>OZ025274.1:9578406-10178406 GCA_964019165.1 Mastigias papua
AAATGCTCAAAGGGTATGTACAGTTAGGTGAACAATTCAAATTTTGAATGTTTTACTTCAAGGTCATGGGATAGTAGATTTTTACTACAGAATTGTAATGGGTAATCTGCAATAGTTGGCAATGTTTTGATACTTTTTGCAGGATAGGCTGTTTATTGAATCTCCCTTCTTTGTTATTGTGTTAAATCATAGATCCTCATTTTAGGGAAGCTCATTTTAAAGGAAGATTGCAACAGCAGATCTGGAATGAAGTCATCACTATACCTGGAATGCTCAAATTGTAAAACTAGGACATATTTTGATACAAGTGCTTCTGTAGATGATGGAAAATCAAATGATGTGAACAAAAGGGCTGCCTTCTTTGCCCTTGAAAGTGGAATAGGCTATAATGGTCTGGAAAAGTTTAGTATAATATTTAACTCACCAGATTTAAACAGAGTCTCTTACTATAAACAAGTGCAAAGGGTCCTCTCCACTGTAACAACTGAAACAGAAAAGGAACTAAAAGAAGCAGGCATTCGCCTTCGAAATTTGTTGAAAGCTGAAGATCGTGACATCACTGATAGTTCAGTTCTTGATGTTGCAGTGAGTTTTGATGGCACCTGGGCAAAACGAGGTCATACATCTTTGTTTGGTGTGGTCTATGTGATTTCAGTTGATAGTGGAGAAGCACTTGATTTTGAAGTTCTTTCAAGGCATTGCAAAGTTTGCTCTCACTTAGAATCAAGTAAGACAATAGATCCAGAGTTGTATTCAACAGAAATTGACTTGCATAAGAAATCAGGGGACTGCAAGATCAATTATGATGGGAGTTCTAGTGCAATGGAAATGAAAGGTGCTTTATGTCTATGGCACAGGTCATTAGACAAGCATAATTTCAGATACACTGTTATGGTCTCTGATGGTGACAGTAGAGCCTTCATGTCAGTAGTAAATAGTAATTGCTATGGAGAAGGTATTACCATTGAAAAAATTGATTGTATTGGACATGTCCAAAAACGAATGGGAAAAAGATTAATGAACCTGAAGTCAGTAACAAAAGGAAAGCTGAAGGATGGAAAGCCAATTGGTGGTAGAAGTCGTCTAACAGAATCAGTGATCAAACGTCTTCAGAGATATTATGGGCTTGCTATCCAGCAAAATACAGTGAAGAGTGCAGTCCCCACTGGTGCTGAGAGACAGCTTGCTGTATACCAGATGAGAAAAAATATAATGGCACTCCTCTCACACACAATTTGCAAAAAGGACCTTACTATTCATCATCAGTATTGTCCAGCAGGAAGGATGTCATGGTGTTCATGGCAAAGAGACAAAGCAATGGGGACCTCAAACTATGTTGCAAAAGATTGCCTACCAGAAATATTCATGGACTTGTTGAAACCAATTTTCACAGACCTAAGTACAGACCAGCTTCTTAGGAAATGTGTTGTAGGTGCAACACAAAATGCTAATGAAAGCATCAACAGCTTGGTTTGGCAGCGATGCCAGAAGCACAAATTTCATGGTGCTTCAACAGTACAATTTGCTGCCACAACAGCAATTCTGCAATTTAATGGAGGGTCTTCTATGACTGCAAAGTTGATGGACAATATGGGAACACCTGTCACCACTCCTTCCAAGAAAAAACTTTTTAGAAGGGACAAGAACAGGATAAGCAAGGCTATAAAAGCAAGGAGTGACAAAACAAAAATTAGGAGAGCACTTGCACAGCAATTGAAAGCTGCAAAAGAAGACACATATCAGGAGAAGGAAGGTGTATCATATGAAGCAGGGACTTTCTAGACAATCAAAAAGAAGCCACAGGTACTGCTATACTTCTGTTTGCAAGAAACACTACAATGGCCATTACCTATTGAAGCATAATCAGAAAAGTTTGTACTCTGAAATAAAAATGAGATTTCTCAAAATGCCTATTTGGAACCTTCGAGAAAACATACCTCAGCCCAGAGAGCCCTGATTGATACAAAATTTTCAGGATATACTGATTATATGCTGCTAACTGTTTTAAATGATTTATTTTGAGTAATAACCTGTTCCAAGGACTTGCTGGGTATCACAACTCCCCAAACTGGGATTTCATGTTTAAAAATTTTTCTTCAAAATTCAGAGGGTAAGATTGACATTTAAAATCATTGAAAACACTCTTTAAAACATGTATTTTTTAGAAAGTGACCAGTTATTATTTGAAGTATAACTCAGTTGATTAAAACTTTTCTTGATTGATGTTCATATGACTTTCAACTGTACTCTTTGACAGAGGTGTAGTGCCTCAACAGGACACTTGATCTTATAAAAAGTTACATAGTTGAAAGGACAACAAGATTAGCTTTCAGAAAATGTATACTTCTTATGGTGTATGTTGTAAAATAGGAAAGATATGAGGAATTTACTTTGTGGTAGCACATTAGAGCGTCCAAGGTAGAATACCCCCTTAAGAGAAACTTCCAACATGTAAAACGTTTCGGTACAAGCCTTCATCAGTGCTCGGAACTGATCATGTTTCGGAGCTGATGAAGGCTTGAGCCGAAGAGTTTTAACAATTGGAATGTTTTCTTGAGTTTCTATATATTTCTTTAAAAATTTCTCTGTGATGGGAGCTATTTGAGTGTAATATATATATATATATATATATATATATATATATATATATATATATATATATATATATATATATATATATATATATATATATATATATATATATATATATATATATATATATATATATATATATATATATATATATATATATATATATATATATATATATATATATATATATATATATATTTATATATCAAGTATAGCGGTGGAATCTTTAGGTCCTTCCACCGTGAGTCCCTCATTCCCTATGTATCGGCATATATTGACCTTTATATATGTATATATATATATAAAAATATATAAAAATATATATATATATATTATATATATATTATATATTCTCCTGATTATTTAATATATTCCGGTTTTATTCTGCTGATGAGTGAACAATACCGTTCACGAAACAGGCTTGTCGAGAGCACATAGTAGTTTTAATTTATATATATATATATATATATATATATATATATATATATATATATATATATATATATATATATATATATATATATATATATATATATATATATATATATATATATATATATATATATTTATAAATATATATATATATATATATATATATATATATATATATATATATATATATATATATATATATATATATTATATTTATAATATATATATATATGCTCGTTGGCATAGAAATCACGTGGGCATGGAAGAGAAAGCAACCAAGCCATGATCTCTATAACCTTGCGCTGTTAAGCACTTGGCTGACTCATGTAAAGAATATGGTAGACGTTGTGCCAGTAATAACAAGTCAAGTATATTTACCTGTAAGATCCAGATGGAAAATGCAATTCATCGTATTTGCATCAAATAGCAAAATGACTGATGTGCAGCCAGCGATCAAAATGGGGGACTCTTTTAACACCTCTCTGAAAAATGAACTCGAAATATATCTAGAATCTATATAATTTCATCATAATGAGATTCGTTAGCAAGAAAACAGATATCGTTAACATACAAATGTTAAATGAATGATGAAACTAAAGCAGATATATGAAAGGAAAATATTAGAACAGTTAAGCAAGTCAGAAGTAGATGTCTCTTACTGAACAACATCCTCGTATTCTATAAATGCCGTGGGTACATCTTCGTTAAATTTATTTTTGCAAGTCCCTCTTCTCCAATATGCAAGTCTTATGATTGAACAGCATTGAACAAAATCTCCATCATTTAACCTATATTCATTATGTTTCTGTCCTTCCTTTGAAAGATTGCAAGATCCAGTATCATGTTTGGTGACACCTAATTCAAAATAATGGAAAAATTAATAACATATGTGAACAAAGGCAGAGTGAATAATTTAATACATTTTACCTATACTAGAACTTTGAATCAAATCCTACTCTATCTAAATTATCGAAGCACGCTTTCAATAGCCACAAACGAATCAAATTACATACAAAAATATATATCATCCATGTCTGCTTCAGTACACATAGACTAGGATCTACAATCGCTGCCAAAAAATACTTGGAACACCGCATACGATTGCAATTCAACTGGAATTTATTGCTTGAGAAGGTACTGTTATTAAAAAACCTCTTGAATGTAGCCAAAACCCCCTCTCTCAAAAACAATGTTGGGTTTTAAAAGTAAGACATTGCTGCATCCTACAACGAATGAATTGGAAGAGATACCGCTCGTACATCACAGTTACACAACATTGTTTGTGGGATGGGGGGAGGGGGTGAAGCAAATAAATATGCGAGAAATCTGCAAAACGTTCCAACTAGTTTGGCAACGATTCTAGCTCCATATAGAAAGAACACATTGCAAACAAAAACGAATTTCATTGAAAGTGTGTGATTCTAATACAGCCGCGAATGTTTCACTGTTAAACCAGCAGGCTTAGAAACAACATATGCAAAAAAATATAACAAATATAAGTACCAGAATGAGATGACGTGCAGATATCATTACTGTGAAGATCCCTTTTAGTAACTGAGATGCAAGCGTCCACTTCATATAAGCATCGATGTGTTATCAGATCGAACACTCGAATCTGTAAACAAAATGAACAATATAACAAGATTATGACTCTAGGAAAAGCAAGACAAATGAATATATATATCAGCATTAGAAAACTTATAAGAATTAGACTTATCGATAAGGAAGCCGACGAAAGCGTTGAAGGCGTGATGTTAGCGCTAGTGAAGTGATTTTAGGGCTGTGGCATGACAAACAGTTGTAAGAGTGTACGTGGTCCAAATGAATATTTCATATTTCATATTTCATATAATCCATGATACTCCTTCTGTTATACACTTAAACAAATAAAGGTAGTTACATGCAAAACACAAATAAAGGCAGTTATACGCAAAACAAAAATAAAAACTAAACAAACTTTAAACTGTTCTACCAGGAGGTCATGCTAGGGATCTCTTACTTCTGTGCTGATTTTAACTTATTGATCCAAGAGGTATGTTTTCATTTTGTGCTTAAAAAGGTGAGTAGATTCCATATTTCTTATGTCGTTTGGGATATCATTCCAGATCTTTGCACCGACGTATGAAAAACTATTCTTTGAGAATTCTAGCCGTAGTTTAGGTATTTGGAGATCGTTTGTTCTGCGGGATTCATATTTTGAGATCTGAGTTCGCCTTATGAATTTCCCTATAAGAATTTCCGGGCACATTTCCTTGAGAATTTTGTGTACCATTGTGGCTCGGTCGTATTTGATAATCTTCTCAACATTTAATCTTTTGGTTAGTGTCTGATGCTCAATAGGGGCTGATTCAATAAGGTAAAATTCCCTGTTTTGTATCTTTTGCAATGCGCCGAGTTTCTTTTCGGGTGCAGATGACCCCATATCAGGTTTCAATATCTCAGGTGGCTTTCTACAAGTGCTTGGTATGCTAGAAACAGTTGTGATTGTGGCAGTATATCTTTGAATTTTCAGATAGAATTGAACCCTCCCTTCAGTTTCCATTTTACTATTTTATATTGTTGGTTCCAGGAGAGACTCTTTTCTATAGTAAGACCTAATATTGTGTCTGGTTTACCCTCTTAATTTCATCCTTGTCAATTTTGAAGTTACCAATATCAGAGGTTTTACTTAATTGTTTGTCATTACCAAGAAACATGTGTTCACATTTAGCTACGTTAAGACTTAGTTTATTTCGTCTTAGCCAGTCCATGATTCTCTCTAACTCACTTTTAAGATCTTCTAGAAGTTGTAGAGGATTTTCACTGCTAGAGGAAATACTTTTGTCATCGGCATACATATTGGAGTAGAACGTTGATAGGGATTTTTCAAAATCATTCGTATACAGAATGAATAGAAGAGGTCCCAAATATGACCCTTGTGGAATGCCGCATATGACCTCTTGTTCCCTTGAGTCCCCCCCCCCCCCCAAAGTAGCAATATTGTATACGGCCAGTTAGATATGATGTAAACCACGTAAGTTCATTTTGAATGATACCATATTTCCCTAGTTTACTTAACAATATTTCATAGTTAATAGTATCAAATGCTGTAATAAGGTCCAGGAACAATCTTATATTAATATTTTTTTCATCTATGTTCTTGTACCAGGTATCCGTTACGTTCATCAACGACGTGATCGTTGAATGTAGCTTGCGATAGGCAAATTGGTTATCGGACAAGAGATTGTTTGCAGTTAGGAAGTCGAAAAGTTGATCATGGACCACTTTTTCAAACGACCTTGAGACACCTCAGAAAACAGATATGGGCCTAAAGTTATTCATGTCAGACTGTTGCCCTGATTTAAATATTGGTGTTACTCTTGCTACTTCCATCTTTCAGGGAAAACTCCCCGCCAAAGCGAGTCATTAAATATTATTGCAAAAGGTACACAAATCAGTTCTGCTGCGTCTTTTAGTACTTTTGCTGGGATTTTGTCCGGTCCTGGTGACAAGCACTTTGTAAGATAAAAGTGAAAAACCAAATTATCGCCCGATATCGGTATTGCCCGTCATCTCAAGGCTCTTCGAAAGACTTATTTATAATCAACTGTACCAACATTTGAATTCAAATAACCTACTTGCTAATGAGCAATCTAGTTTTCGTAGATTACACTCAACCCTTACGTCTCTATCAAAAAGCTCTGATGATTGGTACAGCGCTCTAGACAGTGGACAGCTTGTTGGTTTAGTATTCATCGACCCAAAAAAAGCTTTTGACACTGTAGATCACAATATTCTGTGTCAAAAATTAGAGCACTACGGTCTCCTAGGAAGAGAAATATCATGGTTTAAGTCGTATCTTTCAAATCGCAAGCAGTATTGTTGCATAAATGGAGTTGAGTCACGACTAAAGGACATTAATATTGGAGTACCTCAGGAGTCGTGCTTAGGGCCCTTGTTATTTCTTGTCTACATTAATGATCTACCACAAGCTGTCCACATTCCATGATAGCAATGTATGCTGACGATACTAGTCTCTCCTGTCGGTCTGATTACGTTCAAAAGTTAAATGAGGCAATGAACAAGGATCTTACTTCGGTCTTTGAATGGTTGAAGGGCAATAGACTGTCTCTAAATGTTACTAAAACAAAGACTATGGCTATATTAACAAAGCAGAAGGAAAAGTGGTTATCTGAAAACAGTAAGGAATTATTTTTGAGCATACAAGAAGAACGAATCGATAATGTCCAATTCACCAAATATCTGGGTGTACAAGTGGATAATAACCTTAATTGGAAAGGCCATATCAAAGCTCTTTCAATAAAAATCAGTAGAGCAACTGGCTTTTTGAAACATGCTAAAAACTTTTTAACTCAAGACACTCTAAAAACACTATATAGCGGTATCGTTGAGCCCCATTTTAGATAATGTTGCTCAGTTTGGGGTAAATGGGGTGCAACTGAAAAGAACCACTTGCAAAAACTTTAAAATTGAGCAGCAAGGATACTAACAAACAGCCACTTTGATGCTGATGCCAGGCCACTCCTAAATACTCTCGGATTAAAACAATTCAAGATATGATTGGTACCGAGATTAACACTATGGTATTCAAAGGCATGTAATGGCCTAACACCTAAGCATATATCAGATTTATTGATGAGAAACTCAGAAAATCATCTACGAGCTCTCCCAAACACCACTACGGACTTACAACTGCCTAAGAAAGCACAATGGGCAAAATTGCTTTTCTTTTAGCGGTCCAAAGTCATGGAATGCCCTTCAACCTGAAATTAAGAAGGTGTCTTCCCTGAAGATTTTTAAAGAAAGACTTCTAAAGGACAATTGGAATCCTTTTTTTTATTTATTAATAATTCGTAAATTTCTTTGTATTTTAAAGGTATTTAAATGATTTTTAATTATTTACTTGTAACCTATTTTATGTTTATTTTAAAACAATAAATTATAATCTAAATGGAGGGCCCCTCGAAAACCAGCGTTAGCTGATGGGCCACTCTCCTTAAATTATATGAAAATGAAATGAAAAATGATAATGTCGTCTAAATAACACTGTAAACCCGTCAAACCCTGAAATATCTGATCCATAACTCATCGAAAAGTTGCAAGAGCTGAACTAATCCCAAATGGTAATCCGGTATACTGAAAAGTTCTTTGTGTGTATTAATAACCACTAACTTCTGAGATTCTTTTTCCATCTCGATTTGCAACTAAGCTTCAGAAAAATCCAATTTGCTAAACATTACTCCACCATTTAAATTTGTTAATAATTGAAAAATCACCGCATAGTCGAACTGATCCAATTTGTTTCAAAACAGGAACAACTGGAGCCGCCCAGTCCGAATACTGCACTGGTTTAATGATTCCTTTCTGCTCCAAACGATCAAGTTCGTTTTCCACCTTCTTCTTCATTGCGAATGTCAATGGACGTGCTTTACGAACTATTGGAGTTGCGTCACTTTTCACGTTAATTCTGGCCTTAGCACCTTTGTATAATCCCAAGTCTTTCAAATAGATTTGATCGAATTCATCCAAGACAGCTATCAGTTGATTTTCCTTAGGTACAGAAACAGCAAAAATCGATTGCCAATCACGACGAATTTGACTCAATAAATCTCTTCCCAAAAGATTCCTGGCATTGCCTTTTACTACTCTTGCACAAAACTTGGCCACTTGTCCATTAATTTCAACATTTGCATCAAACTCTCCCAGTAATAGAATGTTTTCATGAGAATAGCTTTTCAACTCCAAAGACAAAGATCGCAATCCTGGGGCTTCAAGAGAATCATACCATGTAACCTCGTTAATCTGCGTAGCAACAGATCCAGTGTCAATTTCCAACGTGATTGGCTTCCCATTAATATTAGCTTCAACTTTTGGGCATGGTTTCAAATTTTCTGCAACATGATCGGTTTCTTTTGGACTAACAGACAGTGTCTCAAAATCTACATTTTTTTCAGAAATATGCTTAACTTGGCTGTGTGGGGATTTGCGAGGGATACGCAGAGCTTTACGTGGAGCTTCGCGTGGAGCCCTAAACTCCATTTCTATTTATTTATATTCTATTTGATTTGTTTAGGGAGGGTTGCCCTTCAACGGAAGTTGTTTTTCAAGGGCCCTCCAAAACAAAAAAACCAAAAAAAAGAATGAAAAATAAGGAAATAGTCAACCCTGTAATGATTTTTTTGAAACCACCCAGGGAGGATGCGGACTTAGACTCAGCAGGAAGGCTATTCCATAGCTTAGCTACCCGGAAAGAAAAAGATTTTTGTCGATTTGCTGAACTTTTCTTTGGCAACCTTTAATCAGGCTCAGTGTTCCGGAGGCTGCAGAAGGAGCATGCTGAGTTTTTGGTGAAGAGGTTACACAAGTATTGAGGAGCCAAATCATTGAGCGACTTGAATATCATTGTTTTGGTTTCATTACCAATGAGTTCTTCAATGGTCTTCCAGCCCAACTCTGCAATAAGTGGTCTGCTTGGGGTGTCAAAGTTGCTATTTGTTATGACCCTAACAGCACGATTTTGAAGTTTTTGTAGCTGGCTGATGTTTGTAGACCCAGCACAACCCCAGACAGAACAACAGTAGCGAAACTGAGGCTCAACAATACCAGTGTAAAGAGTTTTCAAACTAGCCTTAGGCAGAAAGGATATAGCATGTCTCAAAAACCCAATCGCCCTGGAGACCTTTTTAGCAACCGCATTGATTTGCTCTTTAAATTTTCTGGCATAATGTCCTTCTTTTCCGCAAATAAAACATTTCACGAACTTTTTAGAAATTGAAAAAACTGCCTCCCCTTTGTTTCTTCATTCTGAGGTTTCTTTCCCTTGCTCTTCGGCATTACCCTATGAACTTCACTAGATCCACGAAAGGAGGAATTGCTAATAATTGTTTTTTATGATTGTTAAACTGTTGAGCATCCTTGTGTGCAGCTACTGCAGCCTTCGTGATTTCTACAGCTCTCGTAAAAGTTAAAACACCAGGTTCTTGCAATAAACGACGTTGCCACGCTTCGTTATTCAAACCGAAGACAAATTGGTTCCTGAGCGACTGTAGCATGGTGTTAATGCTGCGTCGGTATAGGCTGTAAACACATATTTTCACTAATCTTTTCAGTTCTGCTTCATATTCAGCTACTGATTCGTTTGCCATCAGCTTCCTATTATAAAACTTAAAATGTTCCGCCATTATTGAAGGTTTTGGCTTATAATACTTCCCCAAAAGGGCAATTAATTCTTGTAATGGCTTATTTTCGGGTTCCTCTGGTGAACATAACGTTTTCAGCTTCTCAAAGGCAACAAAGAGTAAAAACTGGTCCGCTTTATCCTCTTCGGCAACTTTTTTGACCCTCCAGAAAAGTTTCAAACGTGCAACGTAGCTTTCCCAATCCTCTTGCTCGTTAAATTCCCCTGGAATTCCAATTAACTGCTCTCTTCTTGATTGAGAAACTCGCTCCGATGGCCCAGGCTTTGGTCTAGCATTTTCATCACCAGACATAGTTCATCTACTAGAACTATCCTGTCGACTGCGCCAAAATATGTTGTGTATTTTCGAAATGGCCTACGAGAATCATTTTTGTACAAAGTCAAGTCCTCTTGGGAGTTCAATCTCAATTCAGTCAGAGTCCTTTTGGAAGTTCTAACACAAACACCATCACAATAGTCAATGTAAATTTTCTGGCCTGGTAGCAGATCTAATTCTTTGGTAGCACCAACCTTATTGTTATTTTGCGAAATGGTAAACACGAACGTTGAACCTTGGATAAGTTTCCATTTATCACTCTATCCCAAACCATCCATCCATCTATTCACCCATCCATTCACCCATCCATCCAACCACCCATCCAACCATCCATCCAATCATCCATACATCCATCTATCCATCCATCCATCCATCCATCCATCCATCCATCCATCCATCCATCCATCAATCAATCAATCCATCAATCCATCCACCCATCCATCCATCCATCCATCCATCCATCCATCCATCCATCCATCCATCCATCCATCCATCCATCCATCCATCCATCCATCCATCCATCCATCCATCCATCCATAAGTAAATACAATATCAGCAAAAACATTAATGGTACTGATTTTAACTTTGCCTTCATCATCATCATATCATCATAAACATTATTTATAGTTGGATTTGGCCTAGTACAGCGCAGTAATTTATTCCAACTAAAACTTGAAAAATCTAATAATATAATAAATTTACTTATATATTGATACATAGAGAAATACATTATAAACATAGCCTGCAGGAGCACTTTTCACCAGTCCATGATTTTATTTGATTTTTAAATGCTGTAAGAGTTGGACTTTGCTTAATTTTGTCGCTAAGTGTGTTCCAGAGGAGACTTCATCTGAAGGAAAGTGACTCCGAGCCATAATGCTTTTGGTCATTGGGAGTTTACATATATCTTTAGTCCCTAGGTCGTAAATGACTTCTTTCCTCTCGTGAAATTCCGATACATATGAAGGGTTCAGTTTTTGATTGACTTGTAGATTTCAGCCATTAATTTCGGGAGATTTTTAACATGAATTGTTTGGCTGTTACCAATGCTTAATAACAGCTGGAAAGAGGATTCATAGTCCTGGTAGAGTACCCGCAGATAACGTTGATATGCTCTGTTAATTTCATCATTTGCAGCATTATTATGGAAAAGCCACACCAGGGGGCAATAATTGAAATTCGATAGGATTATGGTGTAATTCATGAGTTTATTACCGAAAGCTTTGAAAGATTCGGTAGTTCCGCCATTATCATTATCTAATGATATACAACATTACTCTAAAAGAGGAGCATGACAGCTAGAACAAAGCAGAATAAGGTTCTAATGATACATACAGTATAAACTTCTGTTGTGTTTCATAGAAGGATCACAAAAGAGATTGCCTGTCTAGCCCTCGCATCCTGACAAGTAAATCTATTCATGATGAAAATAAACCCGTTCTATAGGGCTCATTTTGCATCTCAAAGTTAGGAGCTCTTGGTTCTTGTCGGAAAATTCTTCGAAACTTATAATACCCTTATCTTTAGAATAAGACACTTCATGGCACAGTTAGTCAGTGCTTTGCCAATACCGCAAGGCGAGAGCTCTGTTACGCAAGGCACATTCTATCAACAAAGAAGACGTTTTCTACTTCTCAGAAACTGGTCAGATTCAAAATAAAGATAATGCACTTTAGGTAAAAAAACTGTACACAAAGTAATCAAAACACAATGGCAGAATGAAACTTTGCAGCTCTAACAATTCAGGCTTTATGCAACTGTGACTTCTTTTCAATACATTTCTCAGTAAGCAAACCTCATAGTTTTGGTGGGAGAATCAAATTGCTAACTTGCTAGTTGTCAGAAGTGATACAGTGAATTCAGAGTATAAGGCCTTGCCTTCAAGTGGACATTTCTGAAGTATGATCTCGAGTACAATAGTCAACTAATCTGAAGCTCTAAAGGCAAATTCCTCTCATAGTCCATGTTGGGATATTTTCTACACATATAAATCAATGATTAAATTAGAACTCGACAATCATAGATAAGATGCCAACAACAGGCATTAGGAACAGATAAGTGAACATTGAACTCACTTTCAAGTGAATGACTCATCTAATATGAACGTCCCATAACATGGAAATATGCATACTAACTGTAAACCTCAGAAAGTCAATGAAGGTCTTCTCTCTATTCATTTGAATCACATTTTTGGATTCATCTTATTGCTACTTAAAATTTCAGCTATAGACCATAGATGAAACCAAGCATCAAAAGAAAATAATCACTCTTTTCTTCGGAAATCTGCGTATTTTTCGTCCTTGAATACGATAAACACATGCTTTTAAAAAATATTTTTCAAAATACTTTCTTCAATCTATCATTATATTTTAATGTTCAGGCATTTGATGTCTATTGTTTTTCAGCACATGTGTAGAGGAAATATGCTAGTTGTTTCAATCAAAAGTTTTTTAGACTTTGTTATCTTCTATATGCCTAACATTGTAATTGCTCAATGAGTATCAATTTTGTACAATCTTGTTCCATCAAGTGTGAAGGCCGTGGTGAAACAAAAAGTCACAAATACTAGCTGTTTAATGTAAAAGGCATGCACATAATGATATATTCAACGCCCTCTTCATTGATATGAAGCCATGGAATATTGAATCTCCTTGCACATGAGTTCTAGCTCATATGCTGAAAGACCACTACAACATTAACACCAATCATGCAAAAATAAATTAACATTTTTCATCATTATAAGACTTATGCTAAAAAAGTGAAAAGGATAATATTTTATACGATTACGTAATCTGGGAAGGCCTGTAACAGAAGATTATGTATCCTGGGTTATCAGCATAGTAAAGTAATGTGATGAGTTCGCTTTTCTCTGCCTAAATCACCCAAATGTTGCTATCTGGTACCACCTGCTGCTAGATCTACATTGGGCACGCACCAAAAATATTGACCAATTTTCACTATAAGCCATTGATCTTCATCGCAACAGTGAAGCGCTCTATATTCTTGGCAATTCACACATTTTGATAGACTAGAGTGAGTACGTAACAATATAGCATTTACCTAGGGTTGAACACTAAGGAAATCCCATCTAAAGTCCCATCTAAAACAATAGTATATGTTGCTAATTCAAAAATTTATCTTAGATTTTACTGTGATTCTCATATTGCTACCTAAAGACATAATCTGTTTTTTTACATATATCTACATCTGGGTTTGATCTATCCAGAGGTGTAGCAGAAAAATCCTAAAGTAAAGATATCAACACTGATTAACTCACTTTTCCATCTTCACCTCCGATAGCAAAATGCATGTGTTCAGGATGCATTGCAATACACAAAATTTGAGATGCTGGAAAATGAATGATGAAAATAAATTACTGCACTACACCTATGATGCTGCTAGGATACTATATTCCATTCCATTTCTACCCTAGTAAAGAGAATCTGCATCATTGCACAAACATATTTTTTAGATGTATAAATATTCCTTTGATTTCTTTTATGGAGTTGTGCTAACTAGCATGTGATATAATCGATGGTGTTACTCTGAATATGTTTGATTACTACGGTCTTAATTACAACCATTATAGCAGCGTTAAGTCTGGTTTCAACTATGGCGAATAACGTGATAATTGCGATAAAACAAGCGTGATATGACCTGCTGTTCCCTGCTGTTCCTTGCTTCTGCCTGCTGGTTCCACTTGGCGACAAAAAGTGATAACTTGGAGTAAAAATCTATATGTACTTTATTGTGTGGCGTCTATTACATATTCCTGATTGCACACACTTTTCTTAACTCTGTTCTACATTTGCTGAAGCGCTTTTTTAGGCTATCTCTTCATCTGTGCCAAGAAATATGGGTAGAAAGTGATGTATACTCTTATGTTAGAAAATACAATAACGATTGATACAAAGATGAGAAATGCTACATTATAACAAAGTGTGTACCTTGTTCTAACCCAGGTATTTTCTCCAGTAAGTTCCTAAGCATTACTTATCAAGCTTCTGTCCTTATATTCACTTTTTTCTTTGCAGTAAAATACGGGTAATTCCTAATTAATTCAGACAGTTCTGTATAAAATTGTATGATCTCATTTTGGATGTTCAACGACATTCTGAACATTTCTGGTCTCAACCTTAAACTATTTCTCACCTAGCATCGGGACTTTTTGAACACAGCAGGGGTATCTGACGAGTATCGGGATAAGAAATCAAAAGTATTTTATTTTTTTTCGCGCTTTCTCCAATTTCGGATTAACACCTCAGCAAGACATTTTCCAGAAGAACCATGTTTCCACTAGTGAAAATCGCGATAAATGTCCCGTGACGTCAATTTTAATCGTAATTATGGCGTTAATCGCCATAGTGGCAACCAGCGTTTGTATAAAAAGCTAGGAAATTTAGAGTTATATAGACAATCTATTCTCTGATTGCTATCGATATTGCAAAATAAAAAAATGAATGAGACTTCTAAACATACCTCCGATAACAGATGACTGATATGTTAGTGCTCCAGTTTCACTATTCCACACCTAAGAGCAATGTTGTGCGCTTACAACCAATCGTATATTACTTGATAGTAATTATAACTAGGCTAATGCAAAAAAGAGCATTTAAAGTGCTTTTATCGAAGATATAAAATTCAATTTATATTTCCCAAATGTGTTTGCTTCGTTTTTTCCGAATTAAAATGTGAAAAAGCAACCAGCATATAACACCCATTAGTTCAACAATTATAAAAGCCTTTAAAATAAAGTTGACGGATAATTCATGATTAGGAATACTTCCACATATGTATCTTGATCAGTGAGCCCGTGTCCTCAAGAAACAGGTTTGCAAGGACATCAGCTTAAGCTTTCTTCCATAGTTGTATGTAGTGTTACTTCTTTATTAACGATTGATTGCTATAGACTTCAGCATTGTAAATCGTAAGGTAAAATGGATGCAACTTGAGTATTGCCAAATAAAATAGCGACCACCAATAGTTCAATGCATTAACATTGAAGAAGCAATAAAATTTATCATTGTATTGATTAACTTGGAAAATGGGAATTTATCAAAGGTTCGCACTTGTGTGCTTTTACTACTTTCTCTTACCTTAAAAGTTCTGTCTTCCGAAACAGTAACAAAAGTTGATACTTGGTGAGGACAGAAAATTGATGCGTTGATATTTGCCAAGTGCCCTGTGATTCTTTGAACAAGCTCGCATTTCTAGGATGGATTTGTGACATTTATCATCGTACTGAATCATGTTGAATATGTTGTTTACTTACTCATATCAATTCAAAACAAGTAAAATAATGTTACCATTTAACGACAGCATTTCTATTAATGAATCAAAGTACAGTTGAGAAGCTAAAGAATCCTCCCAACTCAAATTCAATATTAGCATTGCATAACAAAGGGATCTGGACATATCAAACTAGAAATAATTTCTCTAGGTAACTGACTCCAAAACCTAGCAACAATGACAAACGTATTTAAGAAAACAGTTATCTATACTGAAAACTGTAACCCGCATTATAACCTCTTAAATGAATTCAAAGTGCATAACCAGTTATATAACCAGTTATTATTAGTGTATAACCAGTTGTGCCAATATTTAAAGCTTGATGGTCTCTTATCTCCTAGTCAATCTGGATTCAGAGCAATGCATTCCACTGTCACAGCACTAATAAGATGCAATGATGATTGGTACAGCGGGTAAGATCTTAGAAAATATGTGGGGGTTGTGTTTGTTGATTTAAAAAAGCCTTTGACATTGTAGATCACAAAATCCTTCTTCAAAACCTCTCCTATTACGGTAATCAAGCCCAGGAACTTATATGGTTTAAATCGTACTTTCTCATCGGTGTCAATTCACCAGAATTAATGCTATTGACTCTGAGAGTCAAAATATAAGCATAGGGGTTCCTCAAGGCTCATTTCTTGGTCCCTTATTATATCTGATCCATATCAACGACCTCCCCAGTATTGTTACTAATGCCTCCGTCTATAGGTATGCCAACGACACTTGCTTACGTCTCAGTAATAACAACATTTCACAAGTCTACGAGGCTCTCAATACGGACCTTGAAGCTTTGGATGTATGGATGAAAGGTAAAATATTGATATTAATATTGATAATACTCTAGATTAGAAGAAACATATTCAAGAAGTATCCAGGAAAACCTCACGATCACTAGGGCTGCTGAAATATGCGAAAAGATTTCTACCCTTTCAGTCACTAAAAGACATATATACTAGCATAATAGATCCACATTTTCGCTATTGTTGCTCACTTTGGGACGTTTGTGGACTAATCAAAATCCGACAACTACAGAAACTTCAAAATAGAGCAGCAAGATAATCGCTGGCAGTAATTATGACGCTCCCAGTAACCCTCTCATTGAAGTTTTGGGCTGGAAAACAATTGAAGATCTAATCCAGAGCGAAACAAAAGTTATAGTTTTTAAATCAGTAAATAGGCTTGCTCCACAATATCTCTCCGATCTATTTGAGGCTAATTCGATTAACTCCTGGTATAATCTAAGGCCTACAGCTACTGGCCTTAGGCTGCCAAAGAAAGTGTCCTCGAATAGACAAAAAAGCTTCTCATACAGGGGAGCGATATTGTGGAACAGCCTACCATCCATAGTAAAGCGGGCATCTAACCTTGCCACCTTTAAAAGCAGCATTATATAGTATTCTGTTAGATTTTAGATTTCTTGTATATTTTAGATTTCATCTTTGTATACTTTATTCTTCTTGCAAATAGGCCTTTTATGATATAATATTATTGTAATTAGGTTAGATTTAGATTTTATTTGATGTATTCTGTATTTAGTTGGAGGGTCCCTTGCAAAGCAGCTAAAGCTGAAGGGCTACCCTCCTTAAATATTTTTGATAAATAAATAAATAAATGAATGAATAAATCTTCCTCCATTAGCCTAGTGGGCATTGGGTCAAATTTCCTCATTGAAAAATCGAGCATTTTCAAGGCTAACATAATACAGGAATTTAATTAAGGCAACCTGATTTATTCAAAATGCTTCAGTTTGAGACATGTAGCTTTCCTTACAGTCATTGTATCCAAAGAGATGTCATCACTGTAAATAGTTTTTGTTGCAGTTTATATATTTTTCTGCATTCATTTCAAATATCATTCAGTTATCATTCCTTCAAGTGGTAACATACTATCTCCCACAACAACAGGAGTTTATATAGCAAACTAAATACAGTTGCAGTCCATTTATTCTGTAAGATATTTTGCGGATTCCTATTGTCAAGTTCAAAATGCCTTCGAAATCACTAATTTACTTTTCACATCATATAAATGTCTCCCTGCAGCTTTAATGGTATCATCTATCCTAACAGTGAAAGTTTTGTCATCTTTCTTCTCCTTAATTTCTACGATCATTAAAGATTCGAGTGGGATGAATCTTCGAAGTAACAATTCAGAGTCCTTCTGCTTGGAAAAAACATTTTCAAGGTTGATATCAACCTTTCGAAGCTTTGATTTTGGAGCTGCTATACTATCTTCTTCACCACTATCGTTTTCACTTTCATCATCTCTATAGAGTGTCAATTTCTGGTCAGATATTATGTTGCCACACACAATTATACCTGATAAATCTCTTATGTTCACTTTATAATCAGCTCGGCACTGGATAGCACAACGTATTACTTTCTAACTTATTTGTTGTCTCCTTTGCCTAAACTTTATTTCAGGACCTTTCGGTGAGAAGCAAAAGCGTTGGCCATTTTGAAATAGTTCTTTACTCCTACGAGTTGACATGACTGGGTTCTACAGCCATAAAAAGAACAGAGAAACTCATCAGATTTGTCTTCACTTTCATCAATACTTTCACCATCTAAAACCTTACATTTATATTCTGACTAATTTGATAGACGGTTGTCTATTCTACTTCTTTTTGTGCCCAGAGACTGTTCTCTTTTCCTTTAGTTTTGATTACTTCATCTAACTTTTAGAAACCGATGATGCTCACTTGTCATCATAAGCATAGGTATGATTAGAAAGGTGTGATTTAAGCCAAATTAATGCGGAAGATCGAATACGGTAATGAGCCAGCTTTTGAATAAGGATTTGGTGATCAACTGTATCAAAAGCTTTCTTCAAGTCCACGAATACAACTCTTACATATTTTCATGCATCTAAGCTATTGTAACAATCGTCAGTGCATTTCAAAAGAGCAGTGGCTGTAGAATGAAGTGTTCTGAATCCAGATTGACTTGGGGCTAAGAGATCATTAGTATTTAAATGTTGATATAGTTGGCTATACACTAATCTTTCAAAGAGCCTTGAAACGACTGAAAGGACCGATATTGGCCTATAATTTTCTTTGGCATTTTTATCTCCTTCTTTGAAAATAGGAATAACTCTAGCAGTCTTCCAAAGAGCAGGGAACTCCCTATTCTCCAAGGACATGTTAAACATGCACGCCAATGATTTGATGATATAAGGAAAGGCGAGTTTGAGAAAGTAGCTGGAGATATTGTCGTTTCCAAAGCCCTTAGATGTTTTTGTCTTATGGATGGCATCCCTGATATGTTGGTCGGAAATCTTTGTAAATTTCATGGTTTTATTACCTTCATTTATCATATAGTCACCATCTAAAAGGGGGTTCAGAGATTGGTCAATTTCATCAGCTAACTCTTGACTAATTGTGCAAAAGTAATCATTCATGGTGTTCGAGATCTCCTCTTTCTCAAGTACTTGAATGTCTCCTTCTGTAAGAGATGTGATGTTAGTTGACTTGTAGCGCTTATTGAGAAGTGCCTTAGTTGTTTTTCAAGTTTCTTTCATATCACCTTTACATTCACTAATCTTGTGCGCAAAATACTGTTTTTTAGCTTGATATTAAGGCCGTTTACCCTATTACTCATTGCTTTATAGCTGCACACCATGGTTGGAGATTTGTGTTTTACGGCAGCTTTTTTCAGCCTATCTCTTGATATCATCAAAGATTTAAGCTCCCTTGTAATCCATGGAGAATTTTTATCCGAAATTCTCATTTCTCTCATAGGAGCATGCTTTCCTATAATGGCTGAAAACATGGATGACCATTCTCTAATAATATTATTAGTATCGCCAAAATTACTTACGACTGTCTCTCAGCAGATACATGCTACATCGGCTAAGAATGCCACTTGATTAAAGTTTTTCATCGTTCTGGTAATGATCATCCTATGGCTGCCACCTACCGCATCGTTCAGTTTTCGTTTGCAACAGACCATGTAGTGGTCGCTCAGTGCTATTTTGTGTACCCCCGAGTCTAAGATGTTGTCCGTACAAGTCGTAGCGATGAGGTCCATAAGTGTTGGTGTTGTTAGTGTCACCCTAGTTGGTTCTTTAATTATCTGTTTAAGACTGAATAGCTGGTACAGATTAAGTAGATGCTTTGCATTGCTATCTGAGGAAATTCTTCCACTTTCATGAGATAGATCACAGTTTATGTCACCCATAAGTATTATTAACTTATTCTCTTGGAGGTAATCAACTTAGTAGCCTACCTTACCTTTGACAACTTCAACAATCAAGTGGGTCGCTTCCTTCATCTTTGATTCTAAGAAAGCTGTTTTGATTTCAATTAATTCGTTTGAATTAATAGCTAAGCAACTGCAATGATTCTATGAGTCAGCTAAAGAGCTGTCAATCCCAGAGGATGTAATGCATTGGTTTTTACCGCTAGGTTTGCATGACCCTAGTTCCCAAACTATAGCTTTTACTATTAACTTCTCTCTTATCCTGGAGCAGATTATTTATTTGAAAAATTACATCATCCGTATAACGACAAGAAGCCAAGGTCGCAAAAGCTTTACTATCATGTTGAGTTGTAAGCGTATGGATATCAATTGCTTAAGTTGAGAGAGCAGCCAATTTTTCAGGCAATTTTTGTGTGTTTTCCAAATTCTATTCCAAATTTCCACCATCCATCAATAAAACATGAGAATCAATTTCACTTCCTCTACCATTCTCCGGGCCGAATATGAAGCACGAACCTCTTTCTCAGTAAAAGTGATGGAAGCAACTCCAGTTTCTACAAGATGGTACAGATGTTTGTTAACCTTTGATTCGCTTAGTCCACATTTCTAAGCAATGCTTGCGCCGAGCTGTACATTATGATGGACCTTTATCATATGGCAAATCAGCGAGTAAATGCTTCTCTCCAATGAGTAGTAGTTCCCCATCACATTAGATGTATATTACATTAAAAAAATTATTCTCAAACTTAGGTAGCTTAAACTAGCATCGCCAGCTCGCATAGTTTTGTAGCAGATGACCCCTTTTCCATCACTGAGTTAACTATAGTGTTTAAATTCAATATGCCAAAATAACTGTGACAAAAAAAAGTGAAGTACTTTACTCTCAGATCTGACATGTAACATACGTTTCCTAACACTATTATCGGTAACCTCTGGGTTCACAGAAGGAATGAAATTAACTGCTATTCTTTGAACAGTAGGATAAATCCATCGATCACTAAGATCTAAATTAAAAAGCAGAAAAAACTTTCCTACTACATCTTCACTTTCGTGTAAGCAACACAGTCGATTAATGTCAAGAACAATTTGCAACTGTGTTACAAAATTTTCTGCAAGACACTCAGGAACTTACCGTTGTTCTCAAGTGAAGAACATATAACACTTTTCTAAATACATTCATGTGTCTTGCCTTACCTAAAATTTCCAAAAGCTAGCTGGATTTTCTCTTTATCACACATATGGTGATGTCCTGAATTAGGGCAATATATAAGCTGCATAAAAAGATGATTTAGTAATAGTAAAAAGGCAAAATCCGAAAGGTACAAAGCTGTAACTTCATAAGAATGCCAAGGCCACAGTTCGGAAAATTACCTTTCAGTGTTTTTTAAAACATTCAAGTAACAATTTTGTTTCCAAAATCTGTCGGATGGAAAAGGCCTTATAAACAGAAGCTCATAACTTCTGAAAGACTGCTTAATATCTTTAAGGTTTGTGTATGTTTTTAGCCACAATGAATTCCCTTTGATCAAAAAAGACAGAACCATGTACATTGCTATTGTATAATAGGAACCTTGCACTGACTTCTCTTTAACAGTTTATTGGTTTTCCGTCCAACAGAAATGTGACCACTAAAGTTGTTTTCTCAGAAAAACAGCCAATCATGTCAAGACAGATCATTGCTCAGTTATCCATAATTCAGCCTAGCGTAGAAAGAAGTGTGCTTGCAATTGTGTGCTGCAAATGATGTCTTTTATTTTTATTTCAAAAATGACCATTCCGTCCAACAGATTCCACAGGAGCCGAAAAATTTGCAAAATTGGTTGGAAATTAGCGATTCTCAAAGCTGCTCACGTCAGACGCATACCTTTACAACAACTCATAGTAAAGTTTGTCTTTTTGATCTACTTTTTGGTGTACTTCTGGAATTATTTTTAATGGCTCCAAGTAAAATATATGTTGCTACTGTAATGAGAAGTATCAAAGGTATGAAGAATGGTTAGAGTGTCCCATTTGCAAAAAATGGTTACACAAACACTGTTTCTATGTTTAGAGCTACGAGAATCACCACATGGGGCCTACTTATGGACAGAAGACACATTTTTTCTGCTTTATGTAGACATTCGGTTCAAAATGTGGCATTTGATTTTTCTGTTGTACGGAATCCTTCTCTTGAATTCAAATTAAATCATGCTATGTATGCTTGGTATTCAGATCCTCTCGATAACTTATCGAAGTATTCCACTTAAATCACCTTGAAGCATGCATTTAACAATTTTAAGGATATTGTTTAAAAAGTTGCATTTGTTCCATCCAACAGTTCCGTCCAACAGATTTAATCTACAAAATTTAGGCTTGATTGTATTTAAACATTCAATGTTTTTTGTCCGGAATAAGTGTTTGAAATGTTGCAAATATTCTATTGTTGTATAATATTATGAGTTGAAGCTGTTAAGTCAAGCATCTTAGATACAATTTTAATCAGCGTAGTGTTCTACCATCAGTTACAATCCTATCTATTCCGTCCGACAGATCGTCCTTTTACTTAAATACTTTTGAAAACTTGAGACTTTTTAGAACCTTTTTCTATACAACTTTTACTCTATCTGGTTGGGTTAGATACCCCCCTATTAAAGCATCAAGACTAGTTTAGCAAATTTTTCTACGCAGAAATTGTATCAAATTCCGTCCAACAGAAAAACGCTAATTCAAAACAGCACCATGTCTGCTTCATTTAATTTCGAACCCCACATCTTGTGAAATTCAAGGCAAACATTGGAATGAATTATTGAATATATATCAATCCAGTTACATAAAATTACTACTCTTGCACAGTGAAAGTTGCAGTCCTCGTTGCCAACATTAATCTCACCACTCGTAAACTCATATTCTCTGTTTAGAACCCAGGCAAACTAATACACGAACAAAAAACTTGCTAAGTATTAGTCAAAGACCTAGAAAGCTTGAGATTAACTATACTCTAGCCAGTAGAAATTAAAACAAGCCTACGACTCTCCATCATTCCATTCCTCGTAGAACAAAGTCTCATTAAACAAATTATGTAATATACAAAACATAAGGTAAAACTAACGATGCTCTGCAAAAATTACTCAAAATACGTATATTACCTCAATATCGATAATCCAGGCCTCTTTTCCAATGCTTGCAGATACATACAAATCATCTGGACTAAAACAGATATCACTG
Organism: Mastigias papua; assembly: GCA_964019165.1. Classification (NCBI taxonomy): domain Eukaryota; kingdom Metazoa; phylum Cnidaria; class Scyphozoa; order Rhizostomeae; family Mastigiidae; genus Mastigias; species Mastigias papua. Next base: position 9,601,634 of record OZ025274.1, read on the forward strand.
CATGGTCCGAGTTCTTTCGCTAAATGTAATCCATGTGAAGACATTCCTTTCACAGAAAGAAAAGACAGAACTGAACACTCATAAAACTGTGACAGGGATTTTTTGCTAACTGTATGATGAACTCACTACAATAACAAATGATAACATTGATAACTATGCTACTTGATTTGCAATCGTATCAACTACTCACCAGTTTTAAAATCAATCAAGACTTGTTCTATTCGCCAAATATAGATGCTATCCTCCGAAGCTGTGCAGAGATAGGTTGGGTTCTTTAAATTCCCGAAGCATATTGCTGATACATGCGACAAATGATTTCTGAGAATGACAGGCTAGAGAGAGAAGACGGATACAGTTCTCAACCTCATTGCATATAAAAAGACATATATAAGATTTAAATGTCGTCTACAGTAATTTATGGCCCTGAACCAAGACGACGTTTGCCTGGAAAGCAAGAGACCCTGGTTCACTCCCAGGTGGCGGTAAGTTTTAATTTTAACATGATTTTTTTTAGCATAATAAATATATATAAATATATATAGCTAGCGAGCTATATATACCAGTAGCTAGCGAGTAACCAGGATTTCTCCTTTTTCAGTGCAAACAGAAAGGTTGATGTAATGCTCAGAAAAACCAGGAGAAAATTAAAATTTGCCACCACATGGGATCGAACCAGGGTCTCTCGCATTCCGGGCAAGCGTCGTAACCACTAGACCACAGTGGCTTGTTTTAACTCCCCTGATTTTTAGCACCTTATGGTCACTTTCGGCTTTTGCCGAATATATATATATATATATATATATATATATATATATATATATATATATATATATATATATATATATATATATATATTCTCTTAATTCGGCTAGGGCTAACATAGGTAATTCGAATTCTCTTAATTCGGCTTAAGAGAATATAGTACACTTGGCTCTAAAGAAGGCATTATAGCCGAAACATAGAGTAGGCCCTAGATGCGTTGAGGGAGTCTAGGTGGACTGACCTTAAGATTCCACCGCTATTCTTTTGTACATGGATGGCGCAATTGATTACCACAGGATTCTTCTGATCTAAACATCGTGAGTTCGAATCTGCACTGGGGCCAAAATAAATTTACCAATTGTGGTAGCCCTCTCATGACTTAGTATATATATATATATATATATATATATATATATATATATATATATATATATATATATATATATTACCAAAGTTTCTCAGCAGTAATATATTAGAAATACACTTTAGGAAATCGACAAATGCTTTCAATTTGTAAAACATGTTTCGATTGCTTCGACAACCATCTTCAGTTACAGAATAAGCATATTACATGGTGCAAACGATATAAAGGCAAGTGATTACTCCCTAGGGGTCTTACAACAAAAACTATTCCATTGAGATAGAGTGCGTCGGTGCTTAAAATGAGGGTTATAATATATCCTATGATAATACCAATGGGTGCCAAGTGCTTAGAATGCGGGCTGTAGTATGATAACAAAGGGAAATACCTGGGGATATGGGACAATTAGAGTAGGAGCAAATGAATAGGCAGCAGATATATGAAAAAAAGAGACAAACAAACAAACAACCTAGATGCTTAATGTTAAGGTGCTATGTGTTAGTTGGGAATTAAGATCAGGTTTGAGCCAGCTAATGTGTAGAGCTTCCTTAATTTTGAGTTGATAACTGCTTGTGGCAGTATCTAGGATGGTAAAAGAGTAATCACTTGCCTTTATATCGTTTGCACCATGTAATATGCTTATTCTGTAACTGAAGATGGTTGTCGAAGCAATCGAAACATGTTTTACAAATTGAAAGCATTTGTCGTTTTCCTAAAGTGTATTTCTAATATATATATATATATATATATATATATATATATATATATATATATATATATATATATATATATATATATATATATATACATATATATATATATATATATATATATATATATATATATATATATATATATATATATATATATATATATGTGAAAAGTCTGTTGGTACTACAGAACTTCACTATAGCACGAAAAAGCGGGAACATTGCTTTAGCATACTGAAAGCTTTTTTCGTCCGACACTCGTCAGAGTATGAAACGTTGGATAGCGACCGAAAGGTGAAACGAAATATATAGCCAGATGCGGGTACACGTGATAGGATGAATAATGCGTCTATTTGGCTCCATGATTGGCCAATTAGCACCTATTCACCATTGTTTACTTGAAGAGTCCAAGTGAAAAAAACGAACTCTTTTTGTTTACACAAGACTGGGTTTTGAGTTTTGGAATCGGTTTACACAAGACTCAAAACCCAGTCTTGTGTAAACAAAAAGAGTTCGTTTTTTCACTTGGACTCTTCAAGTAAACAATGGTGAATAGGTGCTAATATTTTTGGTGGAAATCAGGTTTTTGGTACCTGTAGGATTCTTACCTGCCAGACAGAATGCTTCCATAATGAGGATATAAGTAATCTGTCACGGGTGATAATTAGTTGCTTTGGTGGTAATTCGGTCCTACTACTGATTTGACAGCTCTTTGGTCTCACTTCATGTCAAAATATTTTCATTGGCTGACATCGCAATATGGGTGGTCTTCATGGCAATAAAATGAGAAAAGATATCTTGTTTAGTTTAGTGTCGAATGCAAGGTAGATATGGAGCCCTGCACTTTTGGAATTTTGCTAGATGAACCATGCCACAAGACTTCTTTTACACGAAACATTGACATATCATCATTTTCTGACCTATCACAGGAAACTCAAGAATCTCTCTTATGGCGTAGCAGAATTAGTTATATTTGTGATAGCGCAACTATATGTAGACACCATGAAATGATGTACGGGCTTGTATTCGAGCGAAAGTCTGTGAACTGCTGTGATCTTTTCAAGCGACACAAAAAGAAAAATAAGGGTATTCATAAAATATCTCTGGATCTGGCAAAGGAATTGAAATGCAATGGATATGATGTATTACCAGGATGGAAATTATGCCGTAATTGCTACCAGCAAAGTGTTGACTTTCATGATGGAGAACAAGCTAGAAAGTCACATGAATGTGAAATGGACTACAATTATGAAGAACCATTGTCTGACAATGACTATCCTGAAATTGCCATGCACGTTGCAAATACCCGTCTTGATATTTCTGGTGTTTCTCCCATAAAGTTTCATGGTATCGAGAAAAGGAGGAGAGTAGCAGTTGTAAAGGAGAAGCTTCAGAGGTCCTTTAGAAGGCAGGAAACGCAAGCAGCAATGGCTGTTGGCATTGATAGAAAAGAGTTAGACCAATGCTATAGAAAAGAGCCAAATACAACCATAAATGATGCCAAGGCACAGGATTTTGATAAGTTTTTTTATCTTTTGAAAGAAAGATTGAAAGAGTCATCCTACAGAGAAAAAGTAAAGATTCTTACTCTTGTACCTGAGTCATGGTCAAGGGAGTATGCTGCAAGATTTTTTACTGTTTCAGAATATCTTATCCGGACAGCTCGATCATTAAAGGAAGCTAAAGGTGTACTTGCCGATCCAAACCTGAAAACTGGAAAAAGACTTGCAGAGTGTGTAGAGGAGGTGGTGCAGTTGTTTTATGAAGATGATGAATACTCAAGGGCAATGCCCGGAAAAAAGGACTTTGTCAGTATTGGCCAACATATACACAAGCAGAAGAGGCTTCTATTATGTAACTTGAAAGAGCTGTATGCTGAATTTAAACAGAAGAATCCACAAATGGAAATAGGCTTTTCAAAATTTTGCAGTCTTCGTCCAAAGTGGTGCGTAAATGTTGGGGCTTCTGGGTCTCATACTGTATGTGTATGCATGCATCATCAAAATGCAATTCTTTTAGTTAATGCTTTAAGTGCACCATGTACCTATAAGGATTTGATGAAGATGATTGTTTGTGATGTTCAAAGGAATGAATGCATGTTACATCGCTGTTCAGAATGCCCTGGAACAAAGCCGCTCAGAGATTTTGTTACAGCAGATTTAGTTAGATCAGAAATTGATGAAATGGAGTACAGTCAATGGCAGAGTACAGATCGGCCTACCCTTATAAAAATTAAATCCAGCACAGAAGAATATATAGACACACTTGTTAGTGCAATTAGTGATTTGACAGCCCATTCATTCATATCAAAATGTCAGAGTAGGTATTTCAAAAATTGCAGAGAAAATCTTTCACCTACAAGCTGCATAATTGTGCTTGATTCTGCTGAAAATTACAAATTTGTAGTTCAAGACGAGATTCAGAATTTCCATTGGAACAATCAACAATGCACCTTGCATCCAGTCATTATCTATCACAGAGATAGTGCAAATAAGCAAAGACAGTTATCTCTTTGCATCCTGTCTGACGACATCAATCATGACACTTGTTTTTTCCACGCGGTTCAGCATATAATTGTTCAGTATTTGAACTTAAAGATGCCAAAAATAAACTCAGTTCACTACTTTTCAGTTGGATGTGCTGGACAGTATAAAAATTTCAAAAATTTTGTCAATCTCTGCAAGCACAAGGAAGATTTTGCGTTGTCTGCTGTTTGGACCTTCTTTGCAACATCACATGGAAAGTCAGGCTGTGATGGGCTTGGTGGCACAGTGAAAAGATTAGAAGCCAGGGCTAGCTTGCAGCGCCCTTTAAGCAATCAAATACTAAGTGTACCTGCACTTTTTGAATTCTGCCGGGCAAGTATGCCTAATACTAAATTTGCCATGACAACAAAGGAGGGCATGATAGATGTGAGGCAACTACAGGAACATCGTTTTGCGGAGGGTCGAACTGTACCTGGCACTCGAAGTTATCATCACATTGAACCTTTGGCATATGCTTTTGGTGTTCAGTGCAAGCGGACAAGTGAAAATGCACAGTTCGCAACAGTATTCTGTTTCAAAAATCATGCACAATGCATTCCGACTTCATCCATGATCAGAGCTATGGATTTCATTGCCTGCTGCTATGATGCACATTGATGGATAGGTTTAGTTGAAGATATAGACAATGAAAGTCAGGATGCAAAAGTAAAATTCCTCCACCCCCATGGACCATCTGTATGTTTTTCCTGGCCTACAAGAGATGATATTTGTTTCGTGCCATTTACAGAAATAATGTGCAAAATAGACCCCCTTAATACTTCCTCTGGCAGAGCTTATTATATAAGTAGCAAAGATCTTGACAAAATTACCAGCTTATTTGATGAACTAAAGAACAAACATTAACTCTCTTTGCAACAATATGTGGAAAGGAAAATGACTGAAGTCCTGAAAGCAAGTGTTTGTGACATAATTGCATTTTTGTGCATACAACAAAGCAATCAGTAATTCTGAATCTTTGCTATATGTGAAATGTTTTACCAACTGGTATACAAGAGAGACAATATTAGATGATATATCACTTATTTTGCAGCTAACAGAATAACAAGGGTATAATAAAACAGCATTTGTGCTAATGAACATGTGCATCAGAGAAATGCTTAGATAGACATGAATGTAGGGCAGGCAACTTGTTTCCCAATTTCCACCAAAAATATGGCGATTTTCATTTGTATGTAATTCCATGTGTCTTCATATACAATTGATGAAAACTGGCTGAAATAAGTGGGAACTCTTACTATTCCCGTAGGTTCATACAAATTGAATGTAAATATTTGGCCACACCCTTAAATTCTATTGAATATGCAGAAATTCCAATTTACCAGAATTACAATGCTAATATCTGTAATTGGCATGTATCAAACACAATTAAAAGTAACATTTTTGAAATTTTCAGGTATTAAAATGGTTTTCTGCCAATTTTCAGCCTATCATCTATTACAATTGTGGAGTAATGAGAGTACTTTTGCATTCAGAGCAATGGTTGCCACACCCATTTTCTCTTTAATTTGCTGAATCAGCATTAAATTTGAATGGGCGTAACTTTGATATGGTATGGACTATTGCACTCAAACTTTGGATTATGTTCTACCTCATTAGGAGTTATATATTTACAAAATAAGAGCAAATTCCATGATATCATGGTTACATATTTTCATTTCTTTGGATGATTTGATATGGAATGACTGAATAGCCCAAATTCAATACAATCATCAGGCATAACCTTTTCAATTGGAATGGTAACAGTTGTGCTTGATGATTCTTTATCATGAAACTCAGAGTCGCTCTCCTGTCTTATTCTAATATACACACACACACACACACACACACACACACACACATACACACACACACATATATATATATATATATATATATATATATATATATATATATATATATATATATATATATATATATATATATATATATATATATATATATATATATATATATACGATCAGTAGCTAGCGAGTAACCAGGATTTCTCCTTTTTCGGTGCAAACGGACAGGTTGATATAATGCTCAGAAAAACCAGGAGAAAATTAAAATTTGCCACCACCTGGGATCGAACCAGGGTCTCTCGCATTCCGGGCAAGCGTCTTAACCACTAGACCACAGTGGCTTGTTTTAACTCCCCTGGTTTTTAGCACCTTATGGTCACTTTCGGCTTTCGCCTTTATCAAGCAGCTCTAATATATACGATCAGTAGCTAGCTTATATATATATATATTTACTTACTTATTTATTCATCTACAGTAAAATCCTGTTCAGAAGTACTCCTTGTGGCACAATAGTGTCAACCAACCATGAGAGAAAACTCAAATCAAGAAGACCATACAGAGCAATGATATGATGGTGATAGGTGTGAGTTCCTGCTATTCTAGACGAGCAGTACCTAATGGCTGTCACTCCCATTAGGTCATTTCCAATGAGTGATCAGAACAGGCATAGCTATGATGATTTACTACATCAGTCCAGCGATCAATGGTAAACAGGACCTTGCACTAATAATCATCATAACTAACCAGATTCAATGGAAGTACTGGGGAATACATAGAGGTGGACTGAAACCTCTACAGCCAGTAATTTTATCACTTCTAAAATCTCATTCACTTGAGATAGATGAATAATAATGCCACACAAATATTGTTAAACTTTGAAAAATTATTTATTTCCCATTTCTTGGTCATGCTAACCATGACTAGCAGGACCTAAGGCAATGTCACTGGACAACCGTATTCTCTTCATGTAAATGAATTGGTCAGCAAGTCTAGCAATTCAAATTTTCATAGATTTTCATATATATGATATTTTGAATTTGAATGGGAAAGCCAATGACAAAAACAATGGATCCCCTGCAAACTAACCAATCATGTTGCAGCATTGTATCAATGAGGTCAAACTGAAACCTTTGCTGTAAATTTGTAATATCTGGATCATACAACAGCCTGTACATGATTTTCATTATTGGACTCACAAAAGGCTGTGCAGGTTCAATGGCCATACACTTTAGTACATAGGAAGGTATGCAAGCATGTTTTAATGATGCTACAATGAAAATGGCATGTTTTCATCATTTGTGCATCAAAGTTGCTTCTAATTTTCTAACATCCACAGTAGACTCACACAAAGAATATAGGAATACTCTGTGCATTCCTGGCTATAATTTAAAAAACTGAAATTGAATAGGCAATACAAAAAGTGTCCAGTATGATAGCTATTTGCAAGGTCTATGTGAAATGTCTAATAAATACTTCAGACAGCAAGGTATGGCACTATATAGTAATATCTACAAAGTAATTTAAAGGAAAACAACCGATGAGGTGGTGTGCATAGCAGATATATTCTGTTGCACTGGTTGCACCAATAAATCTAGAAATTGTATTTCACAGATGAAAGGAGACTTCCAATGCAGTGTTTGTTATTCAGTTTATCTGTCCTTCAAGAGTTAATTGTGCTACAGCTCTTTTTGCCAATCTTCAAATGTGCCCAAACCAGTGTAACAACCAAATTTTCTTTTGATTGTTATGGTTGTCTGATGTGAGGATTAACAAAGCAGAGTTGAGGTAATAGCTCTCTCTGAAAGATATCTAGACCTTGTTCTAAATCTCTTTATGAGAGTACAGATTGTGTGCTTGTAAAACAGCATCAAACGCATGAATATATTACCAGGCATGGTGTCATTGGTGGATTTATTCTTTGTATTGTTTTAAAGAAGCTGTTTTTTCTCTATTTTACTTCTCAATGTAACATTTTCCAGGATTTGGAAGTTTGTACTAGATATTAGTAAGCAAATTAAATTCTGATAGATATTTTTAGCCATTTTAGCATACCTGTCAAGTTTCAAAGTTAAAAATGAGCGGAATGAGAAATTCACTCAAAGGGACTCCCAATACATTCTAAGAGCTTCTACATGAAAATTTTGAAAAAGCCATGTATTTGGGGCATTTCTGCTTGTAACCTTCAAGTAATAGTCCATCTTAGCATATGTTTGAAAACAGCAAGAGAGAATATCAATTGAAGAATATACAGGCTACTGTTTACATTTTCATCTCATTCAAAATCTTGACTTATCGGCAATCTTAATGTAATGTAACAGATGTAGCATTTTTGTCAAGTTTGTAACAGTCCCAATCATGTGAATCCAAGCATTTCAAATTGTGTGTCTCAAACAGAATGCAAGAAACTTGTAAGGTATGTTCTAGAGAGTGGAACTTTATAAGATCTCTTTATCATAGTGCACCCAACAAATATGGGTCATACTACACCACTGAAGAAAGGTAGCAGCTCTGATGATACTTGCTCATAGTATGCCTCCCTGACAAAGCTCATATATAGTACGCTCCCTGGTGAAGCAATTCTATTTAAGCTTTTTGGATGTCTATCTTGCGCAATATTATTTTCTTAAATGCACACTTTTATCCTTCGAATGCAGACACATATCAGCTACTCGATGGCAATTTAACTGACCAGTGACTTTTAGAACAACCTTCAATATAATTCCCCCATTTTCCAATTAACTCTCTAGTGTTCACGCTACTTTTCTCTGGCTCGGTGTGATCCCATGATAAATCTGTTCAGCACAAGTTATGCACAGAATGCCTACGTTACCTGATCATGAATAAACCAACGTAACAACTGTAGCAAACTATACTGGTGGTATCCAATAATAAAAAAGTTCCAGAATGCTTTGAGTGTTGTGAATGTCTAAATAAGATTGCCATACTAACGTGAATAATGCCTAGTAGTGCCCCTTTGGTTAACTAGTCAAACCCAAATCATAATCAGCATGTAGGAGTTTATGGACAAAAAGATCCTTGTTCACATGCCATATGCGGCAGACTGACAAATTCATAATAAAACACTATACTTCTCACCTTCTCTTCCACTTCATCAACTCCGAATATACAAATCTCATTGGATAAAGCAGTAAACGCAATATATTCGTCATTACAGGCTATTTGCGTACAAGTAACTGGTGCATCTGAAGGCAAACTGATAACGTTTTTTATAAAGGCATCATACACTGTTGTAGCCATTTTTCTTTAACATAAAGGTTTTGTTGTAAAGGTAACTAAGGTTGTTGCTGTTGTAGGGCATATGAATTGAATGTATGGTTACTATGGTTACCTAACGGAATGGATCGAACATCTATTGTTTTAGAATTTTATTTATAATTATTATTATTATTATTATTATTATTATTATTATATGGGTAATGCTAATGCTCACAGTATAATACTGGAAAGGTTTTCCTCTAGATCTGGCTACAACTAGTAACCTCAGGCCCAAGGGTTCATTACTATGGTAATCATCAAGGATTACATATCTAAAGTTCTTCTTAATATCCTAGCAGTTCCAAGAAGTGTACTCTTTTGCAATGTCTCTGTTCTTATACTAACTCCAATTTTCCCAAGCCACGTTTCTAGTCTTTGTGATATCATGCCTAGAGCACCAATCACGATTGGAATCACTTGAACCTTTTTCATTCCCCAAAGATGTGCTATCTCTTGTCTGAGATCTTGGTACTTCTCTATCTTTTCCTGCTCCTTACTTCCAACTCTATTATCATTTGGCACGGCAATATCAATGATCTTACACTCCTGCTTTGATTTCTCAATAACAACAATATCAGGTCTTCGATTCTGAACATACCTATCACATTGAATTGTAAAATCCCAGAGAATTTTCGTCTCCTCATTTTCTATGACACTCTGTGGTATATGGTCATACCATTTATTTTCTCTTTCAAAGCCGTACATACCACATAATTCCCAATGAATGTTTTGTGCAACACTATCATGCCTTTCCTTGTATTGTTTTTGGGCAAGTTTACTACATTCACTAATGAGATGCGAGATGCTTTCCCCTTTGATACCACACAATCTACAAAGTGGTGATTCAGATGTTTTATCTATATGGAATTTTGTGTAATTAGTTCTTAACGCTTGTTCCTGAGCCGAGAAAATCAATGCAGTTGTACTTGATTTAAGATCTGAATTTTTCACCCAGTTCCAAGATTTACTCTCATTTATATCCTCCTTGATCTCCCGAACAAATTGTCCATACATTCTCTTCTCTCTCCACTTGTTTTTTAACTCATCAATAGCCACTTTCTTAAATTCTTCTGGCTCTGTTGATGTTTCCGTATCAATAATATTTGATTCACTTAGTACCTGGAGTATATATTCTGAACTATTCCTAATATACCATCCTAAGCTGTTTTCTTCACCTCTAATGCATCCCTCACAACTGATCAAACCTCTGCCACCTTTTCCACGTGGGACATAAATCCTATCTACATCACTTTTGGGATGTAATGCTCCATGAATAGTCATGATCTTTCGTGTTTTTGTATCCATTCTTTTCAATTCCTCTTTGGTCCACCTTAGTATCCCTCCACTGTATCTCAAAAGCGATACAGCCCACATATTTGCAGCTAGACATTTATTCTTATCATTTAGACCTGACTTGAATATTACTTTAAACCTTCTAAAATACTCTTTGCGAAATTTCTCCTTCATATCACTCTCCATAACACCATCCAACTCAAGCACTCCCAGATATTTATATCCAGCCTTTTCAACTTGTTTTATAACTTCTCCGTTTGGTAATTGAATTCCATCACATTCAGTCAATTTTCCTCTTTTCATTACTACTACGCTACACTTGTTTACACCCAATGTCATACCAATGTCGCCACTAAATAGATGCACTGTTTTTACTAATGAATCAATCTGATCTTTTGTCCTACCAAATAGCTTTAAATCGTCCATAAAAAACAAATGATTAACTTTAGCTTTTTTCCCTTTGAATTCGTATCCAGCATTAACACCTCTCAGTATCAAAGTTAGAGGAATCATACTAATAACGAAAAGAAGAGGGGACAGACTATCTCCCTGAAAAATCCCCCTTCTAATATTGACTGTCCCTAAATACTCTCCCGATGATATAAGCTTTGTTTTCCATCTCTTCATACTACCTGCTACAAATTTCCTAACATTTTCAGCAATACCAAACATTTCCATACATTCAAGAATCCATGAATGGGGCACCATATCGTACGCCTTTCGATAGTCCAACCAGGCCATGGCTAAATTCGTGTGTCTCCTTTTACAGTCTCTTAAAATCATTTGATCTATCAACAGTTGATCTTTCGTACCCCTAGATTTTCTTCTGCATCCCTTTTGCTCTGATGGAAGCAAACTATTTTCTTCAAGATATGCATACATATTGTTTGCCAGAATACTTGTCATCAATTTCCACATAAGTGGTAGGCATGATATTGGTCTAAAATTACTCACTTCATTCCCCTTTGTTGGATCTTTCTGACACAAAATAGTCCTACCTACTGTCATCCATTCTGGAAGTAGTGTATCATTGTTCATAATCAGTATATTCAATTGTCTTGCTATCCTCTCATGACATGATGTTACTCTTTTAAACCAAAACCCTTGCACTCCATCAGGACCAGGTGCCTTCCAATTTGGAAACTTCCGACACCCATTCTTTACTTGCTCTATTGTTATTCTCACATTCTCTTGCTCAAGGTCATCATTACTGTATTCTTCCTTTAAATTTTTCAACCATTCCGCTTCTTTATTATGGTGTCTGTCACCATCACTCCAAATACCCCCCCAAAATCTTAAACTCTCTTCTGCATTCGGTACTACCTTATCCCATCTACTAGTTCCATCAATTTCCTGAAAGAATTTCTTCTTGTCTGTACTAAATAGGCGATTTTGCCTAAACTGGTTTATTCGTTGTTCATACCTTTTAATTTTTGCTGTCTTGGTTTGCAATCGTTGTTTCAATTCCTCTATCACTATCAAGATTCCTTTTTTATCAAGTTTGTACTGTTTGTTTAATTCTAGATACTTCATCCTCGATCTCAGTTCTCCTTTTCGTTCTCGATCTAGTATACTAATGTGCTTGCGTAGTTCTTTGATACTCCTCTCGATCCTTCTTTTCCACCATGGCTCTTTCTGTTGATAAATTCTCCCTCTAATTGTTAGTCCTAATATTTCTCCAACCAGCGTACTCGCAGCCCTCAACAAACTGTTTGTTTGTGTTATGTTATCAGTTTCAATATAAGTACAAACTTTGTTTACTTTTTGCGTAATAATATTCAGCTTCCACCTATCTATCTTCTTAAATGAAGTTATTTCCGTGTATTCTTTGTTTGACATTATTTCAAGTAGTCTATTCAATATTCCATTCTCATCATCATTTAATTCTGGATATTGTCTGATTTGTTCCCAATGACAACTATCATCAGCAGGTTTCTCTTCTATATTATTAACTTCATTACTTTCTTCACTATACATGGTTAAATTTAAGTCCTGTCTTTCAACATTTGCTTGTCCCTCTTGTATGTCATCATTTAGCACCTTCCTCTTTATTCCTTCCAACTCCATATCTGTTAACCAACCATTCTTTCTTATAGCTCTAGCCTGATCCGCTATTCTCTGTTCCGTTGATGTAAACGGGCCTCTTTCTTGCCATTCTTTGTACATTCGCTGTCTGTAGCCTCTCACAGGTACTCCATTCTCATCAACTGGCTTACATCGAAAGTAACACTCCATTATTACCATATTTATCTCTTTGCTCCACCGCCTCCTTGACTTATCAGCAGTAACTGGATGACGACCGAGCCTGCGCTGCTGTTCCACAGGACATCTGCCGGACGAGGGACTTTCACTATCTGTTCCAGTCCCATTCACGTCGTTATACTGAAAAGATTCTTGATTCATTTTGCACTCATAAGAGGTTGTATTTTCTGGTGTACGACCACCAGTGTTTTTATCGTGACACCATCACTAGAGAGATTGTCACCCAAGACTAAAGAGCCCCCTCTACCCATGAGACAGACTAACCCCCGCCGGATGCCAACCCGGTACTTCAAAGTCTCGGGGAGAGCTAACAGGTGCTACACCTTGCTCAAGGGTGACCTGGAGGTAGTTGCAGCAAAGGGTAACCTCATTATCCCACGTCGAAACTCCACAACCGGATGCAGTTTACTGTCATACCCAGGACGAATTATTATTATTATTATTATTATTATTATTATTATTATTATTATTATTATTATTATTATTATTAAATAGTACTACTGTATACCTACTAGAGTTAACTGTTGGCTTTGAGTCAAATATAACGATCAATAGTGAACGCAAATCTGATAAATATCGCCCCCTTATTTTAGCCCTCCAGGAAAAGTTTTATGATGTTAAATTTATTAATCTCTCTATGAGTGCTCTTGGTATACTTGGTAGATCCTCTGACTCCTTTTCATCGATGCTGAAAGATTTGCACTTTGACCCTACTCGTCAACAGCAGATCATTATGAAAGCTTCCAACATTGCCATAAGATGCACCTATTTCATTTTCTGTAGACGAAACAAATCTTGGCCAGGTCCGGAGCTACATGACTTTTAATTGCTAATTTGTATGTTTGCTGCTTCTAATTTCATTGCTAATATTTCTTTCAGTCTCCTTACATTATAACATTTGATTAAATATTATTTTTGTATAGCAGACAAGCCAGTTATACACTACCTAACAGTAGAGAGGTGTATGATTGTATGTAACTGTAATGTTATTGTCATGATATTATGAAGTTTCAAAAAAAAAAAATTATGGTAAGTAAAAAAGCTACGGTTAAATAGCCAACATCTGCGGACCATCAAATATTGTTGATCCGAAAACTAAACAACATTCTACATACAAAACAGGACACGTAATAGTAACATTGTCAATATCTACTCATCGGCTTGTAAAAGTCCCGACAAAACTCTTCTAACCATACTCTCACTGTCCATTAACACAGTTTTCTGCATCTCTGCTACCGTTGCTTTAGCTAATCGTTCCTTTTCTGGATGTTTACTAAATACTCTTTCCACATCACACAGAACTTGCTTTATACCTCCACCAAGAGCACCAATAACTACAGGGACAATCTCTACATCATAGCCAAGTCTCCTCTCCCTTAGTTCAAATGCAAGTTGTCGATACTTAGTCAATTTCTCGTGTCTTTTGGCAACTATGTTTGCTTGCTGTGGGCATGCCATATCACAAATCCAAATCTTACTCTTTTCTTTGTCCTCCAGTATCAGATCCGGTCTCCTAGATGTTGTCGTTTTCGCAAGTTGAACTCAAAGTCCCAGATTAACTTGGAATTCGCATTTTCTAAAACTTTCCCTCTTGTCCAATTCTCTTTATACCACACTACTTCTCTTGCTACCAATCCGTACTCCTTTGCCCATGCAATTGCCATTACCATCAACGCTCTGTTGTGTCTTGCTAAATACTCACTGTTGGCCATCACCTTACATCCAGCTACAAGGTGTTCCAAAGTTTCATTGAAATCACCACATAATCGACACCTCCCATTCTCAATCAATCCTCTTACCATCTTCCATCCTCTTGTCTCCACCATCTGCTCCATCAATATCATTATTGATGATGTCTTCCTTGGTGTCAACCGTTGTTTTAGCCAAAGATGGCATTCCTGTTCTTGCTTTCCATATATGTCACTTTGCAATTCTTTCTGTCTGTAATTCTCTTTTCGTTTAAGTTGTGTACCTCTCTTCAATTCTTGTTTTACTCTCTTCCATGTCGCTTTCCAGTCTAATTCCAAGACCTCTCCCATTAATCTTACATTGTTCCCTACAAATTCAAAATCTCTATCTATATCCATCATCGAATTTACTGCTTCGTCAATGATTGCATTGGATTCTTTCTTGTTCTCTCTTCTCCATGCCGCTTGAATCCACTTATTACTTGACTTACACATATAGCAAGCAACTCTTGTTCTAGTCTCTGCATAAACATCCCTCATAGATTGTAATCCCCTCCCTCCTTGGTCTCTCTTCAAATATAATCGCTCATCACTTGCCTGTTTACCCAACATGTGTTTCATTCTCAACTCTCTTTTAATAACCTGGTCTAGCTCATTTAGCTCATTTAGCTCATTTTTTGTCATTTTGCATACATTCATTGGATAGGCTGCCACTGGGATGACCTTAGAATTGATAGCCTGTATCAAATTTTCATCATTTAGTTCGGATGTCAATAATACCCTCATCCTGCTTGTTACTTCCTCTTTAACCCTTTTATATACATTCTTTGCTTTTATACCGTTTGACTGTTCCACCCCAAGAAACCTATACATTTCATCTTGAGTTGGGTCCAAAGCCTTCATCCTTTCCTGCAACACTTGCAGCCCTTCGCCTTTTATCATTTTCCCACGCTCAAACACAATTTCTGCGCACTTTGAAACGCCATAGCAAGCACCTGTATCAAAGCTCGCTTGTACAATGATTTCGTTTATCTCCTTTAACAAATCATGTGATTCCTGGTATACCTTAAGATCATCTACGAAAAAACTGTGTGTCCTGTTTACATTTCTCATTCCTGGCTCTCCCATCCGATATCCTTTGCTCTGTTCAAGCAACTTAGCAATAGGTATTTCTGTAATACAAAACCCAACCGGTGAGTAACTATCTCCCTGTAGAAACCCACATTTTATGTCTATCCATCTACTTACACACTTTTCCCCATCCTTCCACAGCTCCAATCGTGTATTCCATTTATTCATTAATGCCTTCAAAACTGAGATAATCACTGCAGGTATACCAATCCACTCATATACTCGTATCATCCAGTCATGATGCACTTTGTCATAAGCTTTCTTGTAATCATAGTAGGCCACAGCTAAATTCCGATGGTAGGCCTTTACTTCTTCCATAATACACTTGTCAATAAGTAACTGGTCAACTGTGCCAAGCACCCCTGCCACTGCTCCAAGTTGTCCTTCGTCCCAAATGCTATTCTCTAATGCATGCTGTCTCATGTATCTCCCAATCAATCCTGTTAAAATCTTATAAGATGTGCTCAAACAAGTTATTGGCCGATAATTCTGCTCATTGCTAAGATCCTTTGTCTTAGGTATCTGAACTGTTCTTCCTGCTGGCCACCATACTGGTATCAGTTCATTATCATTTGTGAGCTTCACAAAAGCTCTAGTCAGTGCGCTTTGTGCTGCTTGAAACTTTTTCCACCAGTAATTCTGAATGCCATCTATCCCCGGGGCTGTCCAATTCTTCCTCTTCTTAATCTCTATCGCTACATTGTCATTCGTGATAGTAAACTCATTCACAACTTGCACCCTATCTTTCATCTCCATTTGTACTTTCTCCATCCATGGCATTTCTGGTGTTTTTTCATCTTTTTCCCATATTCCAGCCCAAGAATCCTCAAATCGTTCCATTGGAGGTGGTTTTCCTTCATAATCAATCCTTTCCAGTGATTTAAAGAAACCTTTCTGGTCTCTTTCAAAGTTAGCATTGTCTCTTATCCTGTTTCCCCTTTCTATCATCTTTTCCAGCTTCACCTTTTTATATCGCAGTTGATCTAACCACTTCTCTTTAGCTCTTCTGATGTTAGTCGAAGTCGTGTCTGACTCATTCATTAAGTGCTTTAAATCCTTCAAGATCATTTTCTCTTTGGCTGTAGCCTTTCTCTTCAGCTTTCGCCTCTGTAATTCATTCCCAGCTCTAGCTATAACTTGTCTAAGTCTTTCATTTCTTGTTTCAGTTTTCTCACTCTCCTGTTCCCAGTACCTGGCTTTTGCCTTCCAATTGTACTCTTTGCTGTTTGTGGTAACCCCATTTTAATCTCTAGAGCCCTACCCATAGCATACACCTTGTCAGTTATTTCTGGTATTGTGTCTACTCCTCTAAGAGAAAGCCGCAAAACACCATCTGCTTTCTTTTGCAACTCAACAGGCACCTTGAGCTTCTTCAGTTTCTCTCTTGGGTTGATTGCTGTCAAGGTGCTACTAGTTAGACTCTGAAGTTGGTCATTAAATATAGACATCAATTCTTTATCTACAAAATCATCACTGTCTTCCACCGCTTCATCACATTCTACATATGTTTCATCATGCTGTCCATGACCAGAAATTGCTCTCTGTTGTTCACCTGCTTGAGTTTCCCAACTTTATTATTATTATTATTATTATTATGTCATAGAATAAAGCTAAATACAAGTACCTAGCCAATACAATAACTAACTACCAAAATATTTGCTAGTTAACAGTGCCAAACAGAGGCCTATAGTTCAAACAGTCATAGGCTGACATACAAGAAAAAAAAACCATTAACAACAGCATCCTCCTAATCAATATCGTCTCCTTGAATAAGTCCAGATATAACTCTTCGAATGATACTTTCACTATCCATCAATACTGTCTTCTGCATCATTGCAGCGACTTTGTCTATGAGTTCAGTATTTGCGAAAATCTTTCTTAAATCGACCTTCAACTCCTTAATGCCACCACCCAATGCTCCTACTACGACGGGGACCACATAGATCTTATAACTTGGGCGTCTTTCCCTTGTTTCAAAAGCGAGTTGTCTGTACTTTGTCATCCTCTCTGTTCTCTTTGGTCCAATGTTATGCTGTTGGGGGCACGCCATATCACATATCAAAATCTTCTTTTCTCTCTTCAACTCTAAAACTAGGTCTGGTCTTCTGGACGTTGTTGTTTTTCGCAAATGGAACTCAAAATCCCACACAAGCTTGGCTATATCATTCTCCAATACTGTCCCTCTACCCCATCGCTGTTCGTACCAGACTGCTTCTTGACCAACTAATTCCTGTTGTTTTGCCCACTCTACTGCAAGGATCATAAGAGCACGGTTGTGTCTGGTCAGATATTCGGTATTTGCCAACTTTGTGCATCCAGCTACAAGGTGCTCTACTGTTTCAGGATATTGGTTGCATACTCTGCAGCTATTATCATCTATCAGCCCTCTTACTTTTTTCCAAGCTCTTGTTTCCAACATTTGCTCCAACATTGTCATCACTGCTGCGGTTTTTCCTGGGTTGAGATTCTGGGTCAACCACACATGACACTCCTTCTCCTGTGATCTATACAATTGACTCTGTTGATCCTTGACTCCATAGTGTTCTATTCTTTGGTTCTTCACTCCTCTTTTCAGCTTCTCTTTCAATTTCTTCCATGCTAATTTCCATCCTTGGTTGATCAGCTCTCCATCGATACAAATATTATCTCCCTCAAATTCAATCTCTACTCCAACTTCCGTCATTGTCTGTATTGCCTCCTGTATTATGGAATTCTCCTCTTTTAGCATCTCTCTCTTCCAGGCAGCACTGATCCATCTGTTTTCTGAGCAGGCCATGTAGCAAGCAACTCTCATCCTCGTCTCTTTATATATGTCCCTCATCGATTTTATTCCTCTTCCACCATCTTCTCTTCTAAGGTATAATCTTTCATCACTTGTTTGTTTTCCTAGCATGTTTCTTGACCTCAATTCACGTTTGATTACTTGGTCAAGCTCCTTCAGTTCTCCTCCAGTAAACTTGCAAACGTTCATTGGGTAAGCTGCTACTGGTATCACTTTTGTGTTAATTGCACGTGCCAAATTTATATCATTCAATTTGGTGTTGGTCAGCATCTTAATTCTTCTATCCACTTCACCTTTCACTCGCTCAAATACTTTCTTGGTTTTTATTCCATCAGCTTGTTCTATCCCCAAAAACCTATAAATTTCATTTTTGTCTGGATCCATTGCTCTCATTCTCTCTTCCAAAACTTCTAATCCTTCTGCTCTGACCATCTTCCCACGCTCAAATACAAGTTCAGCACATCTCGATACTCCATAACATGCCCCTGTATCGTGGCTTGCCTGTACGATAACCTCATTGACAACTCTAAGCAGTTCATGACTTTCTTGGTACACCTTCAAATCATCTACAAACAAGCTATGAGTTCGGATGACATCTCGGTTTCCTGGTTGGCCCATTCTGTATCCCCTACTCTGCTGTAATAATCGACATACTGGAATCTCGGAGATGCAAAAGCCAACTGGTGAGTAACTGTCTCCTTGAAGAAACCCACAAGATATATTTATCCATCTGCTTGTCAATTTCTCACCTTTGCTCCAGACCTCCAGCCTAGTCTTCCACAAATCCATAAACTTTGATATCAGTTGAATCACATCCGCAGGGATACCTATCCATTGGTATACTCTCAGCATCCAATCATGGTGTACATTATCATACGCCTTCTTATAATCATAGAATGCGACGGCAAGATTTCGGTGGTGCTGTTTCACCTCGTCCATGATGCATCTATCGATAATCAATTGATCCACCGTACCCAATACACCTTCCACTGCTCCTAATTGACCTTCATCCCAAATCTTATTCTCCATTGTATGGTTCCTCATGTACTTTGCTACCAGCCCAGTCATGATCTTATATGAAGTATTCAAACACGTTATAGGGCGGTAATTCTTCTCGTCCTCCAAGTTTTTGGTTTTTGGAAGAAGTACGGTTCTTCCAGATGGCCACCAAGTTGGTATGTTCGTGTTATCTTCCTTGATTTTTGTGAGTGCTCTTGTTAATGCCCCTTGGGCTGATTCTAGCTTTTTCCACCAATAGTTCTGTATTCCGTCTATTCCAGGTGCTGTCCATCCTTTTCTCTTGGAAATTTCCTTCTTCACTTTTTCAAGGGTGATGCTGAACTCATTAACTCGATTTACCTTCTCACTTAATTGTCTCCTTATCTGTTCCATCCAAGGCATGTTTGGCGTTCTTTCTTCTTTCTCCCACATACCTCCCCAAAACTCTACAAACTTTTCTATTCCTGGCATTTCTCCTTCATGCGCCTTCTCTCCTTCAAGTGTTCTGAAGAATCCCTTCTGGTCTCGTTGAAACATGATGTTGTCTTGCTTCCTTCTCCGTTTTTCTTCACATTTTGCTAACTTTATCTTTTTGTATCTCAATCTGTCTAACCATTGCTCTCTTGCATTCCTCAGGTTATAGTTAGTTGCCTCTTTCTCAATCAAGACTCTCAATTCTTTAATGATCGTCTTTTCCTTATTGGTTGCTTTTCTCCGTTTTCTCCTTCTGTACAACTCATTACTCATTTTCGCTACAATCTGACGTGATTCTTTAATTTCTCTCTTCAACTTCCGTTCTCTTCTGTTTCCTCCTTTTGCACGTCCCTTCTTTTTATCAGCTTGATCCCTTTCTACCAAAGTACCTAGCTTGAAGCCAATCGCTCTTCCCATAGCATACACTTTATCACATATCTCTGGAATAGTGTCAACCTCCTTCAAGAACCTACCCAATACCCGATTTGCACTTTCCTTCAATTGATTATCAATCCTCACCTTAGGAAGTTTTTCTCTCGGTTCTATTTGGAGTAACGTTGAATTTTTGATGTTTTCTAGCTGATCAATGAACATTACCTCAAGATCTCGATCTTCCTCTTTGAGCCCTTCTGTGGGTAATTCAATTCTTTCAGTCCCACCGATATTATTCTCAGCTTCCTGTTCCTCACTATCAACAAGATTGGGTCTCACTGTTTCCAAATCTATTTGTTCTTCTTCTTCCACCTGTGTTTGTTCCTCAGTCTGACACTGCTCTTCTTCTCTCTTCCTCACTAAGATAAGGCTTATCAGCTCAGGTTCCTTCTTAAACCGTGCTGCATTATCTCTAAGTTTTTGCCAGCTTGCATGTTGGTATTCTGGATACTTCTAATCCCATCGTTCTTTTACTCTCTTCATAAAACCTCTTCCTTTTACTCTCTCTTCCTCATCCATTATAACTAAATTTATCTTCATGTCGGTTTTCCAATCCAAATGCTTATTGTTGATTTCGGGTATAGCCTGTCCTGTCCCTAGGTCTTCCCTCACTGCTATGTTTCCCCATCCTTCTTTCTTAAATCTCCTTGCATTATCAAGCAAGTTTTGTGCCGTCCGATTTGATTCTGGAAATTCTAAATCCCATATTTGTTTAATACGTTTCATAAAACTCTTCCCTTTCTGTCTTTCCTGAATGTCTATCTCCACTATCCTGTGCTTCTGTTCATCAGACCATTCACAGTTATTTGTTATACGTACTCTGTTGGTTTCTAGATTTGCTTGATTCTCAGCACCCAAAGGTACTACTGCGTCATCTGCAATATCTTGTGAAATTGGTTGAAATTGAATGTAATCTAAGTCTCCCATAAAATAGTACTTTGTGACGCACGGGTCAAATTCAGTCAGTCCAGGGTTGCCCGGCTCTCTGGATAAGGCATTTATTTTGATAGGGGCGCCACTTCTACCAGATTCCGCGATCAGCGACCTCATAGCGCAGAGGCCATTCACCCATATCGGCACGGTACCTTCTGGTTGCGGGTAAAATTGATCATGTATCCTTCACTAGATGATTTGCCTGTCAAGGCTGAAGAGCACCATCTACCCATACAATTATTCGTGTAGTTTCCACTAGATGGACTGTCTTCCAAGACTAAAGAGCTCCATCTACCCTGGTTTTGAAATCAGAGATTTTCCTTCTCCTAGAACAACTGCTGGCAATGCTAACGAGCTTGTTCTACCCGGAGCACTGGCTATTTGAAGGCGCCAGATACCCGCCTTTCGCCCCTTCTCCTGTTAGTTCCAAACAGTTCTGCCACGTGAAGGCCAGGAGCTGGACTTGGACTGCTAGAGGCTATATTTTCCGCACGCCATTGGGAGATTTGATAGGTATCGGACGCTCATCTTCCTCAACCATCCCGGCTATAGCAATCCTTTAGAACCTTATTATTATTATTGTGTTTAATAGTTCTCAGCTCAAAGCATTGGGTCTTTAAGTGCTTTGGAAATCTCACTGTGAATGCGGGCACCAACCAGTTGCCAAAGAACTCACAGGCCTTGAACCAGGGTACTTAGGAACCAAGTACCAATCGTAAAATCCTAGCTGTCCCTAACAAAGCTGTTTTCTGCACATGTTCGACACGAAGTTCTATTCCTGCTTCCATGACAAATTTCTCAAATCGAGTTGTTATAGCCCCGAGTGCTCCAACGACAATTGGGATTACAGTCACTTTCCGAACATTCCATAATCGTGCAATCTCATCCTTTAACAATTTGTATTTATTGATCTTTTCCAGCTCTTTCTCACATACTCTGACATCACCGGGTATGGCAATATCAATAACTTTAACCTCCTTACTTGTCTTGTCCAATACAACAATGTCTGGTCGGCGAGCCTCAATCTCCTTGTCACACTGGATCACAACATCCCACAATATCTTACAATTAGCACTCTCGCTTACTCCCTCCGGATTGTGTTCGTACCACTTCTTGGCTCTGTCATGGTCGAATTTTCCACATAGGCGCCAGTGTATATACCTTGCAACGTTATCATGCCTTCGCTTGTATTCTCTCTGGGCTAACTTACTACATTCGCTCACAATATGATAAACTGTCTCATTTTTGATACCACACATTCTGCACAATGGCGAGTCAATAGTTTTATCTATCCTACACTTTGTGTAATTTGTACGAAGCGCTTGTTCCTGTGCACTACAAATCAATGCTTCAGTGCAGCCTTTCAGGTCACTTTTCTGTAACCACCTCCAGGTATTATTTTTATCTTTGTCGTTCATTTCTCTAAGATATTGTCCGTGCATTGTCTTGTCCTTCCAGTTGTTAATACGTTCTTGCTGTTTCAACTTTTTAAATTCTGTTGGTTTTATTGCATTTCTGCAACCTGGTAAAGTGTTACTTTCCTTAACTGCAACAATGAGTGGCTCGATATGATTCACCACGTACCAACCAAGACTATTCTCTTCTGTAATAACACAATTCTTACAACCTATCAGCCCCCTGCCACCTTTGCTTCGCGAAATGTATAACCGATCAACATCACTTTTGGGGTGAAACTCCTTATTTATGGTCATAATTTTCCGGGTCTTCCGGTCCATCGCATCAAGCTCACCTACAGTCCATTTGATGATACCTGCACCATACCTCAATAAAGATACTGCCCATGTATTCAGTGCTTTTATCTTATTCCTTCCATGAAGCCTACTTTTCATGATAACTTTAGTTCTCCGAATGTACTCTGTTCTGAAATTTTCTTTCATTGTACTTTCCTCAATTTTATCATACTCTGTGATTCCTAGGTATTTATATCCAGTTTCTTCAATCTCCTTAATTTTTTCCCCACTAGGCAACTCTATCCCATCAGATCTTATCACCTTTCCTCGCTTCAAAATTAGTGTGCCACACTTCTTGATACCAAACTCCATTCCTATATCAGTTGAAAAAATTTCTACAGTAGAGGTCAATGCATTTATTTCACGCTCATTCTTCCCATAAATCTTAAGGTCGTCCATGAACAAAAGATGGTTTAGCCTTTCGCCACATTTCAGAGTATACCCTGACTGGACTTGCCTCAATATTTCTGTAAGGGGGAACATACAGATCACAAATAAAAGAGGAGACAGGCTGTCACCCTGGAAAATTCCCCTCCTGATATTAACCTTTGCCAAGAATTCCCCACAGGACATCAGTTCCACATTCCAGGTTTTCATTGACCTTGCAATAAACTCAACTACATTATTCGCCACACCTGATAGTTCTAAACTTTCTTGAATCCAGGAATGGGGGACCATATCATAGGCTTTCTTATAGTCTATCCACGCCATTCCTAGGTTGGTATGTCTCTTTCTACAGTCATTCAACACTGTTCTATCTATTAGAAGTTGGTCCTTTGTCCCTCTACTTTTCCTCCTGCATCCTTTCTGTTCATTTGGCAACTTACCAGTACCTTCCAGAAAGTCATATAAAACATTTGATAGAATCCCTGTCATCAGCTTCCACATCAAAGGCAAGCAAGTTATTGGTCGATAATTGTCGACCGCACTTCCTTTGCTTGGGTCTTTTAGGCATAGAACTGTCTTTCCAGTTGTCATCCATTTTGGAATCTCAACTCCATTGTTAAGTAGGCCGTTGAATTGATCAGCCATTCTTTTATGCAACTCCGTGAAATTCTTCAACCAATACCCTTGAACCCCATCAGGTCCTGGACATTTCCAGTTCGGAATCTTTTTTAATTGCTTAGTCACCATATCAATCGTGATTTTAATATCATTCTGTTTCTCATCATTTTTATTTGCTCTCAAATCTCTCAGCCATGCAGCTTCCCTCTTGTGATGTACTTTCCTACCCCATATGCTACTCCAAAATCGTCTACTTTCATCAGCATCAGGTTTTTCACCACTATTTACCTTTCCGTTCAACTGTTGGTAGACCTGTTTTTGATCTTGCTGGAATAATCTGTTAATTCTGTATTGCTCAATTCTCTGATCATATCTTTTGATTTTCATAGACTTAGCTTGTAATCTCTGTTTGAGCTCCTCCAATACCACACCCAATCCTTTATTATTATTATTATTATTATTATTATTATTATTATTATTATTATTATTATTATTATTATTATTATTATTATTATTATTATTATTATTTACTATTTCTTCACATTTGCTATCTAGTACAATTGCTGACCGGATCACCCCAGTGACCTAAGGTCAGCAAAGGTCTAAGAAACGAAAACATCAATTAAAACAAAACTAAAATTTAAATAGAGAGAGTCTTCCGCAAAATATGAGCTGTGCTTGTCAATACTATTTGTTGGATTTTCTGGAGTTGTGGTTGTCCCGGGATCTTATCAAGATGCTTTTGACAGCCCTTTTTTATCATTCCAAGAGCGCCTACAATCACAGGTACTGTTGTTGCTTTCAAGTTCCACATTCTGCCAATTTCAATTTCAATTTCCTTATACTTGCTGAGTTTATCAAATTCTTTAACAGCGATGTTCTGGTCTGTAGGGATACTCATATCTATTAAGAGGCAAGTTTGTTCTTTGAAGTCTTTTATTATGATGTCTGGTCTGTTAGCTTGAATAGTACGATCAGTGTGTATAGAGAAATCCCAGAGGATCGATAAATTTTCTCCTTCAACTACAGGTTGGGGGTGGTGCTCAAACCAATTAGTGGGTGTTGATAACCGATAATGTTTACATATGGTCCAATGTAGATACTGCCCTACTCTATCATGGCGGTTCTTGTATTCGGTTGGTGCTAGTATCGAGCAACTAGATATAAGATGATCAATTGTTTCAGTGAATTTGTCACAAAACCTACATTTATAATCTGCACCAGTCTTTAGAATGTTTGCCTGGTAGTTTCTTGTAAACAAAGATTGGTCTTGGGCAGCTATAATGAAACCTTCAGTTTCTGACTTAAGTCCAGAGCTCCGTAACCACTGATGGGTTGCAGTTACATCAACATCAGCTTTCTGGCATCGGAGATTATACTTTCCATGTAGTGGCTTTTTAAGCCATTTCTCACCTAGCTGTTTCAGACCACAGGCTTTGGCAGCTTGTTTGACCATCTTGGCTTGTTTTGTGGCTGGCAGATCAGGATGTGGAGGGGTTCCAATGTTAAAATCCAAGTCTTTTTCGTAAATTCTTGCTTCTTTCACAATTGAATGCAGCTTATTACATTACTTTTGTGGTGCTGGTAAACTAACTTTAACATCCAATCAGAAGTTGTTGATAGGTATGTTGACATTGCTATAGTGGTAGTTTTGTACGCCATTTCAAGTTGTATCATTCCCCTACCACCATTACTCCTAGGCAAGTACAAACGGTCAACATCTGCTTTGGGATGATGCATACGGTGTGATGTCAGCAACTTTCTAGTTTTTCTATCCATTCTTTGGAGGTCAAGGAGATTCCAGTTAATGATGTTATAGCTGTATTGAACAACAGGGACGGCTAATGTGTTTATTGCCGCAATACGGTTTTTGGAATTGAGCTCTGTCTTTAGTACTAATCTGATTCTTCTGTAATACTCTTTTCTAACCTTTTCCTTCATAGCAGAATGGTTTATCCCATTACATTCATGCACTCCTAAATACTTATATGATTCTCCTTGTTCTAGCTCTCTAATGATAGTATCAATGTCAAGACTGATATTTGCAGTTTTCTTAAGGGCACCTCTAAGAAACGATGCTTTAGCGCACTTATCAAGCCCAAACTCCATTCCACTGTCATTGCTAAATCCTTTTGCTGTAGTTAAGAGACCTTCTAGTTCATAATCATTCCTAGCGAAAAGCTTGAGGTCATCCATGTAGAAAAGGTGGTTTACTTTTGTTTCAAAAATCCTATAGCCATAGTCTGTGTTGTTCAATTCACTTGACAGAGGTATGATGGCCATGCAAAAGAGAAGTGGCGAAAGAGAGTCACCTTGAAAAATCCCTCGTTTGATTCTAAGACATTCAGACCTACAAGTGCCAGCATTGTGTGAGAGAAATAGACGAGTTTTCCATTTGGTCATACTAATGCAGAGAAAATTAGAAATTATAGGTGAGATCTTATACAGCTGAAGAGCTTTTAGTATCCATTCATGCGAAACACTATCAAAGGCTTTCTTGTAGTCAATCCAGGCAGTACTAAGATTCCGTTTACTTTTACGGCAGTTTTCTAAAATCATTTTGTTTATAAGGAGCTGGTCTTTACATCCATACGAGTTCCTTTTGCATCCTTTTCGCTCTTGTGGTAAAACTGAATTTCGCTCAAGGAAGGAGTACATTCGGTCGGTGAGTATTGACGTTAGAAGTTTGTGTGTCGTTGATAAACACGTAATTGGTCTGTAATTTTTGGGGTGTATGGTTGCTTCGGATTTTGGAAGGAGATATGTTGTCCCTTCTGTGAGCCATTCAGGCGCCTCTTCCGGATTCTGCATGACATATGAGAGACAAAATGCAAGATAGTCATGTATCGCATTAAGAGAGTACAGCCAAAAATTGGGTATTTTGTCTATGCCTGGTGACTTCCATTTCTGAGACTTTCCAAGTGTCACACGTAACTCAGAGCAGTCTATCTTTTCCCATTGCTGCTCATCAACTTCATTCATTCTTTCTTTTTGTCGTTCCATCCATTCTGCTTTGTGATTAAATTGCTTTTCACTGCCCCATATATTATTCCAAAATTTCTCAATTTCTTTTACCTCAGGGTGTTCTTTTACATCAATCTTCCCTTTTCCTATTTGTCTGTAAAATTTCCTTGCATCAGTCTGGAATATCTTATTCTGTCTGTAAAATCGGTCTTGTTTATCAAATCTACGTAATCTCTGTGCTTTTACTTGCATTCTTTGCTTCAACGACTCTTTAGTAGATAGGAGGGCATTCTCGTCGGAGATCTTGTACTTCCTTTTAATTTTCCTTAGCTATCTGATTTTCAAGTTAGCGCCTTTTGAAACTTCATTAAGAATTGATATGTCAGCCCGTAGAAGATCAATCTCTTTCTGTATTTTCACTTTCCATTTAGGAGGCTTATTGACTTGATAGTTTTTCTTCCTGTTTACCTTAACTCCGACTTGGGCTGTTATTGCTTCTGCTGTTTTATTATACCCTTGTTATTCTGTTAGCTGTTTGCTGTAGTTACACATTTGAGACTCATTACGTCAACAATCCAGATAAAGTCTTTCTAATTATCGATTCACTTTCCCAAAGAACAGTCTTCTGCATTTCTCTTGCTACATTATTCAGTCCATTATCAGCAATGCTCTCAAAAATCCTCTTTATGCTCGTTTTAAGCTCACTCATTCCTCCTCCAAGACATCCAATTACAAGTGGAATCACCTTCACCATATACCCCCGTCGTTCTCGTAACTCAAAACATAGCTGCTGATATTTTCTTATCTTCTCGTCTCGTTTTCCCTCCTTGTTTGCTTCATTCGGACATGCCATATCAATTAACAATATCATTTTCTTGTCCTTGTCTTCTAATGTCAAATCTGGTCGCCTAGCAATGCAATTCATCCTCATTCGGTATTCCCAATCCCAGAGCAGCTTCTTCCCATTGCTTTCGATTACTTGTCCTTGCTCCCATTTTACATTATACCACTTTGTGTCTTCTGGAATTAGCCCATTTTCAACTGCCCATCTCACTGCCAGTACTTTCAAAGCATTATCATGTCGTTTAACATATTCAGAGCCGGCTAATTTCTTGCACCCAGAGAGAAGGTGCTGTACAGTTTCTCTACAATCTCCAAATAGTCGGCACTTGTCTTCATTCACTAATCCTCTTAACAGTTTCCATGCTTTAGTCTCTACCATTTGCTCTTGTACTGCAAATATTGATGCTGTTTTTCTAGGATCGGTATTACACTTCAACCATTCATAATCATCTGCTACATATTGTTTTGGTATTTCGCTCTGAAGCACCTTCTCTGCAAAACTTTGTTGTTTACTTCTTTTTTGCCCATCCCTCAAGATTTTCTTCAACTTTTTCCATCCCATTTTCCATTCTGTGTATCTTTCCTCATTAATTATCACACTCCCTTCATCAAATTCAACAATTGAATTTACATTTATCATCGCATTCTCTGCTTCCCTCTTCAATGATATCTGCTCTTTATGGATTTCATTCCTCCATGCAGACATTATCCACTCATTCTTAGACATAGCCATGTAGCATGCCACCCTAGTCTTCGTCTCATCATAGACCTCCCTAAAGCTTTTCAGCCCTCTCCCACTGTCGTTTCTCTTGGAGTACAACCTCTCATCACTTGACTGTCTTCCATGGAATCCCTTACTCCGCAAAGCACTTTTCACTATCTTGTCCAATTCCTCCAATTCTCCTTTTCCTAGTTGACATACATTCATCACATATCCAGCAACTGGTATTACTCGACAGTTGATCGCTTTCATGAGATTTTGATCATTAAGATTAAGTTCGGTAAGATGTTCCAATCTCTTTCTTATTTCTTTCTTCACTCTTTCCATAACTCGTTTCACGTCTATTTTGTCTCCCTGTTCACATCCAAGAAATTTATATATCTCGTGTTTGCTAGGGTCTAATGCTTCCATTCTGTCTTCTAATACTATCAAACCTTCTCCTTTTATCATTTTACCTCTTCTAAACACCACTTCTGCACACTTCTTTACTCCATAACAGGCTCCTGTGTCCATGCTAGCTTTCACAATCATCTCATTCACAACTTCAAGCTTTTGGTGATTCTCTTGGTAGATTTTCAGGTCATCTACAAATAGGCTATGTGTTCTTTTCACTCTTGTTTCATCTTTTTTCCCCATCATGTAGCCATCAGTGTCCTCTATTAACATCGCTACTGGAACCTCAGTCAAACAGAACCCTACTGGGGAGTAACTATCTCCCTGCAAGAATCCTTTCATGATATGTATTATTCTACTTGTAGATGTTTGCCTATTCTCTGTTACCTTTAGTTTGGTCTTCCACCCATCCATTAGTTTACTGATTACGTTTATGACTTTCTCTGGGACTCCCATCCATTGATATACTCTTATCATCCAATCATGCCGAACCATATCATATGCCTTTTGGTAGTCATAAAATGCAACCGCCAAGTTCCTTTTTTGATTTCTTACTTCATCCATTATTGCATTATCAATAATGAGTTGGTCAACCGTTCCTAATACTCCAGCACATGTACCTAATTGACTTCTGTCCCAAATGCTATTTCTGTCTGCATGGTCTTTCATGTAGCTAGCAATCATGCTTGTAAATAGTTTATAACAAGTATTAAGACATGTAACTGGACGGTAATTTCTCTCGCTACATAAATCTTCAGACTTTGGTAATAATATAGTTCTTCCTTCTGTCACCCACTCTGGTATTGTATCAGGCTGTTCTACCCATCGCTTAAAACACATTACTACTGCTTTCCATGAACCTCTTAGCTTTTTCCACCAGAAGTTCTGAATTCCATCTAATCCTGGGGCAGACCAATTTTTTCTCGTCCTGACTGCTTCACAAAATATCTCTTCAGTGATTGTGAACTCCTGCACATTCGTAACTTTTTCTCTTATTCTTCTTGCAACTGTATTCATCCACCTTCTGTGCGGGGTTTTAGCATTGTCTTCCCATATACCTGCCCAAAATTCTTCAAATTTCTCTATCATTGGTACCTTTCCCTTACCAAGCATTGTTCCTTGTGTTCTTCTGTAGAATTTTCCTTGATCATGCTCAAATATTGTATTGTTGCGTATTCTTGCATCTCTAATTCTTACATGCTTTAATTTTGTAATACGATATTTTAACTCATCCAATGTCGTTTCCTTCAAATGTATCAAGTTTTCATCCTTTAGTAACTTTTGCTCCTGCAGATTTCTCAGTCTTTGTAATATTCTGTTTTCCTTCCTAGTAGCTTTTCTCTTATTTTCTCTCCTATGTATTTCGTTCGATGTCCATGCTAAAATCTGTCTCAATCCTTTTATCTTTTCTTCGCTTTTTCTTATTCTCCTATTTTTTGTTTCATTACCTTTCCATTCATGTGTTTTCTTTTGCTTGCATTTTAACCCATTTCTTTCTTCAATTGTTATTGCCATGGCGTATACCATATCCACTACTTTACAAATGTCATCATCGCCATGGAGGCACTTTTCCAAAATAGTATTTGCCCTAATGAATTCTGCTTTAGAGATTTCCTTCTTGATCTTTATTAGTCGCTCTCTTTTTTCAATACTTACTTTTGTAGTTGGTGTTAAGGCATGCAGAATTTCCATAAATCTGAGTCTCATACTTTTTGTTTCATCGTCTTCATCACTAACATTTTCTAAATTTTCTCCATTATTTCCATGCCCTACATCTGTATTTTGTTTCTTACCAGAATCTACCTCTGCGCTTACTTCAATCGTCATATCACATTCAGTCTCACTATCTCTCTCATTTCCAGCGGCCATATCTTCATTTCTATTTTGATCATTAGGGATAATAACCGTCACCTCTGGCTCTACATCAGTTCCATCTCTCACTTCTATTAGATTGAGCAATGAACTATTTCTACGAAATCTGACTGCGTTATCCCTCAATGTCTGAGCGCTCATTGGTTTGTCTCCATATATTGCATCCCATGCTTCTTTCATCCTCTTCATAAATCCTCTGCCTCGCTTTCTCTCACGCTCTTCTATCTTTAACAAGTTTATTTTCATTTCATTAGTCCACTGGAAGTTAGCATTTAAAATTGTGTCTTGTTCGTGTTCATCTTGGATAGACTCTGTACTGTCATTAATCATTATCTCTTTCTGAAACCTTGCTGCATTGTCCCTCAGATTTTGCTTCGAAACATGTTTTCTCTGGGGGTAACGTTGATCCCACCTTCTCTTCAATCTGAGCATAAACCCGGTCCCTCTACTGCGTTCTTCCTCCGCAGCTATCACTAACCACCTTTTCTCATCATCTGTATATGTTGATAAATGGTGTCTCTGCGGAGCCTCTCCTTCTAGGACAGATAGTTCTCTATCTACATTACTTCCCTGGAGTGCTCTCTGCTCATTTTCACTGTCATTTTTATTAGGTTGAAATTGATTTTGATCTATATCTCCCATTAAAGTTACTTTTATTACGCATGGGTCAGATGTAGTCCATCCAGTGTTGCCCGGCCCTCTGGACAAGGCATGTATTTTGATAGTGTCGCCACTTCTATCAGGTTCCGCGATTGGTGACTTCATTACGCAGTAGCCATTCACCCATCTCGGCACGGTACCTTCGGGTTGCGGGTAGAATTGTTCGTGTAACCTCCACTAGATACATTGTCATCCTAGACTGAGGAGCTGCATCTGCCCATACCATTGCTCGTGTAGCGTCCACTAGTTGGGCTGTCTACCATGACTAAAGAGCCCCAACTGCCCTGGTTTTGAAATCAGAGATTTTCCTTCTCCTAGGATAACTGCTAGCAACGCTAACGAGCTTATCCTGCCCGGAGCACTGGTTATTTAAAGGCGCCAGAAACTCGCCTTTCGCCCCTTCTCCTGTTAGCTCCAAACAGTTCTGCCACATGAAGGCCAGGAGCTGGACTTGGACTGT
The DNA here is from genome assembly GCA_964019165.1 of Mastigias papua. Classification (NCBI taxonomy): domain Eukaryota; kingdom Metazoa; phylum Cnidaria; class Scyphozoa; order Rhizostomeae; family Mastigiidae; genus Mastigias; species Mastigias papua. Next base: position 9,633,733 of record OZ025274.1, read on the forward strand.
TAGAGGCTATATTTTGCGCATGCCAATAGGGACTTTTTATAGGTATCGGATGCTCATCTTCCTCTACCATCCCGGCATTAACAATCCTTTAGAACCTTATTATTATTATTATACATCTCAAATATCGTTAAATATACATCTCAAAGCAAGGTATTAAATGCTTTGGAAATCAAAATGTGATTGCGGATAACTGCCTGTCATCAAAGGAATCACATTACTTTCTCCTTTACTAAAGGTACTCAGCAGCTAAGTACCAGTCTTAATATCCGGGCTGTACCTAATAAAGCTGTTTTTTGTGCATGTTCAATCTTCAGCGTAATTCCAATATCTTTTACAAACTTATCAAATCTAGTAGATACTGCTCCTAGAGCACCAACAACCACTGGAATGACCGACACCTTTCGTTTGTCCCAAAGTCTAGCGATTTCATCCTTTAAAGGTCCATATTTCTCTATTATTTCAAGTTCTTTTTCCGGGACTCTAACATCTCCAGGTATTGCAACATCAATTATCTTTACCTCATTTTGTACTTTATCAATAATAACAATATCTGGCCTTCGAGCTTCTATTTCCTTATCACACTGTATAACACAATCCCACAAAATCTTTATATTATTACTTTCAACTACTCCTTTCGGTGAGTGTTCATACCATCTTGCTTTTGAATCAATATTATATTTTTTACAAAGCTCCCAATGAATATGTTTCCCTACATTGTCGTGGCGTCTTTTATACTCTTTCTGGGCCAACTTGCTACATTCACTGACAATATGTGAGACCGTTTCACTTCTTTCTCCACACATCCTACAAAGAGGGGAATCAATGGTCTTGTCTATATAAAATTTAGTATTATTTGTCCTTATCGCTTGTTCCTGCGCACTACAAATCAAAGCTTCCGTACAACCCTTCAAATCACTGTCCTTTAACCATTTCCAAAATTGTACGCTGTCTTTTCCATCTAACTCTCTCAAATATTGACCATGCATAATTTTGTCTTTCCAAGAATTGTAAACCCTACATCTCTCGTTCTTTTTATAAATTGTTGGATTCACAACATCCTCTGTATTAATTGTCTCGTTGTTCCTTACTGCCACTAGTAATGGCTCCTCCTGGTGTTTGATATACCATCCAAGACTGTTCTCCTCAGTCATAATGCAACTTTTGCAAGTAAGCAGGCCTCTTTCTCCCTTACTTCTTGGTATATACAATCGATCTACATCACTCTTTGGGTGGAATTCTTTATTCATCGTCATAATCTTTCTAGTTTGTCTATCCATCTCATCAAGCACATTTTTACGCCATTTCAGAATCCCTGCCCCATATCTCAACATTGAGATTGCCCAAGTATTGAGGGCTTTTATTTTGTTTCGACCATTTAATTTACTTCTCATTACAAGCCTTGCCATCCTGAAATACTCGCTTTGAAAATTCCGAATCATATCCTTCTCTCGTACAGAATCGAACTCCAATATTCCTAGGTACTTATAACCTTCTTTATCTATATCCTCTATGGTATCACCTGATGGCAGCTCTATTCCCTCAGTTAACGTCACTTTTCCTCTTTTCATAATCAGAACTCCACATTTTCTAATCCCAAATTCCATCCTAATGTCATTAATAATATCTGAACTGTCGATAGTAGGCTATTTGTCTCTCTTTCATCTTTTGCAAACAGTTTCAAATCGTCCATAAAAAGAAGATGATTTAGCTTCTCGCCACTTTTAAGGGTATACCCACATTTTACTTTCCTCAGAATTTGAGTAAGGGGTATCATACACACAACAAACAACAGTTGAGATAAGCTATCTCCTTGGAAGATACCTTTCTTTACTTCAACATTAGCCAAAAACTCCCCGCTTGATGATAAATTGATGTTCCAACTCTTCATTGATCTTTCTATGAATTTTACTATATTGTCAGCAACATTGGCAAGCTTCAAACTCTCAATTATCCAGAAATGGGGAATCATATCGTAAGCATTCTTATAATCAACCCAAGCCATGCCTAGGTTGGTATGTCTTTTCCTGCAATCATTCATTACTGTTTTATCAATAAGCAGTTGATCTTTTGTTCCCCTACTTTCCTTCCTACACCCTTTCTGTTCAATAGGAAGCCTGTCATTTGAATCAAGGTAATTATACATAGCAGTTGAAATTATTCCTGTCATTAGTTTCCACATGAGGGGAAGACAAGAAATTGGCCTGTAGTTGTCAACAGCCCTACCTTTATTTGGATCTTTCTGGCACAACACGGTATTACTCGTGGTCATCCATCTAGGAATCTCGGATCCATTTACGATCATAACATTCATCTGATTAGCTATTCTGCTGTGAAGTGTTGTAAAGTGTTTCAGCCAGTATCCCTGAACTCCGTCAGGCCCTGGACATTTCCAGTTAGGAATTTTCTTTGTTTGCTTTAATACCATCTCAGTTGTAATCATCAAGTCTGTTTGCTTCTCATGATAAACCCCCTCCTGTTTTAACTCCTTAAGCCATTCGGCCTTTTCATTGTGCTTAACTTCCTTGTCCCATAGATTGCTCCAGAATTCCTTGCTATCTTTAGCGTCAGGTTTCTCATAATTACCTGTGTTACCATTTAGTTGTGAGTAAACTTTTTTCTGGTCTTGCTGGAACAACTTATTGATTCTGAATTGTTCAATTCTTTGTTCGTATCGTTTAATTTTCTTACTCTTCGCTTGCAACCGCTGTTTCAGTTCCTCTAATACAACGTCTACTCCTTTATTTTTAATGAAATATTTTCTATCCAGGATTCTATATTTAACATCTTTCTTAAGATCACCTTTTTTCTTACGCTCAAGTAGATTTATATGCCTACGTATCTCTGTCATCGAAGATTGAATTCGTCTTTTCCACCACGGCTCTTTGGTATGTCTCATTTGAACAGGTTTAAGTCCAACTGCTTCTCCTACATAGATAGAACAGGCTTTAATCAAGTCGTTAGTTCCACTCAAATTCTCCGTTCTTATATTAGTCAAAACTCTATTCACTTTGTTAACTTTTTCCTTCAGAACACTTCTGTCAACCTTTTTAAAACCAACAAACTTTTTAGTTAGATTTTCATCAATGATGTGATTTATTCCTTCTATAATACCTCGTTCTTCCTCTTCAAGTTCTTCATTATCTTCAAAAGCACAACTATTTGTGATACCTGATCCATCAAGACTCTCGTCCCTACAACTATCAACTATACCATGACCCACGACCTCCTCAACCTCGTTACAAATGTTATCTTTCAATACTCGACGTTTTATTTCCTCAAGTTCTAGATTTGTCAGCCATCCATTCTTTCTTATCATGCGGGCCTGATCACAAAGCCTTTGTTCAGTCACTACCATTTGGCATCTTTCTTTCCAGATAGCATGCATTCTTCTCCTATAACCTCTAAGTGGCTTTCCTTCCTCATCCATCGGTTTGCTCAAGAAATAGCACTCCATTACAGCTATATTTACCTCCCTATTCCAACTCTTTCTGGCAGTAGCATGACGACGGTCGGGCCTGCGCTGCTCATCCACAGGACACCTACCGGACGAGACACCTTCACATGAAGTTCCAGTGCCATTCACGTCGTTATCTATTTCAATATTCTGGTACATTTTCACTCATAAATGAGGATTGGTTGATATAGGGTTAGCCATCCCTAGTTTTTTTATCGTGACACCATCACTAGGAGGGTTGCCAACCAAGGCTGAAGAGTCCCCCCTACCCATGAGACAGACTTGCCCCCGCCGGACGCCAACCCGGTATTTCATGGTCTCGGGGAGAGCTAACAGGTACTACACCTTGCTCAAGGGTGACCTGGAGGTAATTGTAGCAAAGGGTAACCTCATTCTCCCACGTCGAAACTCTACAACCGGATGCAGTTTAACGTCATGCCCAGGACAATATTATTATTATTATTATAAAATGTCTATTAAGTCTTTTCTGTTCTTCCTGCAAATCCAAATCTAATCCATAGATCTTAGGACATACAAGGTCACATTAAGTCAGTTGACAGAACTTTCCTGAGGATATGAGCAGTGCCCAGTAGTGTGATCTTCTGTAGTTCTTCTAAGTATATTTTCCCCGGTATCTTGTCAATGTTCGATTTCATTCCTTTCTTTATAGCTCCAAGCGCACCTATAACTACAGGAATTGTAGTTACTTTCATTTTCCACATTTTGCCTATTTCAATTTCTAAATCCTTGTATTTTGAAAATTTTTCAACTTCCTTTATTGATACATTTCTATCCGAAGGTATAGTCATATCAATCAGTTGGCACGTGCTGTTTATGTGATCTTTGATAATGATGTCAGGCTTGTTAGCCTTTATTTCTTTATCTGTGTGTACTTGCATATCCCATATTAAAGTTACTTGGTCATTGCTCACGACAGTTTCTGGGCTGTGATTATATCATTTGTCCGCTACAGGTAGTTTGAATGCCTTACTAATTCTCCAGTGTATGTATGATGCAGCTGTGTCATGTCGTTGCATGAATTCTGATTTTGCTAATACAGGACATCCACTTACAATGTGATCAATTGTTTCATTATATTGATTGCATAGTCGACATTTGGGATTCATTCCATTCTTCATTATTTCACTTTGATATTGCTTTGTCATTAAACTTTGGTCTTGTGCTGCTGTTATTAGGCCTACTGTCTCTGATTTTAATCCTGAACTTTTTAACCACTTATGTGTTTCAGTTTCATCAACATCTGGTCTCTTCAATCTTTTCAAGTACTGACCGTGCAGCGGCTTCTGTTCCCATCTTATTCTTATCTGTTCTTTTCCTTGTTTTTTCACTATATTCTTGAATTCTTTGGCTTTATTTGTGACACTGTCCGTTTCCCTATGCCCTGGTTGATCGACTTCTAGCTCTCTACAAAATTTGGTAGCCTCTTTTGTAACAGAGTATAACTTCTTTTTCTTCTCATGCTCTAAGACCAATTTCATCATTTCGTCCTTGCTTTCTCTTAAATATGTTTCGAGACCAACAGTCACTATCTTGAAAGTTAACTCTATTTGCATTAGTCCCCTCCCTCCTTCGCTTCTTGGTAAGTATAGTCGATCCACATCTGCTTTTGGATGGTGCATTCTATACATTGTTAAGAGTTTCCTTGTCTTTGTGTCAAGCCTGTTGAGGTCATTTATCTTCCAATTGAGTATATTCATACTATATGTGATGACTGGGATAGCAAGAGAGTTGATGGCTGCAATACGATTAACTGCATTCAGTTCACTCTTGAGTATCAGTCTAACTCTCCTATAATACTCCTTTCTTATCTTTTCTTTCATCTTTGCATGCTGAATACCGTCAGCTTCATTTATTCCAAGGTATTTGTAGCTATCCTCTTGTTGCAACTCTTTGATAGTCGTTTCTTCATCAAGTCTGATTGATGTAGTTGTAGCTAGTTTACCCCGTTTGAATTCTGCTGTGGCACATTTTTCTAGTCCAAATTTCATATTAATGTCGTCACTAAATGTCTTAACAGTTTGAAGCAAGCGCTCTTGTTGCTGATTGTCTCTGCCAAATACCTTTAAATCGTCCATATAGAAGAGATGGTTGATTTTCTTTCCTTGGATATCATATCCGCAATTAGTAGAATGAAGCAAGTTGCTTAGGGGAGCCAGAGCCAAGCAAAATAGAAGCGGAGATAAAGAATCGCCTTGAAATATGCCACTCCTTATTTCTATCAATCGAGACGTCAGTGTGCCGGTAGCATGTCTTAGAAGCAATGTTGTTTTCCAGTTTTTCATGTTCACTTTCATAAAGTTAACAATCTCAGGCGATACTTTGTAAAGTTCCAATGTCTTTATAATCCAGCTGTGTGGCACACTGTCGAATGCTTTCCTGTAGTCAATCCATGATGTTATCAGATTCTTCTTTCTTTTTTTACAGTCTTCCATTATCATTTTATTCACTAGGAGCTGATCTTTGCAACCATATGATCCCCGTTTGCATCCTTTTTGCTCATTGGGTAATAATCTATTGTCCTCCAGGTGCAAGTATGTTCTATCTGTAATGATCGAGGTTAATGTTTTGTACATAGTTGGCAAGCAAGTTATTGGTCGGTAATTTTTAGCTTCATTTGTATCATTAGTTATTATTATTATTATTATTATTATTATTATTATTATATTAGTAGAGTTGTCTTTGGCAAGCTAATATACAATCAAACACCGAGTTACAACTAGCAACCTAGGGTGAGTGGAGGGTACATGTTGGTTAGAAAGTGACTTTGATGAGGAAAGAAAAACAAAACAAACAAACAAACAAACAAACAAACAAAGGAAAAAAAACAACCAAAACAGAAAAAAAGACAAACAGTTTTCACAAGCGAGTAATTCAGATGGAAAGAGCCCTTCTCAAAACATGAGCTGTGCTATTTAGGACTACTTTTTGCACCTTTGACAGCGATGGAGACCCTGGAATTTTGTCAATAAAGTCAGCTGTGCCCTTTCTTATGAGGTCAAGTGCACCAACAACTACTGGAAGTGTTTTTGTTTTTAGATGCCACATTTTCTCAATTTCAATCTCCAGATCTTTGTATTTGCTCAATTTTTCAAATACTTTTGCAGCAACATTATTGTCGGAAGGTACACTCATATCAATCAAGAGACAAATGTTGTCTTTTTTGTCCTTAACTATAATATCAGGGCGATTTGCCTGTATCGTTCTGTCAGTATGAACAGGGAAATCCCATAGAATGGAGACATCTTTTCCTTCTGTTACTGGTTCAGGATGGTGCTCATACCAGTTAGCGGTTGTACTGATCAAGTAGTATTTACACATTCTCCAATGAAGATACTGGCCAACTCTGTCATGACGGCTTTTATATTCTTTTGGTGCTAGTACCGAGCAACCAGAAACAAGGTGGTCAACTGTTTCGAGCTTTTCGTCACAAAATCTGCACTTTGGGTCAGCTCCGTTATGTAGGATATTTGCTTGATAATTTCGAGTAGCCAAACTTTGATCTTGTGCGGCAAGAATAAACCCTTCAGTTTCCCCTTTTAGTCCAGAGCTTCTCAGCCACTGATGGGTTGCCATTTGATCGACATCAACACCTTTGCATCGAATAGCAAACTGTCCATGAAGGGGTTTCTCGTGCCATCTTTCTTCAATCATTTTCAAGCCTTTCTGTTTAGCTACTTGTATGGTTTTCTTTGCAATAGCAGTAGGAATAAGTTCTTCATCAGTTTGCATTTCAATCCCTAGTTCTCTTGAAAATTGTTCAAAATCCTTTATAATTGAATGTAACTTCTTAGTATTCTCATGTGAGGTGACAAGTTTTAGCATCCAGTCCTGTGAGTTACGTAAATACTGGGAGAGACCAACTGTTGAAGTCTTGTATGAGAGTTCCAATTGTATCATGCCTCTACCTCCTTTACTCCTAGGCATATAAAGGCGGTCAACATCTGACTTCGGATGATGCATTCTGCCACATGTCAATTGCTTTCTTATTTTTGTGTCTATTTTCTTTAGTTCTTTTAGGTTCCAGTTGATAATATTAAAGCTATAGGTCACTACAGGTATTGCTAAAGTGTTTATAGCAGTGATACGATTTCTCCAGTTCAGTTCTGTCTTCATAATTGATCGTATGCTCCGTATACATTCTTTTCGGATTTTTTCTTTCATATTAGATTGCTGTATACCATTGCTTTCACTTACACCTAGATACTTATATGCACCTCCCTGTTCTAATTCTTTTATTATTGTATTGTCATTTAACATTATATTTGAAGAGTTGATCATCTTTCCACGCTTGAATGATGCCTTAGCACATTTATCCAGACCGAACTCCATGCCTATATCATCACTGAAAGACTTAACAGTTTGTAACAATCCTTCTAATTTCAGATCATCTCTTGCGTATAGCTTAAGATCGTCCATATAAAAGAGGTGATTTATCCTTCTGTTGTTGATTTTATAACCATATCCAGTGTTGTTCAAAAGGTGGGATAGAGGAACGAGCGCAAGACAAAACAAAAGGGGAGAAAATGAGTCACCTTGAAAGATACCACATTTTATTTGCATACCATTAGAAGTAAGGGTCCCATTGGAGTGAGATAGATATAGATTAGTTTCCCATAAGGCCATACTTGCTTTTAGGAAGCATATAATCGTAGGGGAGATTTTAAAGATTCCAAGTGATCTTAGTATCCATGAGTGAGGAACACTGTCAAAGGCCTTTTTGTAATCAATCCAAGCTGTGCTTAGATTTCTAAATTTTGAATTTGCATGCTCCAGTATCATCTTGTTGATTAGTAGCTGATCTTTACATCCGTATGATCCTCTTCGGCATCCCTTTTGTTCAGTCGGAAGGATATTTTGCTGATCTAAGTGTCTGTAGGTTCTTTCTGTCAGTATGGAAGTAAGCAGCTTGTATAAGGTCGATAAGCAGGTTATAGGCCGATAGTTTTTGGGTTGACTGTATCTGTAGACTTTGCTAATAGATATGTGGTGCCTTGATAAAACCACTTTGGTGTTGTAGTAGGATCTGTCATTATGCTATTAAAGTTAAGTGCCAGTTGAGCATGTGTAGAAAAAAGAGCATCAAGCCAAAAATTTGTTAGTTGATCAATTCTAGGAGATTTCCATTTGTGCGACTTTGTCAAAACTTCTCTTATTTCATGAACAGTTATGTTACCCCACTCTTGCTGCGAAACATCTTCAGTTTTTTCTTCAATATCTTTCAACCATGCAGCATTCTCATTATACATTTTCTCCTTTCCCCATATTGTACTCCAGAATTCCTGTATTTCTTTTTCTGATGGTGCTTTTTCAATAGAGACAGTAGATTTATTTATTTCTCGATAGAACTTTTTTGCATCGGTTTCAAAGATTCTATTTTGACGAAAGAATTCTGAACGCTTTTCAAATCGGCGCATTCTTTGTGCTTTTACTTGGAGCTTTTGTTTAAGCTCTTCTCTTCCTTAATACATGGGGTCTGATTTTTACTTTCTATCTTATATTTCCTTACTACTTTCTTTGCTTTACCAGAACGCAGTATTTTGTCCTTTTGAATCTCATCAAGTAAAGAAAGTTCTTTCCTAAATAATTCTATTTCCTTTTCTAGTTTTAGTTGCCATTTAGATTTATTGATGCCACGGGAGCCTTTGCTCCTTCTCTTTATAGTAATGCCACATTTCTCTTGAAGAACTTTTCCTGTTGTATATATTAACTCGTTTAGACATGTCAAATCAGGATTAAGCTCGTTGCATAGGAGTTCTAATGCCGTAATTGCTAAATCAAAAGAACCCTTAAATTTGTGTTTGCTTCTGATTTTCAACAAGGGTTCTCTCTCTGCTATGTTAGTGTGTTGTACTTTCGATAGCTCCTCAAGTATATCTGTTTTCATTGCTAAGACTTCTTCAGTTATTACACGTTCAACAACAATTTCCTCTTCATTACCATTATCATTTGGTTCAACATTCACTACAGCATGAATTTCAGAAGACTCTACATCTTCAGGATCTTCATTTCTTTCCCGGACAATTTCTTCAATTAGGTTGTGACTCATATCGACTCTAACCTGTTCTTTAATTTGAGCAATTTCAGTATCAGTTAACTTCTTTTCACGCACTATGTACCTTCTTACATTCGCTAGCTTATTTGCATCAAATAGGTCAATTTCTCGTTGTTACTGTTACGTTCGCGCCATTTGTTGAAAGTTCCGTCAGTGTTGTTCGTTGTCGGGTTTTCCAAAGTAAAATAAAAACAGTACATTACATCTTTATATTCTTCCCTTGTCCATTTATTTCGTTTTTTCTTTTGAGTTTGATTCAATGTTGAGTTTCCAGGGCCAGGGTTAGGAATCCTCCCGTCCTGGTGACCATGAAAACTTTGCGTAATGGAAGATTTAGACTCAGTAGCCAACTTTTCGACCTCAGGCTGGTCTAGCCCTGAGGGACGCGCCCCTTGTTGACCCGCGCGACGGGCGATGCGGTATGATTTAGAACGTAGATTCATACTAAACGTATCAGATAGTGTTGATAAGGTGCCACAACCACCAGTATTTTTATCGGGACACCATCCCTAGAGAGGTTTATCTAAAAAGATTCAAAGAGTCCCCTCTACTCTTATAATTGACATTGGGTATTCTATGCGGGTCACGTATCCAGCATTTTCATCCCCACAGTAGCATCACTACAAACAATACCACAGAAGAGTTCCATCAACCCTGGTTTGAGATAAGAGGTTTCCTTCTCCTAGATGGACTGCCTTTACCCAGCTAATGGGCCCCATCTACCCAAATAAAGCAACAGTTGCCAAGAACAACCTAAGGGTCCCGAACCGCAGTACGGGGTTACACCTAGCCCAGCAAAAGGAACCTAGTAGGCTCCCTTTGCTGTCTTGAAGTCTGATCTTTCCAGGAGCTAGATGCCTCCACCTAGATCTAATCTATCCTTCCACTACAATACCTAGCAGGGCTCTTAGGATCATTGGCAACTATATGTAGAACAAACAGAAAACAAAAATTGAATGAAGCTAAAGAAACAAATAGAAAAAGGAGAAGACAGCTAGGGAGGTAGAGGACGCCTAACTCCTCACTTTAAGCCGACCGGCTTAACCCTTCACCTTTTATTATTATTATTATTTTATGTCTCAGCTTTAAGCACTGGCTGATCTCATTGCCGATTGTATTTCTCAAGGGAGCGAGTCATAACCTATGACCAAAGATCCCTTGCAGTCAGTCTCCTTTAGTAATCAAGTACTTTCCTCAAAATCCTGGCTGTTCCTAGTATTGTTGTTTTCTGCAGTAGTTCTATGGCTATTGAGATGTCTAGCTTCTTTATCCATTCACCCAACTTATTTGTTATACTTCCTAATGCTCCTACAATCACAGGTACAACTATTACATTTCTCAAGTTCCATATTCTCTTGATTTCCCTTTTCAAATCTTGATATTTCTCAACCTTTTCTTTTTCCTTATGACTAATTCTACTATCGCCGGGTACAGCAATGTCAACGATAATGCACGTTCTGTCAAGTTTATTGATAATAACTATATCAGGTCTTCTTGCCTCAATCACATGATCACATTGAATGTTAACATCCCATAGCAGTTTTATCACATAGTCTTCCATTACAGCTTTAGGGGAATGCTCATACCACTTGTCTGTCAACTCAAAATTATATTTCTTGCATAGGTGCCAATGTATTAGCCTTGCAACATTATCATGCCTTCGTTTATATTCCTTTTGAGCCAACTTTTTGCATTCACTGACAATATGACAGACTGTTTCGCCTCTTTCTTCACATAGCCTACAAAGTGGTGACTCTATTGATTTGTCAATGTGATGCTTGATATACTTTGTTCGGAGAGCCTGTTCCTGCGCTGCACACAGAAGTGCCTCTGTTTGTATCTTCAAGCCAGCACTTCCTAGCCATTTCCATGTTTCCTTTGCATCAGTTGATTCTGGCATCTCCCTTATAAATTGACCATACATAACTTTCTCCTTCCATCCTTGTTGTCTTTGATACACTTGCAGTTTCTTGAATTCGTCACTTCTTCTTACATCATTAGTATCTATCACATCAGCAAATCTAACACCTTGAATCAATGATTCTTCAGAATTCTTTACATACCACCCCAAATTATTTTCTTCACTTCTAACACAACCCTCACAGCTAATCAACCCACGGCCTCCTTTCTCTCTGGTCAGATATAACCTGTCTGTATCACTCTTAGGGTGAAATGCGCCATACATGGTCATAATTTTCCTTGATTTCCTATCCAAGCTTTTCAATTCAGTAGCTGTCCATTTCAGGATACCTGCTCTATATCTCAATACTGGTACAGCCCACGTGTTAATCGCTAATATCTTATTCTTACCATTTAGCTTCGATTTCAATACCAACTTAAACCTTCTTTTGTATTCGCTTGTTGACTTGTCTTTCATATGCTTTTCTTTAAGCTTATCTAGTTCCACAATACCCAGATATTTATATCCATGCTCATCAATTTCTTTCATCAAATCTCCATTTGGAAGTGAAATCCCGTTTTGCTTCACAATTTTCCCTTTCTTTAATACCAACACCCCACACTTGCTTAATCCTAACTCCATACCTATATCAGTACTGAAAACATGAACAGTTTTCACTAATGAATCCATTTGGTTTCGATTCTTGGCAAATAATTTAAGATCATCCATAAAAAGGAGATGATTAACTTTGAATTCTTTGTCACCCCATTCATAACAAGCTGTCACTTTCCTCAATATCAATGTCAATGGAATCATACAGATAATAAACAATAGTGGGGATAGACTGTCTCCCTGGAAAATTCCTCTCTTAATATGCACATCCCCTAACCTTTCACCAGATGGTGTTAGTTCTAGCTTCCATGATTGCATACTGTCACTCAAGAATTCTCTAATATTCGTTGCTATTCCTACCAATTCCAGGCACTCACTAATCCAGCTATGAGGCACCAAGTCATATGCCTTTCTGTAATCGATCCACGCCAAAGATAAGTTAGTCTTTCTCCTTTTACAATCTGTCAGTACAGCCTTGTCAATCAACAGTTGGTCCTTAGTTCCACGACTCCCCTTCCTACAACCTTTCTGTTCATCAGGCAATATATTCTCCTTTTCTAAATATTTGTACACCTCTCCAGCAATCATACCTGTTAGTAACTTCCACATTAAAGGTAGACAGGATATAGGCCGATAATTATCAACTGCTCCTCCCTTAGTTGGGTCTTTTTGAATTAGAACAGTTCTCCCATACGTCATCCATTCAGGTAGTCTGCTTACTCCACAAACAATTTCATTCAGCTGAGCTGCTATTCTTTCGTGCACTGATGTAAGATTCTTAATCCAATAACCTTGAACACCATCTCTTCCAGGGGTCTTCCAATTAGGGATCTTTCTACACTGATTTTTTACCATTTCTGTTGTGATCTCTACCTCCTCCATCCTTACATTGTTGTGCTGTCGTTTCAATTCGTTCAACCATTCAGCTTGTCTATTATGTTCTTTTCTGCTACCCCAAATTTCACTCCAAAATTTCCTGCTTTCTTCAGCACCTGGAACGACATTTTGCCCCCTAGTTTCTCCGTTCAATTCATTCAGCACCTTCTTCCGATCAACTGCAAACATTCGATTCTGCCTATACTGAGTTATTCTCTCATTATATCTCTTTATCTTTGCGGCTTTTGCTAATAACCGTTGCTTTAATTCTTCTATTACTGTTTCTAGCCCTTTCCTATTTATTCTATATTTATCAGCTAAATTCTTCACGATTCTTTTCCCCTTTACTCCATTTTCACCCCTTTTCTCTCTTTCAAGGATGTTGACATCTTTCCTCAAGTTCTTTATATCTCCTTCTATACGCCGTTGCCACCATGGGATATGTCTCTTCCTCTGTTTAACTGTACGTAATCCTAGTTGTTTTGCTACCCAGCAACTAGCTGCTTTGATAAGGTTATTAGTATGGGTAATACTTGCGGTTACAATGTGTTTAATAGCTCCATTCACCTCTTGCGTTTTGTCACGTAATTTTGTCCTATCAACTTTTTTAAACATGATATACTTATCGTCTTCTCCTTGTGTTAATAATTCTTTTACTTCTTCAATAATCTGTAGCTCTTCGGGTGTAATTTCTACTTCCTCATTGACCTCAATTCTAACATCAGCTTCGTATCCCTCATTAATCTCACCCTCAACATCTAATCTTGGTAATACTTCTTCTCGCTCATCAATGCCATCAACTTCATCATGCTGCAACACTCTCCTTTTTATGCTCTCCAATTCAACGTCCGTTAACCAACCATTTTTCCTAATGGCTCTAGCCTGATCACACAGTCTTTGCTCAGTCGTGTTAAACACACCTCTTTCCTTCCATGCTCTGAACATTCTCTGCCGATAGCCCCTCTTTGGCACACCATTCTCGTCAAACGGTCTAGCACTATAAAAACATTCCATTACAACAATATTCATTTCTTTCGTCCACTTCATTCTAGCAGTCGCTTGATTACGACCGGGTCTGCGCTGCTCACCCACAGAACACCTGCCGGACGAGGCACCTTCACATGAAGTTCCAGTACCATTCACGTCGTTATTTTCATTTCTGATATAATTCATTTTCACTCAAAACGAGGTTTTGTGGTGATAAGGTGACACAACCACCGGTGTTTTTAATTGTGACACCATCACTAGGAGGGTTGCCAACCAAGGCTGAAGAGTTCCCCCTATCCATGAGACAGACTAGCCCCCGCCGGATGCCAACCCGGTATTTCGTAGTCTCGGGGAGAGCTAACAGGTACTACACCTTGCTCAAGAGTGACCTGGAGGTAATTGTGGCAAAGGGTAACCTCATTATCCCACGTCGAAACTCCACAACCGGATGCAGTTTTATGTCATACCCAGGACAAATTATTATTATTATTATTATTATTTGTCCATCAAGTCCATCACAGATAAAGTTTTCTGGAATGTTCTAATGTGTTATGCTTTGAGAGCGGGTGACAACAAGTCACCAAGGGTCTCAAAGTTCCTTTCTTCTGATATCTAAATAGATAAAACTTTTTGCAATATCCTAGCTGAGCCAAGCAATGCTGTTTTTTGGATAACATCTATCGCAATCTTTACTCCCAACTTTTTAATATGCTTTTCAAACTTGTCAGATATAACTCCTAGTGCTCCAATCACTACAGGTACTACTGTTGCACTTCTCATTTGCCATACATGTCCAATCTCTTCCCTCAAGTACTGATACTTTTCCATTTTTTCAAGTTCTTTTTCTTTTACTCGTGAATCTCCAGGTACCGCAATGTCTATTATTTTGACCTCTTTATTCATTTTATCTACCAACACAATGTCCGGTCGTCTTGCCTCAATCATTCTATCACATTGGATCGTAAAATCCCATAAGAGCTTATAATTCTCATTTTCAATTATTGCTTCAGGTTGCTGATTATACCATCTATCAGCTCTCTCAAACCCTCCTTTGATACAGAGCTGCCAATGAATGTATCGTGCCACATTATCATGCCTTCTCTTATACTCTCGTTGGGCCAACTTACTACACTCACTAACTAGATGACTAATAGTTTCCGCTTTCTCCCCGCACATTCTACATATAGGAGACTCAGAACTCTTATCAATATAGAACTTTGTATAATTTGTTCTTAAAGCTTGTTCTTGAGCACTGCAGATCAATGCCTCTGTACACCCCTTCATATCTCCTTTTGCAATCCAATGCCATGACCTATCCCAATCCACCCCCTCTTTGTCCCTCAAAAACTGTCCATGCATTATTTTCTGCTTCCATTCGTCTTCTCTTTTCTGGCTATGAAACCTTTTACACTCATTTGGTTCAACTGCTTCAGCAACATTAACTATATCTGAATCCCCGACCTTTCTCAAAAGTACCTCTCTACTGTTCAATACGTACCAACTCAAACTATTTTCCTCTCCCCTTACACAACATTCACAACTTATAAGACCTCTTCCCCCTCTTCTTCTTGATACGTATATTCTTGCAACATCGCTTCTTGGGTGGAGTTCCTTGTTTATTGTCATGATTTTTCTTGTTTTTCTGTCAAGCTTTTGCAGTTCATTCGTATTCCATCCAAGTATACCTGCTCCATATCTCATGAGTGATACTGCCCATATGTTTACTGCCATTATCTTGTTCCTACCGTTCAACTTTGATCTCATAATTAGTTTAGTGCGCCTCAGGTATTCTTTTGAGAACATTTCTTTCATCTCATTCTCCTTTATCTTATCAGCCTCTAAAATACCAAGATATTTGTATCCTCCAAGATCAATCGCCTTAATACTCTCTCCATTACCTAGGTTTATGTTTTCACTTTCGACTAGTTTCCCTCGTTTCATGATTGCAATACCACACTTCTTTACTCCGAATTCCATTCCAATATCATGGCTTATTACCTTTACTGTTGATATAAGACTATCGATTTCAGTTCTGTTCTTCCCAAATATCTTCAGATCATCCATAAACAACAGGTGGTTGATTTTCACATCTCCAAGCAAGTACCCGGCTTTTGCCTTCCGCAACACCTTTGATAATGGTATCATGCAAATTACAAAGATCAATGGGGAAAGACTGTCTCCCTGAAAAATCCCTCTTCTAATATTTACATTTCCCAGTGACGTACCACTTGATGTTAATTCAGTTTGCCAATTTACCATAGAGCGCTGAAGAAAAGTTGTCACATTCTCTGGTACCTGTGCCAATTGCAAACATTCGACTATCCAAGAGTGGGGTACCATGTCATAAGCCTTCCTATAACCCACCCATGCCATTGCAAGATTCTTTTGTCGTCTTTTACTGTCATTCAGAATCATCTTGTCGATCAAAAGCTGATCCTTTGTTCCTCTGCTCTTTTTCCTACACCCTTTCTGCTCTACCGGTAATATGTCACTTTCTAAAAGCATCTGATAAACATAATCAGCAATAATTCCTGTCATCAACTTCCACAAAAGTGGTAGACAGGATATTGGCCTATAGTTCTCAACCACATTTCCTTTTTTTGGGTCTTTCTGACACAATACCGTTCTACCAGTTGTCATCCAAACAGGCAAGGGGGCTCTGTTGTTTACTAATTCATTCATTTGTTCAGCGATTCTATCATGCAGAGATGTCAGTTTCTTTAACCAGTAGCCCTGTACCCCATCAGGTCCAGGTGCTTTCCAATTTGGTATCTTCTTTACCCGTTCAGTCACCCTCTCGAGAGTTATTGCTATATCCTGCTGATTTACTTTATCACACTCCTCTCTCACGTCCTTCAACCATTGAGCATCCCTATTGTGTTGAGCCTCATTTCCCCAAATAGTTGACCAAAATCGCTCACTTTCTGCCGCATCTGGTGTTACCCCTTCAGTTCTTTTCAATCCGCTCAATTCCTGGTATACCTTTTTCTGATCTTGTTGAAACGACCTATTGATTTTAAATTGCTGGATTCTATTTTCATACCTCTTCAGTTTTGTTGCTTTAGCTTGTAGTCTCTGTTTAAGTTCTTCAATTACAGTGTCTTCTCCTTTTGTCTTAATTCGATATTTCCTGTCCAAAATCTTATACTTATCACCCTTTGTAAGCTCACCCCTCTTCTTTCTTTGCAAAATATTTACATGACTTCTCAATTCTCTAATTGTGTTCTGTATCCTTCTCTTCCACCAAGGTTCTCTTTTCACATTACGTCCCATTACTCTTAAACCAACCTTTTTAGAAACATACTGAGCAACTGCATATATCAACTTGTTTGTATCAGTTATGTTATCTGTTTTTATATTCACTAAAACCCTATTTACTTTACTTGACCATTCAGACAAAATATTTCTGTTCACTTTCTTCAA
Source organism: Mastigias papua (assembly GCA_964019165.1). Taxonomy (NCBI): domain Eukaryota; kingdom Metazoa; phylum Cnidaria; class Scyphozoa; order Rhizostomeae; family Mastigiidae; genus Mastigias; species Mastigias papua. The sequence continues at coordinate 9,651,058 of OZ025274.1, forward strand.
TCCTCTTGTATCCCATCTTCTACCGCTTTTCATAACTCCGACTATTTCATCCATCATACATCTTTCTTGTTCATCTTGCACATTGCTACTTCTTACCTGCACTTCTATTGCTTCAAATCGCTCATCATTGCGTACTATTGTTTCACCTAACAGTCTGCTTGTATTTCCTATTATTACGCTATCATTACTTCCTTCAACACTATCACTATTCCCTTCATCATTATCACTATTTCCATCTAACCTTCGACAGATTTCTTCTAACTCTACAACAGTAAACCATTCATTCTTTTTTATTAATCTAGCCTGATCACATAGTCTTTGTTCTGTCACTATTGGTAAATTTCTCTCTTTCCAGATATTATGCATCCTTTTTCTGTAACCTCGTATCGGCCTTCCATTTTCATCTATTGGGTTACTCAAAAAATAGCATTCCATAACAGCAAGGTTCAATTCCCTATTATTATTATTATTATTATTATTATTTTATGTCTCAGCTTGAAGCACTGGCTGATCTCATTGCCGATTGTATTTCTCAAGGGAGCGAGTCATAACCTATGACCAAAGATCCCTTGCAGTCAGTCACCTTTAGTAATCAAGTACTTTCCTCAAAATCCTGGCTGTTCCTAGTATTGTTGTTTTCTGCAGTAGTTCTATGGCTATTGAGATGTCTAGCTTCTTTAAACACACCTCTTTCCTTCCATGCTCTGAACATCCTCTGCCGATAGCCCCTCTTTGGCACACCATTCTCGTCAAACGGTCTAGCACTATAAAAACATTCCATTACAACAATATTCATTTCTTTCGTCCACTTCATTCTAGCAGTCGCTTGATTACGACCGGGTCTGCGCTGCTCACCCACAGAACACCTGCCGGACGAGGCACCTTCACATGAAGTTCCAGTACCATTCACGTCGTTATTTTCATTTCTGATATGATTCATTTTCACTCAAAACGAGGTTTTGTGGTGATAAGGTGACACAACCACCGGTGTTTTTAATTGTGACACCATCACTAGGAGGGTTGCCAACCAAAGCTGAAGAGTTCCCCCTACCCATGAGACAGACTAGCCCCCGCCGGATGCCAACCCGGTATTTCGTAGTCTCGGGGAGAGCTAACAGGTACTACACCTTGCTCAAGAGTGACCTGGAGGTAATTGTGGCAAAGGGTAACCTCATTATCCCACGTCGAAACTCCACAACCGGATGCAGTTTTATGTCATTCCCAGGACAATTATTATTATTATTATTATTATTATTATTATTATTATTATTATTATTATTATTATTATTATTATTATTATTATTATTATTATTATTATTATTATATGGTTAATGCTAATGCTCACAGTATAATACTGGAAAGGTTTTCCTCTAGATCTGGCTACAACTAGTAACCTCAGGCCCAAGGGTTCATTACTATGGTAATCGTCAAGGATTACATATCTAAAGTTCTTCTTAATATCCTAGCAGTTCCAAGAAGTGTACTCTTTTGCAATGTCTCTGTTCTTATACTAACTCCAATTTTCCCAAGCCACGTTTCTAGTTTTTGTGATATCATACCTAGAGCACCAATCACGATTGGAATCACTTGAACCTTTTTCATTCCCCAAAGATGTGCTATCTCTTGTCTGAGATCTTGGTACTTCTCTATCTTTTCCTGCTCCTTACTTCCAACTCTATTATCATTTGGCACGGCAATATCAATGATCTTACACTCCTGCTTTGATTTCTCAATAACAACAATATCAGGTCTTCGATTCTGAACATACCTATCACATTGAATTGTAAAATCCCAGAGAATTTTCGTCTCCTCATTTTCTATGACACTCTGTGGTATATGGTCATACCATTTATTTTCTCTTTCAAAGCCGTACATACCACATAATTCCCAATGAATGTTTTGTGCAACACTGTCATGCCTTTCCTTGTATTGTTTTTGGGCAAGTTTACTACATTCACTAATGAGATGCGAGATGCTTTCCCCTTTGATACCACACAATCTACAAAGTGGTGATTCAGATGTTGTATCTATATGGAATTTTGTGTAATTAGTTCTTAACGCTTGTTCCTGAGCCGAGAAAATCAATGCAGTTGTACTTGATTTAAGATCTGAATTTTTCACCCAGTTCCAAGATTTACTCTCATTTATATCCTCCTTGATCTCCCGAACAAATTGTCCATACATTCTCTTCTCTCTCCACTTGTTTTTTAACTCATCAATAGCCACTTTCTTAAATTCTTCTGGCTCTGTTGATGTTTCCGTATCAATAATATTTGATTCACTTAGTAACTGGAGTATATATTCTGAACTATTCCTAATATACCATCCTAAGCTGTTTTCTTCACCTCTAATGCATCCCTCACAACTGATCAAACCTCTGCCACCTTTTCCACGTGGGACATAAATCCTATCTACATCACTTTTGGGATGTAATGCTCCATGAATAGTCATGATCTTTCGTGTTTTTGTATCCATTCTTTTCAATTCCTCTTTGGTCCACCTTAGTATCCCTCCACTGTATCTCAAAAGCGATACAGCCCACATATTTGCAGCTAGACATTTATTCTTATCATTTAGACCTGACTTGAATATTACTTTAAACCTTCTAAAATACTCTTTGCGAAATTTCTCCTTCATATCACTCTCCATAACACCATCCAACTCAAGCACTCCCAGATATTTATATCCAGCCTTTTCAACTTGTTTTATAACTTCTCCGTTTGGTAATTGAATTCCATCACATTCAGTCAATTTTCCTCTTTTCATTACTACTACGCTACACTTGTTTACACCCAATGTCATACCAATGTCGCCACTAAATAGATGCACTGTTTTTACTAATGAATCAATCTGATCTTTTGTCCTACCAAATAGCTTTAAATCGTCCATAAAAAACAAATGATTAACTTTAGCTTTTTTCCCTTTGAATTCGTATCCAGCATTAACACCTCTCAGTATCAAAGTTAGAGGAATCATACTAATAACGAAAAGAAGAGGGGACAGACTATCTCCCTGAAAAATCCCCCTTCTAATATTGACTGTCCCTAAATACTCTCCCGATGATATAAGCTTTGTTTTCCATCTCTTCATACTACCTGCTACAAATTTCCTAACATTTTCAGCAATACCAAACATTTCCATACATTCAAGAATCCATGAATGGGGCACCATATCGTACGCCTTTCGATAGTCCAACCAGGCCATGGCTAAATTCGTGTGTCTCCTTTTACAGTCTCTTAAAATCATTTGATCTATCAACAGTTGATCTTTCGTACCCCTAGATTTTCTTCTGCATCCCTTTTGCTCTGATGGAAGCAAACTATTTTCTTCAAGATATGCATACATATTGTTTGCCAGAATACTTGTCATCAATTTCCACATAAGTGGTAGGCATGATATTGGTCTAAAATTACTCACTTCATTCCCCTTTGTTGGATCTTTCTGACACAAAATAGTCCTACCTACTGTCATCCATTCTGGAAGTAGTGTATCATTGTTCATAATCAGTATATTCAATTGTCTTGCTATCCTCTCATGACATGATGTTACTCTTTTAAACCAAAACCCTTGCACTCCATCAGGACCAGGTGCCTTCCAATTTGGAAACTTCCGACACCCATTCTTTACTTGCTCTATTGTTATTCTCACATTCTCTTGCTCAAGGTCATCATTACTGTATTCTTCCTTTAAATTTTTCAACCATTCCGCTTCTTTATTATGGTGTCTGTCACCATCACTCCAAATATCCCCCCAAAATCTTAAACTCTCTTCTGCATTCGGTACTACCTTATCCCATCTACTAGTTCCATCAATTTCCTGAAAGAATTTCTTCTTGTCTGTACTAAATAGGCGATTTTGCCTAAACTGGTTTATTCGTTGTTCATACCTTTTAATTTTTGCTGTCTTGGTTTGCAATCGTTGTTTCAATTCCTCTATCACTATCAAGATTCCTTTTTTATCAAGTTTGTACTGTTTGTTTAATTCTAGATACTTCATCCTCGATCTCAGTTCTCCTTTTCGTTCTCGATCTAGTATACTAATGTGCTTGCGTAGTTCTTTGATACTCCTCTCGATCCTTCTTTTCCACCATGGCTCTTTCTGTTGATAAATTCTCCCTCTAATTGTTAGTCCTAATATTTCTCCAACCAGCGTACTCGCAGCCCTCAACAAACTGTTTGTTTGTGTTATGTTATCAGTTTCAATATAAGTACAAACTTTGTTTACTTTTTGCGTAATAATATTCAGCTTCCACCTATCTATCTTCTTAAATGAAGTTATTTCCGTGTATTCTTTGTTTGACATTATTTCAAGTAGTCTATTCAATATTCCATTCTCATCATCATTTAATTCTGGATATTGTCTGATTTGTTCCCAATGACAACTATCATCAGCAGGTTTCTCTTCTATATTATTAACTTCATTACTTTCTTCACTATGCATGGTTAAATTTAAGTCCTGTCTTTCAACATTTGCTTGTCCCTCTTGTATGTCATCATTTAGCACCTTCCTCTTTATTCCTTCCAACTCCATATCTGTTAACCAACCATTCTTTCTTATAGCTCTAGCCTGATCCGCTATTCTCTGTTCCGTTGATGTAAACGGGCCTCTTTCTTGCCATTCTTTGTACATTCGCTGTCTGTAGCCTCTCACAGGTACTCCATTCTCATCAACTGGCTTACATCGAAAGTAACACTCCATTATTATCATATTTATCTCTTTGCTCCACCGCCTCCTTGACTTATCAGCAGTAACTGGATGACGACCGAGCCTGCGCTGCTGTTCCACAGGACATCTGCCGGACGAGGGACTTTCACTATCTGTTCCAGTCCCATTCACGTCGTTATACTGAAAAGATTCTTGATTCATTTTGCACTCATAAGAGGTTGTATTTTCTGGTGTACGACCACCAGTGTTTTTATCGTGACACCATCACTAGAGAGATTGTCACCCAAGACTAAAGAGCCCCCTCTACCCATGAGACAGACTAACCCCCGCCGGATGCCAACCCGGTACTTCAAAGTCTCGGGGAGAGCTAACAGGTGCTACACCTTGCTCAAGGGTGACCTGGAGGTAGTTGCAGCAAAGGGTAACCTCATTATCCCACGTCAAAACTCCACAACCGGATGCAGTTTACTGTCATACCCAGGACGAATTATTATTATTATTAGATATACAAACAGCTAAATTAAGCCAATAGTTAAGACTACCAAAGTTTGTTAGTCTAGTTATTTTACAATGTACATGACAGTCTGAGGTCCTAATGTTCACTGTGGTTGCACCACTCCCGACAGTACTTTCCTCATAATAGATTCACTGTCCATTAGCACTGTCTTTTGCATCCCTTTCACTGTGTTCTCAATCTCAGTTTCAGTGTCTAATACGCTTTGAACAGCCTTCAATAATTTTCCAACTCCTCCTCCTAGACATCCAATGACCAATGGGACAATTTCAACTCTGTGCCCAACCCGATTTTCCCTCATCTCAAAAGCTAGCTGCTGGTATTTATCCAATTTCTCTTTCACCTTTGCTTCAATGTTACTTTCCTGTGGACATGCCATGTCACAAATCCAGACTCGTTTTCTCTCCTTGTCTTCAAGTGTTAGATCCGGCCTTCTAGCCGAACTGCTCTGTCTCATTTTGTACTCGAAGTCCCAAACTAATTTCCCCTTACCATTCTCTAAGACTTTTCCTTTCTCCCACTTCTCTTTGTACCAAACTGCATTTTCATCAATTAGGTCATATTTCTTCGCCCATGCTACAGCTATAACCATCAGTGCTCTGTTGTGACGTCGTAAATATTCTTTGCCAGCCAACATTTGGCAACCAGCCAACAGGTGTTGAACTGTCTCCCTATAAGACCCACATAATCTACACATGTCTCCCCCATCTGCTATTCCTCTTGAAACTTTCCATGCTTTCGTTTCAACCATTTGTTCCTGTAAGTTCACTATTGCTGCCGTTTTCCTAGGGTCTAAGTTACATTCCAACCACATATGGCACTCCACTTCCTGCTTGCTGAACGTCTCACTTTGAAATGACTTTTGTTTATACTTCTCAATTAACGAACTTTCGTTTCCTTTCTTCAACAGATCTTTGATCTTTTTCCAACTTTTCCTCCAGTGTCCACACTGCAGTTCTCCGTCTAATTCTATTCCTTCATCTTTAAATTTCAATGTGTGTCCAACCTCATTTGCCATTTCCTCAGCTGTAATTTTCAATGAGTTGTAATCTTTTAATTTTTCGTGCTCCCACGCAGCTTTAATCCATCTTCTTTCTGATACCGCCATATAGCAAGCTACCCTGATCTTAGTTTCCATATATACAGCTCTTAAAGATTTCAACCCCCTTCCTCCAACTTTTCGTTTTAAATATAGTCTCTCTTCACTTGATTGTCGCCCTAACATGCTGCTACTTCTAAGCTCTCGCTTTATCATCTGGTCCAGCTCTTCAAGCTCTCCTTTTGAAAAGGTACATACATTCATTACATAAGCCACTACAGGTATTACCTTAGTGTTAATTGCCTTAATCAAATTCTTATCATACAGCTCTGCATTCAGCAATGTACTCAATCTACTCTGCATCTCAGCTTTAACCCTTACTAGAACTTCCTTAATTTTGACTCCTTCTGCCTGCTCTACTCCCAAAAATTTGTAAACATCATTCTCATCTGGATCTAATGCTCTCATTCTTTCGTCCAGAACCATAAGTCCATCGCCTTTAACCATCTTTCCGTGCTTAAATACTATTTCTGCACACTTTGATATTCCATAGCAAGCACCTGTGTCGTTACTTGCTTGGACCAATATCTCGTTCACTACCTCCAGTTGCTGATGACTTTCTTGATATACCTTCAGATCATCTATGAAGAGACTATGAGTTCTTTTTACTTTTCTTTCTCCTGGCGGACCCATTCTATATCCTCTAGTTTGAGACAATAAAATGCATATCGGTATCTCTGTTAAACAAAACCCAACTGGCGAGTAACTATCTCCTTGTAAGAAACCACAAGAAATGTTTATCCATCTGCTAACATACTTTTTGCTCTCGTCCCACACCTCTAACCTTGTTTTCCACTTTTTCATAAGCGCTTGCAGTACCAACCTAACATCTTCTGGAATCCCTATCCAATCAAAAACTCGCATCATCCAATCATGATGGACACTGTCATATGCTTTCCTATAATCGTAATAAGCAACTGCAAGGTTTCTGTGATATGTTTTCACCTCTTCCATGATACAATTGTCAATAAGCAGTTGATCCACCGTACCTAGAACCTCCTCAACGCCACCGAGTTGGCCTTCATCCCAAATTCCATTATTGCAAGCATGTTCCCTCATATACTTCCCGATTATTCCTGTGTAGATCTTGTAGGATGTATTCAAGCACGTGATTGGCCTTCGCTCCTTTACGTTACTCAGCTCATTGGTCTTCGGCAGCATTACTGTGCGTCCAGCAGGGAACCAGTCTGGTATCAAACTATGATTCTCTTTGATTCTTCGTAGCGCCCTACATAATGCTTGCTGCGCAGGTTTAAACTTTTTCCACCAGTAATTCTGTATTCCATCAATACCAGGAGAGGACCAATTCTTTCTTTTCTTGATTATCTCAGTCAACTTCTCTTCCGTTAGATCAAATTCTTTCACTTCAATACTCATTCTCTTCAATTTTCCTGCAACTTCCTCCATCCATGGTAGGGATGGCGTGACCTTCTCGGTTTCCCATAATCCTCCCCAAAAAGCAACAAATTGATCAATATTGGGAATCTTCCCTGCTCGTGATTCTGATCTATTGACGTTCCTATAAAAATACCGCTCATCTTTTCTGAACAATGCGTTATTCTTCACTCTTTTTCCTTTTACCATCATCTTTTCCAATTTTACTTTCATATATCGCAATTGGTCAAGCAGTTGTTCCCGGTAGGTCATCAATGCAACGGTGGTTGTTTTCTTCCCTTCAATTCTTAATTCTAGCTCCTTCAAAAATTTCTTTTCCTTCCATGAGGCTTTTCGATGCTCTTTCCTGCGATGCACTTCATTACTGATCCGGGCTATCCACTTTCTCAACTCTTTCATCTCACGTTTTACTTTCCTCTCTCTTCTGTTTCCTCCCTTGGATTTAAGTTTTTCTTTGCTCACTTTTGTCTTGATACCTAAAATTGACGCTATTGCTTTTCCCATTGCATAAACATAATCAGTTACTTCAGGAATATCCCTGTCCTCATTAAAATACTTTCCTAATACTCTATTTGATCTCTCAACTAATTCATCTGGCATCTTTAGTTTTGGTAATTTAGCTCTCTCTTGTAACTCAGTAAAATTACTTCTCTCTAATTTCTCTAATTCTGCCAGAAATATGATGTCAAGGGTCTTATCTTCTTCAGTCAGTTTATTCTCGCTTCTGTCTTGTAGATCCTCCACTTCATCAAATGCTTCTTCTATCATTTCCTCTAATGTATTCATTTCTTCTTCATATGTATTTGTCCCTTGATTTCTATCACCACATTCACTTGTTCTATTAGATTCTAATCCCTCTTCAAAGGGGGCCACCAGATTCCTCTTTCTAACCAGTACCAAGTTCGATATTTCCGTCTCTTTTCTAAACCTTGTCGCATTATCTCTAAGTGTCTGTGCTCCTATAATTCCTGCGTATATCGGATATTCAACATCCCACCTGTCCTTAACTCTTCTCATGAACCCTCTCCCTTTCTGCCTTTCTTCGGTGTCAATCTGCACAAGTGCTACTTTCATTTCTAACGTCCATTGAAGGTTCTTATCTTTCGTCACACTTTCTCTGTTATCACTTGTTATCTGCATTACTGCTTGCGTTCCCAAACTTTTTCTGAAGCGCCTAGCATTATCACAAAGGTTTTGGGCTGTTATTTGTCTTCTTAATGGAAATTCTATGTCCCATCGGTCTTTAATTCTCTTCATAAAACCATATCCTTTTTGCCTTTCTTCCATATCAATTTGTACTATTCTAATCTTCTCATTTTCTGTCCACCCTCCAATTGTTTTTCTATGTACACTGTTTTCCCTATGGTCTTCATTTTTATCAACACAAATCTGTTGTGTCACTGAAATATCTGAAGCACCATGAATTATGTTAGTTGAATGTTCAATTCGATTATCATGATCAATATCTCCCATTAGAATATAATTTACACGCACGGGTTTAAGCTGTCGATCCTACGTTGCCCGGCACATAAGATAAGGCTATTTACTAGATAGGTCCGCCACTCCCTACCAGGTTCCGTTAGTGACAGCATAACTTTGCTACCATCCATTCATTAGCACGGTTAACACCTTGAATTACGGATTTTTTTTCGGGGTTGTTCTCCCCTAGATCCGCCGTGTTCTGCTTAGCACAAGGTCACCTCTAGTAGGATGTGGCTCTTCACCACGCACGGACGATCTTCACCACGGAGAGGCTATTGACTTGCGCTTCACATGGTGCTGGGCTTGGGGAGGCCAGTCTAGGACGCCACACGAGGCCATCTAGGAAAGGTGCTACTCCTCCAATAACCCTTGACCTTTTATTATTATTATTATTATTATTATTATTATTATTATTATTATTATTATTATTATTATTATTATTATCATTGATCGTTGAGCAATGGCGGATGGACGTACATTTTGTGCACGATCATAGTTGTTTAACGTTTGTGAAATTCTGCTTGTTTGGAGCGTTACATTTATTATTGTCGTTTTACAAGTTACTGTTCTCTTCCAAGACCATGTTTCGCGTTTCTTTGATATCGCTGTTTTTTGTTTTTATCGTTTGTTCTTTCTGCGGGAAAGATTTCAAATCATTAGGCCGGCATGCCTGGAGATGCAAAGAGAAGGCAAAAAGTAGAGGTAAAGAGAGAAATAATGCCAATACTACTGGAGACAGTGTCTACGAAACTTCTTTGCCAGTGATTGATTCTGAATTGCGTAGTTCAACTTGTGTATCAGTGAAATGTAGTTGCGGTAAAATTTGTAACGGTCAGCGAGGTTTGAAAATGCACCAGCGCAGCTGCCGTGTCATCAAAGACCTCTCTGGTGAAACTTTTGAAAATGAATCCATTGATGATTGTTTGCCCACTACAGAATCAGCACCTATTATTGATGACCAGATAAATATCAAGGTTGGAGTTAAGCTGCCTAGGTCTGATGATCAGTGGAAATCTGCAAATGAGTATTTCCAATTATTGCTGCCAATTCATGATATTGCTTCGTCAGATCTTACTACAACCATCATCCATATGCATACGGTTATTTACGATTATTTTGAAAACAATTTTGGAGCAGTGAAATCTATAAAGTTATTGGACCTCGAAAAACAATACAAAGCTTTCTCAAAACACAGCCTAAAGTCTCGTCTACGGTATCTGAAATCTATCAGTGCAGATCCAGCTGAAATAAAGGTTGTGTCACATATTCTGAGGTGCAGACTCGATGCTACAAAACCAAAATTGAACGAAGGCCAGGTGGATGAAAACATTAAGAAGAACTTTTGGGGTTTCGTTAAATCTACCTTTAAGCAAGGAACATCTCTGTTACCCTCCTTTGACGTAACGACTTGTACTAATTTCTTTGCTAGAACCTTCAGCTCTATTAATCCTTTCAAATCTTTTGAAATACCTAGCTGGATTCCACCCCTTCCCGCCCCTACGGTACAATGTGATTTATCCCCTCCTTCATATAAACAGATAACTAAAGTCGTCCGAAGAATTAAAGCTTCTGGTTCTCCCTGTCCTCTTGATCAAATTTCAATAATCCCTTTCAAACGCTGTCCATACCTTAGATCTTATCTAACTGAAGTGTTTCGCATCGTCTGGCTGACTGGGGAAATCCCGAATGTCTGGAAGAAGGCTTGCACTGTTCTTGTGCATAAAAAAGGAGATCAGTCGGACCCTGCTAACTTTAGGCCTATTACTCTAGAATGTACTCCTCTAAAAATCTTTACTTCATGTTTGCGGGACTCTATGTTCGCATTTCTGTCTGCTAATGGGTATATTGAACATCGTATTCAAAAAGGTTTCATGCCTAAACTCTCCGGTACGTATGAGCATACAGCTCAAATGACACATATCATCAACAAAGCCAGGATAAAACAACGCTCGGTGGTCATTACACTTCTCGATCTCAAAAACGCGTTTGGTGAAGTCCATCATAACCTTATTCCGCAAGTTTTGAAATATCATCACATTCCTCATCAAATACAACAGCTCATTAAGAATCTTTATTCTGATTTCTACACTTCTATCATATCTGAGCGTTTTCACTCTCCTTTTATCAAAGTTGATCGCGGCGTTCTCCAGGGTGATTCCCTTAGCCCACTCACCTTTAACCTTTGCTTCAACACTTTCATTCGATATATAGCAGATCAAAAATTTCAACAATTCGGTTTCACATTAAATTCTCTTAACCCAACTCACTGGTTTCAGTTTGCAGACGATGCCGCTGTCATTACTGGTCTTGAAAAAGAAAATCAGATACTTCTTAATCATTTTACACGTTGGTGTAACTGGGCAGGCATGAAGATCAGAGTCGACAAATGTGTCACATTTGGCATAAAGAAATCCGCCACATCTTCAGTCCAGTTCCTTCCAAAGCTTACTTTGATCAACTCACTGGTTCCTACTGTTGAGAGTGACAAATCCTTCAAGTATCTCGGGCGCTATTTCAATTTCAATATGGATAATAATGACCACATGTCTACCCTTCTCAGCACAATTAAGGATCTGATGATCAAAACGGATAACCTTCCCTGTCACCCTAAATACAAGCTCCTACTTTACCACCGATTTGTGCTTTCTAAGCTATCTTGGCATTTAACTATTGCAGATCTTAGCAAGACTTGGGTTGTTGATAATCTAGATAACATCGTCACAAGTTATGTAAGGAAGTGGCTTGAACTGCCCATAAGTGCTACTATTAGTTCTCTCGTCTTAAACAAGTCTAGATACGGTATCAACCTTGTCCTCCCATCTACTAAATTCATCGAATGTCAGACTGTTATACGCAATGCATTAAAATCTTCTCCAAACCTGGATATCAAGAATCTTTGGGCTGAGACTAGTTATGGTACAAATCTTCAATACGACCAATTTCAAAATACTAAGCAAGTTCTTAAGTCTATTCAACATGACCATGAAGAGCGAATAAACAACACCCTTCTATCCCAAGGTTTAGTTATTTCGTATATTATCAAGAATTCATGCCAGAATTTAAAAGGCTTATGGTCAAGTGTCCAGCAAAACTTGCCTAGGAACATTTTCAATTTTTCTGTAAAGTATCTTAATAATACTCTTCCTACTCGCAAAAATCTCTGTAGGTGGGCACTTTCTCAGTCGTCTGGTTGCTCCTTTTGTCTCCAGTCAGAAACTTTACAACATGTTGTATCCAGCTGCAAGTCATATCTAGATGAGGGTAGATACACTTGGAGACATAATTCTGTTCTTCTTTTTCTCGCAAGCACATTCTCATCACTTAACAAATGTACTGTATATGCTGATCTACCTTCCTTCCTATCTCCATGTTTGATTACGGGGGATTCTTTTCGTCCCGACCTTCTTCTTCTTACAGATAATAAGATACTTTACATCCTTGAGCTTACTGTCGGTTTTGAAACGAATATGCAGATCAATAGCGATCGTAAAACTGCCAAATATAGTTCACTGATAAATGACCTTTCTCCTTCATATAGCAAAGTTGTGTTCGTCAATCTCTCTATGGGTGCAATTGGGGTTATGGGTTCTTCCTGCAATTCTCTTCTATCCTTACTACATGAGCTACATTTTGATAAGACTATCACAAAAAGAATTATAATGAAAGCCATGAACATCTCTATTCGATCCAGCTATTACATTTTCTGTCGTCGAAACAAGCCTTGGACTAACCCAGAACTTTTAACTACTTAATATCCCTATTCCTTATTCGTTTACTTCTACTGTTTTTGTTTCATTTTATGTTTTATGCTATGCTCTCTACAAGCAAGCCAATTCTACACTGCCATTTACTTGAGAGGTGTATTATTGTATTTAATTAACGATATATTCAATGAGAAGTTTAAAAAAAAAAAATTATGTCTGTTAAATATACATCTCAAAGCAAGGTATTAAATGCTTTGGAAATCAAAATGTGATTGCGGATAACTGCCTGTCATCAAAGGAATCACATTACTTTCTCCTTTACTAAAGGTACTCAGCAGCTAAGTACCAGTCTTAATATCCGGGCTGTACCTAATAAAGCTGTTTTTTGTGCATGTTCAATCTTCAGCGTAATTCCAATATCTTTTACAAACTTATCAAATCTAGTAGATACTGCTCCTAGAGCACCAACAACCACTGCTCCTTTATTATTATTATTATTATTATTATTATAAAAGATATCGCACATTGTTCTAATCAATGGATAAGTTTTCTATAGATTTGACGTCAACAAGACTGATCAAACCTCCAGAACCTTCCTAAGAATCCTTGCAGTATTTAAGATAACAGTTTTCTGCAATTCACCGATGTTACTTTTGATGCCAATGTCCTTCAGTCGTTTTGGTAGCGTCTTTGGGGTAGTTCCAAATGCTCCTATTAGTATCGGAATAACCACTATCTTCATGTCCCACAGCTTTTTCAATTCTCTTACTAGATCTTGGTATTTCTCGATCTTCTCAATTTCTTTACTGTCCACCCTGCTGTCATGTGGGACAGCAAAGTCTATTACCTGAGCCGCGTTGTCTTTTTTGTTAATGACTATCATATCTGGACGTCTTGCTTGAATGATATGGTCCGTCTGTATATTAAAATCCCATAGAATTTTACACCTTTCATTTTCTGTTACTGGAGCAGTATCATGCTCATACCATTTATCTTTTACCTCGATGCCATACATCCTACAAACCTCCCAATGTACTCTCCTGGCAACCCAATCATGCCTTCTTTTGTACTCCCTTTGCGCCATTTTACTACACTCACTAACCAAATGGTTTACTGTCTCATCCCTTTCTCCACACATCCTGCATTTACTTTGCTCTTGGCTATTATCAATGTATGCTTTGATTGCATTTGTACGGATTGCTTGTTCCTGTGCTGCAAGAATTAAGGACTCTGTTTCCCTCTTCAAGTTTCCGTGCTTTAGCCATAGCCACCTGGCATCCCCAGCAATTTCATCAGTCTGTCTTAAAAATTGGCAATGTAGTGCTTTTTCTTTCCAGCTTTCTTTCCTTTCCATCCTCTTTTGTTGTTTCAGATCACTGTCTGGCTCAATAACTTCATCACCTTCTATGGTAGCAAGTGAACTTAGCAGTCTCTCTGTACTCTTCCTAACATACCTTTGTAACGAAGCTGTTGCTATATGTACTGTATCCTCTACTCCCAACAGGCCTCTTCCTCCATCTTTCCGGGTCAAATATAACCTATCAACGTTACTTTTGGGATGTAAGGCATTGTGCATTGTCATTAGCTTCCTTGTTCGTCTGTCTAGTTGTTCCACCTCAGCTTTTGTCCAATCTAAAAATGCAGCTGAATATCTCAACAAAGATATTGCCCAAGTGTTAATGCCTTTTACAAGATTACCTCCATTTAACTTTGTTTCTAGAAGTTTTCGTACTCTTCTCTTGTACTCCCTTCCAACCTCAATTTTCATTTCTTTGTGCCATATGCGATCTGTTTGAAGAATTCCCAAATATTTGTAGCTTTCTCCCTCCTTCATTGACTTAATTAAAGACTTGTCTGGTAACTTAATTCCATCTGACGCAACTATATTTCCTCTCTTCAGAGATAGCATGGCACACTTGTCAATTCCAAATTCCATTCCAATATCTTTGCTGAAGATCCTAACAGTTTGAAGTAAAGAATCTAGTGATTTTTCATTCTTCGCATACAACTTTAAGTCATCCATAAACAGAAGATGGTTAACTTTCACTTTGGTCTTAGAAAATTCATATCCGGCCTTTGACTTCCTCAAGATATGGGTCAATGGGATCAATGCAGTCACAAACAATAAAGGTGATAATGTATCTCCTTGGAAGATTCCTCTATTGATCTTCACTTCTCCGAGAATTTGCTCACCACATGTTAATTCCACTCGCCATGTTTTCATACTTTCTTGGAGGAACTCCCTTATCTGTCTATTCACTCCCAAACCCTTTAGGCTCTCCAAAATCCATGAATGTGCAATCATGTCATAAGCTTTGCGATAATCTATCCACCCCATTGCAAGCCCTTTTTTCCTCTGTTTAACCTCCTTTAATACCATTCTATCTATATATAACAAATCGTGTGTGCCTCGTGTTTTTCTCCTACAGCCCTTCTGCTCTTCAGGCAACATTGAATTTGACTCTAGGTATTCGTACAGTTCATTGGCAATTACCCCTGTCAGCAATTTCCAAAGTATTGGCAGGCAGGTTATTGGCCTGTAGTTGTTGGCAGCGTTTCCTTGTTTCTTGTCTTTCTGGATTAGAATTGTCCTCCCTTTAGTCATCCAGTTAGGTGTACCTACTTCTAAGCACTGTTCTAGGTGTTTTCTAAGGGGTTTGTGCATGCTTCTGAAGTTTTTCACCCAGAATCCTTGTACCCCATCTGGGCCTGGTGCTTTCCAGTTGGGTATTTTTTTCAGTACGTGCTGTATTTTGTTGTCTGTGATGTTCACCACTCCTTGCTCTACTCTCTGTCTCTTCATTTCATTTCTAAATTGCTCAAGCCATTCAGCTGAGTCATTGTGGACTTTCTCGGCTCCCCAAATTCCTTCCCAAAATTTCTTCGCTGCTTCTAAATCTGGTACATCATTCTGCTCATGCTTTCCACCCCTATTTAAGTCTTGGTAGAATTTACCTTGATTGTTCCGAAATTTCCTATTCTGTTGATATTGGTTGATCCTATCGCTGTACCGCTTTATTTTTCCTACTGTTGCTTTTATTCTTTGTGATATTTCTTCCTTTACAGTGGCAATTCCCTTCTGTTTTATTTTATACTTTTCCTGAAGGTAGGTCTTGTGTCTTTGCTTAATTTTCTCTCCGTCCATCATAATATTTACACGACTAAGATCTTTGCACAATTCCTTCACTCGTCCTTCAAGTCTTCGTTTCCACCATGGCTCCCTTTTTGCATTCTGATAGGTCTTCCTCAATCCTAGCAACTCTTGAGCTAACACTGCACCTGCATATATCAAGTTATTTGTGTCAGTGATATTATCCGTCTTCATTTTTCCAAGTACAGTATCAACCTTTTGAACTACAGATTGTAATCTTCCCTTTTCTACTCCTCTCAAAGATCGTAATCTCTCTCTTTCATTGTTAGATAAGATGTCTTTCAGTCTCTTGATTAGTATCTTTTCTTCTTCATTTGCATTTACACTGCTCTCATTACTATTATCGATTTCCTCATTTTCACTAGATCTATCTGGTAACTCTATGTTGCAAGTTTCCCTTGCATTAGCTTCAGCTGCTTCAAGCATGGTTCCTTGTTCTAATGCCTCTATATTTCTTCTGATCTCTTCAAGTTCAAGATCAGTCAGCCAGTTTCTCTTTATGATATTGTTTTTCTGGTCCAGTAGTCTCTGCTCAGTTACAGGAAACATACCTTTATCTACCCAACACTTATGCATTCTTTTCCGATATCCATTCCGCTTTGGTTCACTCTGGTAGTAGCATTCCATAACTACCCTGTTATCATATTGACACCATTTCCTTCTTTGGATCCTTGGAGCAGTAGCAGGATGACGACCGGGCCCACGCTGCTCCTCCATGGGACACCTGCCGGGCGAGAGGCCTTCACACTGTGATCTGGTCTCATTTACGCCGTTATTTGGTAAATTTATTGTAGTCATTACACTCATTTGAGGGTAGTGGTGATGAGGTGCTACAACCACCGGTATTTTTATTGAGACACCATCTCTAGCGGGGCTGCCAACCAAGGCTAAAGAGTCCCTCCTACCCATGAGACAGACTATCCCCCGCCGGACGCCAACCCGGTATTTCAAGGTCGCGGGGGGAGCTAACAGGGACTACACCTTGCTCAAGGGTGACCTGGAGGTAGTTGCAGCAAAGGGTAACCTCATTATCCCACGTCGAAACTCCACAACCGGATGCAGTTTAATGTCATACCCAGGACGAATTATTATTATTATTATTATTATTATTATTATTATTATTATTATTATTATTATTATTATTATTATTATTATCAATTTATTTAAAGTAGGCCTACATATACATACAATATAATATATGTATATACAATAGCTACAAAAATAAGAGCTAATTCAAGCCCACTATCTAAGAAAGTAAAATTAAAATATGTAAAAGAACGTAATGAAATACAGAATAATTAGTTACAAATACATAAATTTACAGGTATCTACAATGTTTCCGATATTTACAATGCTTTCAACCTGAGTTGAGAATCGCGTTGTGAAGAAAAGAAAGGTTGTACATTGAGATTGTTGGCTACATGTTCCTGGAATTTTGAATCCTGCTGATAGGCCAACGCGAATGTGCAAAAATCTTCATGAACTGTTCTTAGGCAATTGGTTTGATGGGCCTAAGTATTTAAGAGAATTGTCTATTAATGTTTTTCCGTTCCAATTTGACGATAAATTGAAGCTTGTTGATGCTTTTGCAGAATGTAAGACCAAATGCAATACTTTTTCAGATCTTTCTTCCTATGACATAATGGTGGTTACTTGTGCATCTGAACATGTGAATTTTACTGAGACAACAGGGCCTATTAGAACCGATTGTCAGTCATTGTCGTTGAGTAAAGTACTAGACGATGAAAGGTTTAGTTCGCTAAAGAAACTGCTTATGACTCTTGCGTATATCCGAAGATTCGTGCATAACATACGAATGATAGTCAAGAAGAAGAATGAACTACTATGTACGGATGTGATTACTGCTGAGGAATTAGAACAATCGCTCATTGTATTAATCTGATATGGGCAAAGCCTCTTGCAAGCGCAGGAAAACTATGACAAGTTAAAATCTTCATTGAAATTATTCGCTGATAATGCTGGACTTTTTCGTTTGAAAGGACGTTTCGGTGAATCGACTCTTACTTTTCAAGAGCATTGCCCTATATTGTTAAGGCCAAGCATCGATAGCCATGTCACAAGATTGATAGTTTTCGATGCTCACGAGAAAGTTTATCATACTGGCAGTGAAGCGACATTAGCGCGACTTAGACATAGATACTGGGTTTATAAAGGAAGGAAGAGTGTTAAAGATATTTTGCATCGTTGCGTCATCTGTAAAAAGTTTCAAGGTAGAGCTTTGCTACCTTCCTTGTCGCCAGATTTGCCCTATTTTCGAGTGCAATACCTTATGTCGCCGTTTAACACAACAGAACTTGATTTTGCTGGACCTTTATACGTTAAAGAATTTAATGGTAGAGCGAAGGTCTATATACTGTTATTAACATACAGTTCTAGTCGAGCGATCCACCTGGAACTTGTCCGTGAACTCACTTCTGCTTCGTTTATAAACGCTTTCAAACGTTTTGCAGCAAGAAGAGGCTATCCGAGTATTGTAGTGCATGACAATGCAAAAACATTCAAAGCAACTGGAACGAAACTTTGTTTTGCTACTCATTCTATAGAGAGCAAACCGATATTGCCGATGTCTCTATAGTGGGGAGGTTTTTATGAAAGACTTGTTCGTTCAGTTAAGTTACCACTATTAAAAGTCGCAGGTAAAGCACTTCTTTCGTTTAAAGAACTAAATACTTTTATTTGTGAAATTGAAATGGTCATTAATAGTAGGCCTTTAGTTTACAATTCACAGGATGATTTACATGAGTCGTCAACTCCTTTCCATTTGATGTACGGAAGAGACATTTCTAAATGGGAGAAAGTCGAGCCTATTGATGATAAAGTTTCTTGCTTGCACTATAGTAATCGTTATTAATATTTGGTGAACATTTTAATTAATTACTTATTTGCAAGAACTACGTCAGCATCATATTTATCGTAAAGAAAAGGCTAAATCAGACATTAATTTGTGCAAAGGTGATGTTGTATCGATTATGGACGACAATCTGTAACCGAGAAATAGTTGGAAGAAAGGTATTATTGATGAAGTTATCTATGGAAAGACAATCAAGCGCGCGGAGTAAAATTTATTACTATTTCGAAAACTGGATTACGCTCACCGTATTACCGACCGATACAGAAGATAATTTCATTTGAAATTGCGAACATATCCGAGGAAGCAGTTAGTACGGAATCGAAAAGTGAAGATAGTAGTGAGCGGAATGAACTCGAACAAAATCCTACAAAAAGATCTACAAGAAAAGCTGCGATAGAAGGCGAACAGCTAAGACGCTTACGAGAAAAGTATTATTGACTACGCAATAATAGAGGGGAGTATGTATAAAATGAGACGTTGTGAAGGAGGTTTTTGTTTATTGTGATGTTTTGTTTGGTTTTTGATAAAAGAGGGTGGAACCATCTGTTCCAGAGAGAGTGATAAGATATTCGAACCCGAAGAGACGTTGTATTTTTGTCTCAATATCTATTATCGTGCAACGAAATTGTACAAGTGATATTAAAGCTTTCAGTAACACAATATTGCGTTTTCAGCATTGAAGAAGTACAAATAGCATCTCATTTTGCAAGTTCCCTAGGACCTGTATGGCTTTATCGTTTAGCATATTCCTTTCATACACAAAGTAAACTACTTCTTCAAAAGAGGCAGTTAGGTACAATTGAGATCTACTTCCATATTCATATATATTTCATTTCATATTCATACTCCTACAAAGGGTAACCCTTCAGGAGAGCTGACTTTCAAGGTACCCTTAAAAGAATACAAGTTACAAGTTGTAAATAAATAATGTTAGAATAAACACATACTGCATAAAATCATATTTAAAATTCTTAAAGTTCTATATTACAACAGCTAAAAAAACAGTTTAAAGAGCTGTAATCTCATACAATTTTTTAACATTTTGTGATTGACCAACAGCTTAACAGCACTAACTTCAAGTTCAACTACATTTTAAGGTCACTGTTTTTATAATAATAAGGTGGCTAAATCACAATATTGCCAACAGTCTGTTAATTTTTGAGTTGGAATGTAGCCATAGTAGTAGAAGAAAGATAGAGGCATCCAAGACATAATATAACATCCAGAAAAGCTGATCGACAAAAAACAAATCTCTTCCAAACTAATAAAGTCTTATATTCACTCTGAGCATTTAGCACTTGTAAAATGGCATTGATTGCAGGTAATGACGGACGAAATGATATAAATCAAGTTTTATTTCATTGTTCTATATGAATAATGTTTGAATAAAGTTAGTACTGATTGGAAGTTAGCAATGATCGGGCCAATCAAGGGGGTTCACTCCACGGATGTTTGGAGAACGGAAGTCCATAGGCGTAGCCAGCGGTCGTGCTGGTCGTACTGAGCACAACTAAACGTTGTATGCAAAATAATTTCGAGTTTCATTTTAATAATAATTTGTAAAACCAGCTTTCTGAAAAGACGTTACTTGAGAGATAGCATCTCTTTTATCCCTGTCTCTGGTCGTGCTCATAACTGAGAGAACAAAGGAACGTTGGAGAAAATGTCTCTCATATCCCTGTATTTAGTCGTGCTCTAAGTTTAGAGCACGACCAAACAGAGGGTTTCCAAACAAATAGCCATCATGTTGACACTACTTCAGTACTACTTTTGACCGTCTATTTCCCTGGACACTCTGTGGTTGGTCGTGCTGAAAATTCAGAGCACGACCTAGTTATTTTGGTCCTTATGATATGTGCAGTACATTAGTAGCCGTAACGGATTTTGATTGGCTTATATGTTTCAATTTGTAACTAGTTGAAACCTTTGGTCGTGCTCTTTGGCAATAGCACGACTGCACTCAAAGGTATCGTGATTCAGGATAAAGATGCTTAATTCGTCGATTAATTATGGAACCCTACCAGCAATAGATCAGAGAATCGCGAATTTGGAAGACATCGTCTCTTGTCCAAAGTCAAACCGTTGTTTTCAACACATTTAACTGAGATGATAAGTTTCTAAGAAGACTGGCCTAGGCCGAAGTTGGTAATGAGAATTAAAGACAGAGTATTACCAGATTACTGGTACGAAAGAGAAGAATGTCTAAAGTGCATTGAAAGTAGGAGCTTTGTTGGCCTTGTTTTCGTCTCTGCCCTGGGTGTTTGATTAAGCCATGGTTGTACCAAGTGCCTCTGTTCAAAGGACCCTTTCTTGCTTGAACTCAGACATTTGTTGAGGAGTAAAATGTTCCAAGAACTCTTAGGCTCTTTTTGCAGTATTTCAGTGCATAAAGATATTTATAATATTTTGCTAAGACACCAAGAATACTTAACTTTCTCCACAAAGAACTAATCATTGGCAAAGCTGGAAAAGGCCATTCCAAATAAGAGATAAATTCCCATCATATAGCCAAGTATAGCTAAGTTACTATTTTTTCATTGGATATCAAAAATAGATATTGCATCCAACTTGGTCATATTTCTTCTAGGGTATGCCTGAGTTAAGATGTGAAGAGTGATGAGTAACACAGCAATGTGCTATGCAATCCAGATTGGCTTCTACCTATCAATTCAAGAAATACTGAAAGTGAAAAGGACTAGACCCATGCCATCTCAAGGACAACTGCCATTCATAGAAAGCTGCTGGAGTTGCCAGAGCCCTTCTTATGTTCAAATACATTGCTTTAGAGAAGGATTTGGTCAGCTGCAAGTGGCACTTGCAGATATATATATATTTTGCTCTTTGTCCATTTGTTATTTAGAAGAGAGTAGCAACTGCATGAAGCTCTGCAGTTTCCCTTTCTGCCTGCTACTGATTAACTGCCTCAGTGCTAGATGATTTCCTTCTAGATGACAAATAATGGAAAACTTGAGCAAAGAATGAACCCATAATTTAGTATTTTACAGGTTGCCTCAATCACAATTATGTGGTAGTGGACAGCTGTAATGTGCCTTAGGCAGCAAGTGATGTTTGAAAAGTAAATTATTTTAAGTCAGTTGCTTCAATGATTAAGAACTTGTTGAAAGAGTGGAAGTTTTATGTTATTCATTTGCTACACTTATGTAATCTGTAAGAGAAGTGTGTTAAGTGGATGCATTTTGTCATATGTTTAAGTATAAAAATTAGCCCACTGTATCTATAGCCTCCTAAACCCATGATCAGGAATCACTAAGTGGTATGTCTGTATTCTTCATTGCAGCAAGTCTGTATGCAGAAGTGGTGCCACAGGGGGCACTAGGGGGCATATCCTTTCAGTAGTCTCCTTCATAAATTTTGTATGTTGTCTGAATTTGAGGAGAATTCTATTTCTTTTTAGCTATGTTGCTTTTTCTCGCCCTTTATTTGCATAGTTTAGTGCAGGGGCATGACCCAAAAAAGCTTCATATGCCAAAACCACGGAATAAAGTATGCAAAGAGCATATTGGCGTAACTATTTTGAGCATTTGGCGCAGGTCTATGAGGCAGAAAAGTGTGCAATTCCAGGCTGATGTTCGGGCACTGAGTTCCACTGATTTTTCCAGTTTCAGTAAGACAAATATTATGGTTTGAAGGTAATTCCATAGCATATTCCAGTGCTATACACGCAAAAATTACTTAGTTCAACAAATTTATAGCAGATCAACAACAATATATGTTAAATCGAGCTCATATTTCATGCTAGAGATAATATGTGTGAGGGTCTTTACTGTTGATGATGATTATTAGTATGTTACGAAAATAATTGTAGGCGAGGTAGTTAGTCACGTGCTTATATGCCATGTGCCCTAGCTTTTAGTTAGGTCTGTTCTGTTTTGATCAAGTTATGTTCACGCTGTATGCTATATGATTTTCTATTTTCCTGCGCTAATTTACAAGCGATTATAACAGGTTATGGGCCCAGGAAAGGAGAATAGATGAAGTACTGTGAAGTAGGTAAGGAGTAGGGCAATAGGTTTCAGACAACCATTGTATTCACGATGGCTACAGAGGCTGAGGATGGAGCATCATTACGCATTGATAAATGTATGGGAGAGAATTTCCACCTCTGGAAATTTAAAATGCAAATGGTGTTGGAGGAACGAGATTTGTGGGGAATTTGAGACCAGTTGTTGTACCAACAAAACATAATTATTTAGATAACAATAAACAAAATTAACAATAAATAATAATAATAATTAATAATTAATTAATTAATTAATTGATTAATTAATTAATAATTAATTTATTAACATAATTATATATTTAACTATTTGTTGTACTAACAAAACATAAATTAATTGTCAGCATTCGCTTTTCCTGACACTCAGGGGCGAACAGCTTTCGCTCGTTCGCTCATCAAAGACAGCCAAAGATGCTTGGGATAAGCTTGAAAGTCACTATTGATAAGATTGTAGACGTGGAAGTCATAATAAGAGAGTGGCCATTCGCAATGCAACTATAATCAATACTGAATAAAAATCGTAAACAATCATAAATCAATATGTATGGTATGTTTGTTATATATTTAATCTTATTAATTACCGAAAATCATGTCCTGGCGAGTCTATGATCTGGTGTTATAATTATGGTGGCTCGAGGTTGTTTGCCTAACACGCCCCCTCAATCTCGAGTCCTTGTAGGATATTATGTACTTGCTCTTTGCCAAGTGGTTTTGTTAATATATCTGCTAAATTGTTCTTCGTACTAACGTACTCGAATATAATGTCCTTCTGTTCCCGTACGAAATGGTACCTCACATCAATGTGTTTCGTGCGTTGGTGTTGTTTAGATCTTTCGCTCGCAAGTGCAATTGCTCCCTGATTGTCACAGAATAGCGTAGTTGGTATTAGCTGAGGTATCTCCATTGCTGAGCATAAGGATCGTAAGTAAATGATTTCCTTTGTGGCCTCAGCAAGTGCCATATACTCAGCTTCGCAAGAAGACAATGCGACTGTATGTTGTTTCTTCGATTTCCATGATATCGGCGCACTTCCGAGAGTAAATACGAATCCCGATGTTGATCGGCGATCTTCGGAGTCATTTGCCCAATCGGAATCGGTATATGCTGTCAGTGCTGCATCTGTCGGCGTGAATTTCAGAGAAAATGATTTTGTCTCTTTAATATAGCACAATACTTTCTTTAACGCTGTAATATGTAATGTTGATGGCTTTTCCAGGTGTTGAGATAACTTGGAAACAATAAAGCTTAGATCTGGTCTCGTTGCTGTAGCTAAATATACAATTCTTCCGATTGCTTGACAAAAAGGGAAATTCGGCGCTGTTTCATTCTCGTTTCTCGGCTTCAATACGAGATCTTTCTCGGCTGGTGTAGTTATAGGATTGCATTCTAACATTACGAAGCGTTCTAAGATAGCTTCACAGTATCGGTGCTGACTCATTATATAATTTCCATCAGCGAGCTTACGAAAATCTATACCAAGAAACCATGTTACTGGTCCACGGTCATCCATCTGAAATTTGCCTCGTAACAGGTCTTTTATCTCAGAAATTAAGGCAAGTGTTTTGCTACAGATCAGTATGTCATCAACCCAGAATAAAACAATAACGTATTCGTTGTTCACAGTGCGTGTATATATGCATTGATCAATTGCATTCGGTGTAAATCCCTTTGACTTAAGGAAATTTGTAAGAGTACTATGCCAATTGCGACCGCTTTGGTTGAGACCATAGAGTGATTTTCGTAAATGACAGGTAAGTTTTTGTTCACCGTACGATTGCTGTTCGTATCCTGTAGGTTATTGAATATAAATGTCCTTATCGATCGGAGCATGTAAATACGCCCCCTTCACGTCCATTTGATGTATATGTAACTTTTCGTTGGTAGCTTTCTGCAGTAACGTACGAATTGATGTAAATCGTGTTGTCGGAGAATATGTTTCGTCATAATCAAGGCCTTGAATTTGAGAATATCCTCGGGCAACATACCTTGCTTTGTACTGCACCTTTCCCGGCTCTTTTCCTTGTTTTATGACATAAATCCAGCGACCTTTTGTCTCTACACGATTTTCCGGTAATGGTATGACATCTCATGTTTTATTGTGGTTTAAGGACTGTATTTCATTGTCCATTGCAGCTTTCCACTTTTCTGCATCTTCCGATTTTATTCCTTCTTCATAAGTAGTTAGAATAGTAGGAATTACAGCATTCTGTTGGTTCAGAATGTAATGGCATTTACTACGTTGATTGATTCCCAGATATTTTCCTTCCTTTCCACGTGTTTGAAGCTTTTGTTTTGACCCTTCATTGTAAAGTGGACATGGTAAACCAAATTGATGTATATTTCGCATGTCTGGTTTAATGCCTGTAAATAGCTCGTATGCCGTTGAAGCTGTCCTTCTCTGATAACTCCTGTTTCGCAAGTATTGTGCATATTTTACAGCATACATCCAAAACGATTTGGGTATCATCGCATCACTTCGTAAGCAACGAGCCATTTCAAGTAAGCTTCGCCAGCTTCGTTCGCTCTTGCCGTTTTGGTAAGGTGAATATGGCGCTGTCAAGGTGTGTTTTATGCCGTTGTCGCGAAGAACTGTTTCAAATGCTTGGGATACGTATTCCCCTCCGTTGTCGCTATGTATTTCTTTCGGACGACCAATTGGTGCAACGTCAGCTATAAATTGCTTCAAGGCATTGTATGCTTCATCCTTTGTGCGTAGCAAATACACAAATAACATGCTCGAGTGTTCGTCTATAAAGTTGATAATGTATTTATATCCTTCCCTCGAGGTTGGGGTAATAGGACCGCATATGTCCGTATGTACGCGTTCAAGAGGTTTTTTGCATGTGTTGTGTACTCGTCTGATGATTTAGGCAGCTTTGTTATCTTGTTTTCCTTGCATGTCTTGCACTTCAAAGGTATTTGTTTGCTATTGCTCTGAGTAATATTCATCCCTGTTGTAGTAGATTGTAATCGAATAATATCGTCGTAATTCATATGGCCAAGTGTTTTATGCCATTCCTCCAATGTTCTAGTAGTACAAGCAATATCGTTACTATTTGGAAGAAAATATATTTTTCCACGTCGTTCTAAGTTGAAAGTTGTTTTCCCAGCACATAATGTTGCAGATTCTTTTGCAAAAACAATCTTTGCTCCATTTTCGATAGCTGCTCTAACTGAAAATAAACTTGTAGGGAAAATCGGGGCCAGTAGTGCATTTTTCAAAGTTATGTTATGCGGTATTCCGTTTGAATCAACGATTGTGAATTTTGCTATTCCTTTAGCGATTGCGATCTTGTTGCTGCGCTTTCCGTCTGCCAATTCTATAAAATGTTTGTCTGGTATAAAAGTATCGTCGTATGAAGTAAAATGCTTCTTATCATTTATTATATGGCACGTAGCTCCGCAATCCACGAGAAGTCTTTCTGAACGTTCATTTGCTGTACCCTGGTGTGTAGTAATAAATGAAACACCTGCATCAACTGATAATGAGTGAGCAGACGATTGTTTCTTCTTAAAACATACACTTTCCACATGTCCTGATTTGTGGCAAAAGCTGCATTTAAGTTTGGACTTCGAGCGGCAATCTTTTGATTTATGTCCTATTTTACTGCAAGATAAACACTGTACGTTACCTTGTGTTGTAGTCGTAAACAAATGTTTCCCGAATTTTTGTGCTTTACTCGCCATAGCTGAAGAATTAGCGGGTGAACGCAAGGCTTCTGTATTGGCGTAAATTGTCAATGCTGCCTTGAATTCTGTTAGCGTTTTGTACTTGTCAAGTTGGGTGTGTACAACGGCAAATGGCTAGAATGCCTCGGGTAATCCTTTCAAAATCATTGCGATCACTAAGCTGTCCGTTATGGTTTCGCCTGCACTTCGTAGACCGGTGGACGATCGCTCCGTGCGAATAATATAGTCTGTTACATCTTCCTCGCAGGCCATGTTTAAAGTCGGCAATTCCTCATATAATGTAAGGACTCTTGGTTTTTCCGTGCTAGCGTAATGGTTCTTGAGGACCTTGAATGCTTCTCTGCCATTATTTGCTGTATCGCTCATAATGAGTTGCAAGGATCGCTCATCTAAAACCTGAACCAATTCTGCATATGCCCTTGGGTTCTTTTCTGTAAAATCGTCGCCTTCTTCGTTCCCTGTTATAGCGTCGTATACGCCTTTGTCGACAGTGTAAAGGTAATTGGTGAACCATGTCTCCCATACTGTAAAAGATTCTGGATCGCCATTAAAATACATACGGGTCCTGGGCCCATAACCTGATAAGATTGTAGACGTGGAAGTCATAATAAGAGAGTGGCCATTCGCAATGCAACTATAATCAATACTGAATGAAAATCGTAAACAATCATAAATCAATATGTATGGCATGTTTGTTATATATTTAATCTTATTAATTACCGAAAGTCATGTCCTGGCGAGTCTATGATCTGGTGTTATAATTATGGTGGCTCGAGGTTGTTTGCCTAACAACTATCAGGTTAAGTCTTTAGCAAATAAGCTTTTCCTGCGAAAGAAATACTTTACTGCAACTATGGCAGAGAGTTGTGCGATGCTTGAGTATATAAATAGGATAAAATTGCTAGCGGGGCAGTTAGAATCAGTGGGAGCAACAGTCACTGAAGAAGATCAAGTTGCTACATTGTTGTGTAGTCTGTCAGATTTATATAGCAACCTGATTATTGCTTTGGAGTCCAGAGCGGAAGACCTGTAGTGAATGTAAACATTGTAGCATAGGCCATTTCTCAGTCAATGCCGATTTTCTTCTTTTCATTCATTCACAATCTATTCCTCTTCTGTTGTTCTCTATGCAATCATCATACCATGAGCCTATTCAACAATCCTCTTACAACAACCTAACCCTTACTTTACGTAAATCATGTTTATTTCGGGTTGTTAAATGTTTCTGTATATACGCATGTAATTTATGTTGTAAAGTCAGTCAGAGTAGAGTCTGAGTACAGTCAACATCACAGTCTCCTCTCTCTGCCTCCGTGTTCTCAGCACGTTAAATCTGATACTCGCCAACAATGGATCAACGAAGGATGTCACTGAACGAACATTGCCAGCTTATAGGAAGCACTAACACACGTTCCTATAGACCTTACAAAGGATCTTTTAGTGCCTAGGTTATTGCATGAGGAACATAAGCGGAAGAGCGAAATCGCTGCAAATGATGCTACTGAGAAAGCTATGGTATCATTTAAAAGTAAAGGAAAACCAGGGAAACAAGCTGAAAATAAGAGCTATATTCGTAAAACCTGTATAAAGAAAAAGGGAAAATGTTACAACAGAGGTGCACAGGGGCACTTTGCGAAAGATTGTCGTAAACCAAAAACAAACAATGAGTTCAATAGCCAAAGAGAACAAGCCAACACATCAGCATGCAAAGGGGGTGATGATAAAAAGGGAGATGTGTTGTTTCTAATGTCATCGGATGCTGGTAGTGCTTCTCAGTGGTACATAGATTCTGATGCTTTGCAGCTAATGACTAACAGCAAAGCTTCAATGGCGCATTACCAAGAATTTTCTTCACCGGAATTAGTTAGGATGGGAAATAATTATGAGGTTAAAGCTTATGGAAAAGGGAATGTATGGATTGAAGTAAAATCCGAAGGTGTGTACAAGCCAGCTAAATTAGTTGATGTATTATATGTACCTGCCTTGGGAAAGAATTTATTTTCCGTAAGTGCTGTTACAAAAGAGGTAACACAGTATTGTTTGAAAAGGGGAAATGCACAATTTTGAATTCTTCTGGAGTTGAGGTTGGTTTTGGAAAATTGCAAGGAAAGTTATTCAATCTTAGTGCTAATGTACAGCATACACATAAAGCCAAAATTGCAACTCAACAGACCGAGGAAATTTGGCACAAACGATATGGTCATTTGAGTCAGAACAACCTGAGAAGTCTTCAAAACAACAACTTAAGTAAAAGGAATGTCTTTTAAGACAGATGAAGGAATTAAAGGCCCTTGTGGTGCATGCTTATAAGGAAAACAGAGTCGGAATTCCTTTCCGAAAAAGAAGCAACGAGAGCAACAGAGCTGTTAGAAATAATCCACTCGGATGTTTGTGGGCCAATGAAGAGCAAAAGTCTAGATGGTAATGCATATTTTGTCACCTTTACAGATGATAAATCCAGGTTTACAACGTTTTATTTCATGAGAAATAAAAAGTGAAGTCTTCAACAAATTCAAAGAATTTAAAGCAATGGCCACCAACATGATAGGCAAAAGAATAAGATTTTTGATGTGCGATAATGGAGGAGAGTATACCTCAAAAGTTTTTGATGAATACTTAAAGAGTAAAGGTATCCAGAGGCAATTTTCAGTGCCAAGGACACCACAACAGAATGATGTGTCTGAGCGCATGAATAGAACCATACAAGAAGTAGCAAGAGCAATGGTTCATGGTGCTGGACTGTCTGAAATTTATTGGGTAGAAGCAGTGTTGACAGCCGTTATCATCAGGAACAGAAGCCCAACGACAGCTGTTCAGCATATGACACCACACGAATGTTTTATGGGAAGAAACCAGATGTTTCTAACTTCAAAGTCTTTGGATGTACAGCATATATGCACATTTCAAGTCAAGAAAGAAGAAAGTGGGATGCTAAGTCAGTGAAATGCATTTTCATTGGATACTCCATAAATAGTAAAGGATATCGTCTATGGGATCCAAAAACCAGACGTATACAAGTATCAAGAGATGTTGTATTTTTTGAAGAGGGTTTTGATGGACGTACCAGTGAGTCACAATGTGAGTCACAATGTGTCAAAAGAAGTTCAAAATCTGACATTACTTTGCCTTCTACTGTCATTTCAAATGATAATAATGATCAAGAAGCAGTTTTCAATCATGATGATGTTGCAAGAAGTAATGATGAAAATGGTGAGGAGGAAAGAGAAATACCTCGCCGTTCAACAAGGAATAGAAAGGTACCTGAAAGAAATTATTTCATTACTGGAAACTGGTGGGAAGTCGATGAAGCATTATATAGTTGTGCAGACGATGTGCTGGGAAAGCCTAAAACAGTGAAAGAGGCACTAGAGTCACCGGATAAAGCAAAATGGAAAAAGGCATTAGATTGTGAGTATGAATTTCTCGTTGAATACAAAACATCGGATCTCGTGGAACCCCCAAAAGGACCGAACATTGTAGACTCAAAATGGGTTTTCAAAGTGAAATATAATGCGAATGGGTCTATGGAACGATACAAAACACGTCTAGTAGCAAAAGGTTTCACACAGAAAGCTGGAATCGATTTCGAAGAGACTTTTTCTCCCGTAGTGAGATACACGTCTATAAAAGCACTTCTGGCAATTATCAATCAATTTGATCTAGAGCTTCTCCAGATGGATGTCTCTACGGCATATCTTAATGGAGAATTAAAAAAGGACATTTATATGTCACAACCAGAAGGATACATACAAGAAGGGAAAGAAGGTATGGTCTGTAAGCTAAATAAAAGCATTTATGGGCTAAAGCAAGCATCTCGATGCTGGTATGATACATTGGATAAATTCGTAAAAGATTCTGAGTACAAGCAATGTGCAGCAGATTCATGCATATACATGAAGCAAGTGGGAGTACATTACACGTACATAGCAGTATACGTGGATGAGATATAGTAGGAAGCATAACATATGCAGTAATAGCAACCCGTCCTGATCTAGCTCAAGCTTTAGGATCAGTGAACCAATTCGCATCAAATCCAAGCAAAGAACATTGGGCAGCGGTTAAAAGAATTCTACGCTACATAAAAGGAACTGTAAATCATGGAATACTGTTTGATGGTCAGAAAGAAACTGGCGTTCATCTTGAAGGGTATGTTGATGCTGACTGGGGGAAGCAATCCAAATGGAAGGAAATCTCAATCAGGATTTGTAGTTTTTGCGTGTGGAGGAATAATTAGCTGGGCAAGTAAAAAGCAGCCCATAATAGCCCTATCGTCAACTGAAGCTGAATATATAGCAGCAAACTTAGCAGTACAAGAAGCAATATGGCTACGTTCATTGCTGAATGATTTTGGAATCGTTCAAAAACAACCAACTAGCATAAATGAAGATAATCAAGGTGTAATCGCATTGTGCAAGAATCCAAAGTTCCATTCGCGCACAAAGCACATTGATATCAAGTATCATTTTATCAGAGACAAGATTAAAGATTCAGAAATTACTTTGAAGTATTGTTCAACCCAGGAAATGATTGTTTAGTAATTCTCTTCGTTTGAATATTTGAATTACTAATGAAGTTTTATACTATATTAATTGAACGGTCTCACCACTGTATTTCTCTTTTCTTTTCTCTCGTCGTTGTAGACTGGAGACAATAAGCTACACGCGAATTGTATTTTGTGTGTGTTTCTTCGCCAAGATAGAAATTCAACTGACTATTTTACAATTTGAATTGGTATATACATTTGCTCCCCGGAATTACGTATAAAGATGGAATAACAAAAATCGATGTGTTAAAGGAAAGGCTAGACAATGTGTTGAGGGAAAGTTAGTATAAAAATAGGCCTAACAAAAGGGCACGGTGTTATGACGCAATAGAATGTTAGTGTGATGTTAGTTTAGTGTTAGCGGAGAGGAAGTGATGGCAATGAGTTGTAGAAAAAAACACGCAATGAATGAATGAATGGAGTGGAAGATAAAGTAACTAAAAATGTAATTGCTACAATTGCAATTGCGTTGACAAAACTGTTGGGAAAGATAAAGTTTCAAAGATTCAAGCCCTTGATGGAAGTATCAAACTTACTTTGAACTATTGCTTACTATTGACTTTGACTTCTTGATGTTTATTATTTTCGAGTGGGATAAGGATTATTTTCGAGGAGTGTTGATGATTATTATAATTATGTTACGAAAATAATTGTAGGCGTGGTAGTTAGTCACGTGCCTATATGTCATGTGCCCTAGTTTTTAGTTAGTTCTGTTCTGTTTTGATCAAGTTATGTTCACGCTGTATGCTATATGATTTTCTATTTTCCTGCGCTAATTTACAAACGATTATAACATTTACGCCTTCTCCATTAAGTTCAAACTGATATTACAGTGCCACCTCTTATAAATCCAGTTTATAACAAAATAAAATAGTACTCTATGATGATGATAAGTCCTCGTCACCATTGAGCGCAATTATCTCTTTGTGATAGTAAGGAATTGGCAACAAGATAATTGTGTGTGATCTACGTTATTGCCCTGATTCTGGCCCTGATTCTGCCGCCATCTTGCCTCCACATAGATCAACTATCCTGTGATTGCGAGAACAATAGACTGCGCATTCTAGTCCTCCTAGTAGACCCTTTTCACATTCCAAAGTCACGTGGATCTATGGAGTCGAAAGCGAGGCTAACGATGATGTCCTCAACCTTCGTACAGTGTGATGGTGTGTTGTGATGCAGTATGTTACGTCTTGCTAAGTCTTAACAATGGATTAGTTCAATAAGATGTTTCAAGATGGAAAAATATTAATTATATTATTATTTTTTCGATGATTTACTGTCTTCGGCTGTCATTTAGCGCAAAATAATCTTAGTTTCATTGTGTACTAACATGGCCTATCTCGTTCGTTTCTATATGTGAGGAGAAAGCAGGTAACTCAATCTTCCACACATTGTGTATGGAGTACTTTTGGCACAAATATTATAGCATAGATTCTTTACACTGTGGATATTTGCCTTGGAGTTCTGATTTGTGAGATATTGCACCATCCACTTGATCATTCCATTACATGACAATTTACAACTTGGTTTTGCATAATTTTAAATGCAAAGACACGATCCTAAATTAGGTTTGTTGCTAAAATTCCAAGTTCAAAGTTTGTTATTTGTGACACCTTCAATGTGAAAAATTTGTGTTGCTAAAGATGGCAACCATATTTTTTCGATAAATGCATGGCAAGAATCTTGCATTGAATATTCATCATTGACACTGAAAGTGCAATTGATGTTGATATCAATATATATTCTTGTTATTGATACTTCTGGAAATGTGGTCAGTGGTGCATGCACCTATTTGGCAGGCTTCGTTTTAGGTGTGTGTGGAAATTTAATTATATTCGCTGTATTTTGTTTATTGGGAGATAAGGAGGAATTAGTCAGGATGCTCCCCCGTCCTCAAAAGCTGTCATATTTTCAATAAATAAGGTTCTTCTATTAAAATTCAGCCTTGATAAATAAAGTGATAAAAGATATAAGCCCAGATTCAATCTTCATTGAGCTCTATGACTCAAGGAGCATCAAATCTTGGCCACCATCAAAATAAGGATGAGCTTTTACATAATTATTGGTGTGAACACAGGTCATACAGATGGATGCCTTCTCCAATGCAATCTGCCTGCAGCCAACATAGCAGGCATCCTGCCTAATATTCTTTCCTGACTTTTCCCCTTTTTCTTGAAAATTTAGGTGTTTTTCTTGACTACATATCAGAGGTACATATTTGTTGCAAATGATGTAACTGCCCCATCTTTTAAAACTAAGTAACTGAACACATTTTTCCAATTTGAGTAAGAAAAGGAGGCTCTGTGGTCAACTACTTTCTCAAACAGGAACAAAAAATATCAAATACTGCAAACAATGTGTAGAGTTGTCTATTGGGCACAACAGAATTTATTCACATTGATGAAACAGCTCCTGACTTTTTCCTGACTTTATTCATGTTTCAATAGAATTTCCTGACTTTTCCTGATTGTCCTTAAAAACACAGTTTTTTCCTGACTCTATAACCCTGCATAGTGGAAGCTTCTTCAAAAGTTAACTCAATGTTTCATGAATTCTCAAGTTTTGCAATATCTCTTGAGAATGGAGCCCAAATATCATCCTATCTGCAATATGCATATCATAACTTTATGACTTTAAAAGCTTAAAAAATAATCTATCTAAGGTATAGAATTAATATTATACAGAGAAGATTAATTGCACATCTTGCGAGTTTATTACAAAATTCACAGACAAGCTTAGGGCTTGAGAAAAAGTAACACTTAGCAGCTCTTCTTTTGGTTATAGGAAATCCATTTTACATAGTGGATAGACTTCTAAGGGCAGAAAAATCATGAACTATTTTTCAAGCACAATGCTTAGCTGCAGTGCCCAGACTAAAAGGCAGTTAGTGTTATTTTATTGTTTGAGGGGCAAACCACAATTCATTGTTAAAAACCTGTTTTGTCTCTATGTGGAAGCCCTCTAGCTTGAATACTAAATAAAATGGATCGAATGCTGTAATAAGCTGCACTTACATATAACTTAGGGCCAAAAGCTAGCTTAATAACAAGTTAAGGATTCAAACATTAAACAAAAACGTGTAGTGACCCCATTTTCTACTTCCTCAATCACTACTTTCACAACCTCCGCATTTTCTTCCTCGCTACTGTTCTAGCTTACATCCTCTTATCACATGCTGTCCTACTTTCAGAACTTTTCCTGTTTTCACCTGATACATCCTACGTAATCTTTTTTGTAAGAGGAACTTAAATACATATAAATATCGGTGTAAAATTGGAATACTCAGTTGATTATATGGTGATTATAAAAGATACAAGTTAGCATCTTTGTTTCAACACGTCTACGGCAACAACAGTCAAGATTGGTAAGAGAGATTAATAATATTCTTGAACATTTATTACACTATTTCATATTACTAAAGTGGTGACCGAGCCTACGATTTTCAGTTTGCTGTTCCCGTTTCTCGCCATTCTTGTCTACTCACAGTTCCTGTTGTTTGTCAGTAGCTGTTTGTCTTTCGCTCACTCGTGTGGTTTGCCTTTTCCCTGATAGCTGTTATCATGATTGACCCACCAGCCACCGCCAGTTCTTCTTCCACTCCTCTTGATGTTCTACCATCTCCTGCCGTTCATGCTGTTGCCTTAAAACTGCCCCCATTCTGGCCTAACGATCCTGTTGTTTGGTTTGCTCAAGTCGAAGCACAATTCCTCACGCGCAATATCACTTCTCAGTCAACTCAATTTGCATATGTAATCTCGTCCTTACCACCTGAGATTGCTCAAGAGATTCGTGACCTGTTGCTTTCTCCACCGTCTGAGCACCCTTATGATACCTTGAAGTCTGAACTTATTCGTCGCACTTCAGCTTCGGAACAAAAACGTTTACATCAACTGTTGATATCCGAAGAACTTGGCGATCGCAAGCCCTCACAGCTCCTCCGCAAGATGCGCCAGCTCCTCGGCGATAAAGTCTTAGAGGATGGGATTTTACGACAGCTTTTTCTCCAACGTCTGCCTACAAATGTTCAGCTCATCCTTGCTTCACTTTCCACCACCAGTTCTCTCGATCAACTTGCCCTGATAGCTGACAATATTCTCGAAGTTGCTCCTTCCCAGCCGACTCTTGCTACACTTGCCTTCCCTCCTGCTGCTTCCTCCTTCACACAGGACTTGCAAGACCTCCGCAGCCAAGTTCACAGCCTCACATCTCAACTTACCACCCTTGTGAATGCCCTGCAGATTAACTCTTGCTCTCGCTCTCGCGGTCGTAGTCCCACACCTCCCTTACATACTCCTCGCCGTTCTGCAAGCACTTCCCGTTCCAATCGCCCTCATTGTTGGTATCATATGCGCTTTGGTCCTAATGCTCGGAAGTGTGTTCCACCTTGCTCCTTTGACTCAGCTGCTTCCACACGACAACCGGAAAACTTTCCAGCCAGCGACCAGCGGCAACCAGTCCCCCTGGCATTTCCACTCCCAGTCGCCTCTTTTATGTTACTGATAGAACTTCTGGAATTCGTTTCTTAATTGATACTGGTGCTGATGTCAGTGTTCTGCCGCCTTCACCCTCAGAACGACGTCACCCTGGCTCTCTCAAACTCCAAGCAGTGAATCATTCCTCTATTTGCACCTATGGTGAAAAATCCCTCTCCCTTGATTTCGGCCTCCGTCGTCTCTTTCGGTGGATTTTCATTATTGCTGATGTCCCCATACCAATTCTGGGTGCTGATTTTCTTGCCCATTTTGGCCTCCGTGTTGATATCCGTCAACGGCACCTGGTTGACACCGCCACTACCTTATGTGTTCAAGGCATCACATCATCTCATACGTCTCCTAGCCCAGTGTATGGTCTACCCAATGTCGCTCCTCCTCACCGTGCACTCCTTGACCGATTTCCTGATATCCTTCGGCCCTCTTATCAAGAATCTACTGTCAAACATACCGTCATGCATCACCTTCATACCAAAGGTCCTCCTGTTTTCTGCCGTCCTCGCCGCCTCCCTCCTGACAAGCTTGCAATTGCTAAAGCCGAATTTGATTACATGTTGCAACTTGGTATTATCCGCCCTTCATCCAGTAGCTGGTCTTCCCCTCTCCACATGGTCCCTAAGCCCAACCCTGGGGACTGGCGACCTTGCGGTGACTATCGTGCTTTAAATCAACAAACAGTTCCTGACCGCTATCCTATACCTCATATTCAGGATTTTTCCACTTCGCTGCATGGTAAAACAATTTTCTCCAAAATTGACCTTGTTCGTGCCTACCATCAAATTCCAGTGCATCCTGATGACATTCCAAAGACTGCCATAGCCACACCTTTTGGTCTCTTTGAATTTCTCCGCATGCCCTTTGGACTTTGCAATGCTGCTCAGACTTTCCAGCGTTTTATTGACGAAGCACTTCATGGCTTGGACTTTGTATATGCTTATATTGATGACCTACTCATTGCCAGCTCTTCCGAGTCGGAACACATTCACCACTTGGACCTCCTTTTTCAACGTTTATCACATTATGGAATTGTCATTAACCCTACCAAATGCACCTTCTCTGTTCCATCCTTGGATTTTCTGGGACATCATGTTTCTGCTGCCGGCATATCTCCACTCCCTTCCAAAGTTCAAACTATTGCTGATTTTCCAGTACCTCACACAATCCGCAAGCTCCGTGAATTTTTAGGCCTGGTCAATTTCTACCGCCGTTTTATCCCCAACTGTGCCACCATTCTACAGCCACTCACTGATTTACTTTCCAGCAAATTCGCTCAGCCTGTATTTCCCCTATCACATGCTGCTCATGCTGCTTTTGACTCCATCAAAGCTGCCCTGGCTACTGCCACTCTGTTGGTTCACCCGGCTCCGGATGCACCGTACTGTCTAATGGTTGATGCATCTAACGTTGCTGTCGGGAGTGTTCTTCAGCAAAAACGTCATGGCATCTGGCATCCTATTGCTTTCTTCTCCAAACGTTTGCAACCCTCAGAGGTCAAGTACAGTACTTTTGGACGGGAATTACTTGCCATTTATTTGTCCATTCGCCATTTCCGCCATTATCTTGAAGGACGGACCTTCTATGTTGAGACTGATCACAAGCCCTTAACTCATGCCTTGTCTTCTTCCCCCGACCGTTATTCTCCACGTGAAACTCGCCACCTTGATTTCATCTCCCAATTCACCACTGATATCCGACATATCCATGGCAAACAAAATCCAGTTGCTGATGCTCTATCGCGAGTCGACATTCATGCTCTCTCTACTCCCACCATGATTGATTTTAACCTCATTGCTCAAGCTCAACACAATGACCCTGCGTTGACATCGCTGCGTGCTTCCTCTTCTCTCCGTTTACAAGATTTTCCTCTGCCATTTTCATCCGGCACTATCCTTTGTGATGTTACCACTTCAACACCACGTCCGTATATCCCTCCCTCATTTCGTCCAGCTGTCTTTGCAAGTCTACATAACCTCTCCCATCCTGGCATTCGCGCTACCCAGAAACTTTTGACTGAACGTTTCGTGTGGCCTGGCATTAACAAAGATGTTCGTCAATGGACACGCTCTTGCACCCACTGCCAAAAAGCCAAAGTAACTCGCCATACAGCTGCTCCTATAGGGACTTTTGCCACACCAGATGCCCGGTTCGATCACATACATTTGGATCTCGTTGGCCCACTTCCCATTTCCGCTGGTTTTCGTTATCTGCTTACGTGCATTGATCGCTTTACACGGTGGCCCGAAGCCATACCACTGCCAGATATCACTGCAGAGACCGTTGCCCGTGCCTTTGTCTCAAGATGGATCTCCATCTTTGGTGTTCCCTCCACCATTACTACTGATCATGGTGCCCAGTTCGAAGCTTCTTTGTTTACATCACTTTCCAACCTTCTTGGCTCAAAACGCATCCGTACCACAGCTTATCATCCGTGTGCCAATGGTCTGGTAGAACGTTTTCATCGCACTTTAAAAGCTGCCATGCGCGCCCAACCTGACCCTTCCAACTGGACTGAGTTCCTGCCTCTCATCATGCTCACCCTACGTACCACTGTCAAGGAAGATTTGACCTGTTCTCCTGCACAACTTGTTTTTGGTACCACGCTTCGTTTACCTGCACAGTTTGTATCTCCTTCTACACCAGTTTCCGATTTAGACCCTTCTTCGTATGCTGATCGTCTCACTCTTGCCATGCACAACCTCCATCCCACTGCCCCTCGTGCTCAACACCCGGCGCATCATGTTCCCTCTAATCTTCAACATTGCAGCCATGTTTTCCTCCGCACTGATGCTCTTCGCACACCTCTCCAATCGCCTTATGAAGGACCTTTCAAAGTATTGAAACGGACACCCAAGCATTTCACCATCGAGATCCATACCAAACCTTCCACAGTTAGCATCAACCGCCTGAAACCTGCATACATTGATTCCCCTTCCACTATACCTCCAGCTCCTGATGAGGAAACGTCCATACCTACTTCAAGAACTACTCGTTCTGGCCGCACAGTTCGTTTTCCAGTACGATTTCAAGTTTGAGACTACATCGTCATTATGACATTATATACTACTCCTTCAATTGACTCATTTTTTTAAATATATATTTTATCTTGTATGTATCTATCGAATGCTGCCTTTCACTTGCCTTCTAGGGGGGGAGCTATGTAGTGACCCCATTTTCTACTTCCTCAATCACTACTTTCACAACCTCCGCATTTTCTTCCTCGCTACTGTTCTAGCTTACATCCTCTTATCACATGCTGTCCTACTTTCAGAACTTTTCCTGTTTTCACCTGATACATCCTACGTAATCTTTTTTGTAAGAGGAACTTAAATACATATAAATATCGGTGTAAAATTGGAATACTCAGTTGATTATATGGTGATTATAAAAGATACAAGTTAGCATCTTTGTTTCAACACGTCTACGGCAACAACAGTCAAGATTGGTAAGAGAGATTAATAATATTCTTGAACATTTATTACACTATTTCATATTACTAAAAACGGACTGTCAATACTTGGTTTGCGATTGTGTGTAAAGTATGCAGAAAAACATATTTGAAACTTGAGAGTTAACGTCCTCCCATGATATTCTCTATTGCAACTAATGATTCCTCCTAAATCTAATCTCAAGCTAGTATTTATGTTTCGTTCTGGGCTGTTCTGAGAACTTAACGACATCCCATGAAGGCCAGTCGGTACTCCATCACAGCTATAAAATCTATTCAAGGAACAATAGGCGGTGCACTGTGTTCCAGCTGACATAACACTCAACTCATTTCCAATGCTTTCTGCCAGTACTTCTCAAAGTAAAACATATCAGCAAACTTGTAAACTTAGTACAAATTGTGGAATGTAGTAAGGCTTCGCTACTGCAAATCCCAGGACATCATCGTTAGCCTCGCTTTCAACACTCAGGCCTCTATTTCAAAATGAATGTGAAAGTGGTCTATTCTATGGGTCCAATGCTTTCCGGCGCATGGCAGGAACGTTTTCCATTGGCCTCTAATAGTAAGTGCATGAACCATAGAGGAACCGAAGGTGTCAGACAAGTGGGAATGCAATTTGCTACCTTTTAAAGTGTTATTGGCAATGACATGACTATATGGTTGTCAACATGGCAGGGCAGTACTCAACAACAGCTATACAGGCATTAGGAATCGATCAAGATATGATGGCAAAAGTTAGCTCACTACTGCCAATTTTGAAAGAATCAGTAACGGTATGGAATTTGTTTTTATTTCTGCAGACCTGCCCACAGATCTGCCTGCCCACTTTCACGATTTTATCGCGAGCCCACAGTTTCATTACCAATCTCACGGTCTCACAATCTTTGATACAAATCTCACAACCAGGGGTGCCTGCCCGCTCAGAGGGCAGGGGGGGCAAGGGTCCTATTGAGGGCGCATCATAAACATCTTTTGCACTAAAATAATTAAATCCTCGGAAGGGCAGGAGGGGCAGCTGTCCCCCCTGCCCCCAGCGTAGGCGTCCCTGCTCACAACTGTCTGGCTTTTTAGTTCCTCACGATTTCTGTCTTAATTTAGTGAACTTCACGATTTCTGTATGGTTTTGTACTAAGAGTATTTGCAGCTAATCGGAAAGAGATCCATATGAGATGGAAGCGGAACGACCAAGTTGAATAGCGTAAAGATGTTATGTCTGATGTTATGTCATATAGTTGCCAAGTGCAAAATGAGCTGGCGGCAGGCGGAATGACAGTAGTGGCGGAGCCACGGGAGTTGAGGCTTTTCAATCTGCATTAAGATCTTGTAGTCTGGGTAATATCCTCTAGGTTTCTATTGTGATCAAGGCTGTATGAAACATGTATTTATTGTCTGTATGCAGGCTGTAAATTGGTAATCAGCATTGTTCTTTTCCTGTTTGTCTTTATATGCTGTCTTACGGCTCATGTCTAAGGGAACTGTGATATCTACTATTTGGCATAATTGCAGTTTAGTGTGCCATATGGCAATGTCAGCTCAAATGTTCTTGATTTTCTTGATGGTCTTGATTTGCTTTTCCCATCATATTTTCATTTGATCTTTGTGTATCACTGGCTATGCCTGATATTTAGGTACAATTAAAGAGCCAGGCCTGGACATGCACACACTAGGCAATACACAGCCTCTTCCACTCTCTTACACACTAAGCTTTAATGGGAAGATTATGGTAGGAGTGCTAGATATTACACACCTGGGAACCATCCAGGTTTGTGGTGGTGTGAAGTATTCCCTTGTCCTTGTGTATGTATGGGTCAAAAGCAATGTCCCTGTGTATATTCAGATTTCTATCACCCAGTCAAACTTAGATCCAAGCCATTTCTGAACTTGGTGAATGTAATCTGTCATTATTTATTTCATGCCATATGGTGTTTAGCATATCATAAGGATTAAACTAGTTAGATTTAGGCCCCATTCACACTGTACTTTGCTTTTGGACAAAACCAGATATATTTAGCTCTGTTTTTGGCTTACCCATTACATTACTCCATCGCCAACTCAGAACTAAATGAAATTGCATATAAAAATGGAGCTAAATGAAAACAGAGCTAGAATGCTATGGATATCTATGGCCCTATTCACATTACTCCATTTTTGGGCAATGGCGGGCATGTTTTGCTATGTGTTGGACTTTATGTTCATATATACCTTAATATAAAAGAAGCCTTCAATCAGATGTGTTTTTTAAAACAAGTTTGAACACCACTTGGTAGAAAGTCATTGTTTTTTGAAAAGCAGAGAACTGTGAACTGAGGAGAAAACCAAGCTCTGTTTCTGA
This sequence comes from Mastigias papua, assembly GCA_964019165.1. Classification (NCBI taxonomy): domain Eukaryota; kingdom Metazoa; phylum Cnidaria; class Scyphozoa; order Rhizostomeae; family Mastigiidae; genus Mastigias; species Mastigias papua. The sequence continues at coordinate 9,692,461 of OZ025274.1, forward strand.
GAGTAAAACCAAATCAAAGTGAAAACTGAGAAATAATGATGATATATTGCACACTTGGGAAGTTGCAGGCATTTGTTAGGGCATCCACATCATTGAAGCATGATTTATATTGATATAGAGCATAGTATCGTATATACAAATGCTCCTTTACCTGCAAGAAATACAGTAAGTAGAAAGCTCCACCAAACCACTACAGAGGACAGAGGAAATGTTGTGAAGCTTGTTGAAAGGCAATTTGCAACAATGGTGGAATTGCAATGACTGTTGATCTTTAGACTGACAAGTATGGAAAGCAATGTTTTTATCATGCACAGTGCGCTTTATGGAGGATTGCTTATTAAAGCAGAATGCACTGTTTTGTTAGTTATCTTGGCCTGCAGGTAACTCAGCAGAGAAATAAAAAATGAGCCTCTAGAGGTATTGCAAAGTATGGCATCAGTAAATTATGTCTTTAGATCTAGTGGTGTGTTTGTAGTGGACAAGGGAGCAAATGTCAAAAAAGCTTTAGTGCTGTCAAACTGCCTACCTTGTTGTTGTCACGTGCTGAACATCATTCTTTTCCATACTTTTAAGATATCTGCAGAAAAATCTGAAAAAGTTCACAGGAAGATGATGATATTGAGTGTGCTCAAAATTTACTGCAGTAAAAGATATTTTTGAGTGACTTATGTATTGTTACACAAACTTCCTGTTTGATGAGTATTTCATAATAGAAGATACTAGACGGACAGCTTCCAGAAACTTCTTTTATCGTCTATATTTAAATCATTGTGCCCCAGTCTTGTTTAGGTATTGTTTTGTAGTTAATGATTCTGTATTGAACTATTTCTCATATACTGCAATTAAGATCTGTTAGGAGGTATTGTTAGCAGTTTGACCGGCTATGTGTCAGTGCTAACATCAACTGTGTTTCAGGAATGTGTAGCATAGTGGAACACCAAGCTGGCTGTTGTAATTAGTGTGCACACAAGGTATTCTCAGAAATCCAGTCAATATTGCAAGAAAAACATCAAGAGGAAAGACTTAACGGCATTACCAGTCTCTGATGGAAGTCCTGAGTAATTTCTTGATGCCATTTAAACACATCAGTGATGCAATTGAAGGTGACAAATATCCAACCTTGCACTGTGTCTTGCTCTAGAAAATAAAGCTATTAGATCACTGCAAATACAATTTGTCTGACTCAATGATCATTCAGATTTTAATGTCAAGAGTTAATTCATTATTTCAGGATACATTGATTGATTACAAGCTGTACAAGAGTGCATTGTTTTGTATTTCCAAAGTTTGGAAATATATCTATCTTAGTAGAAACAAGTGCTTAAAATGTTCCTGCTATTGCTGAAAGAAAAAACTTTTCAGTACCCAAAAAAAAACTTTTCAGTATCAAAAGCTTTCAAAGTTAGCTCCATGGGTTTAGTCATTTCCTGCTTCATCTGCCTCAATTAAAGGGGTGTTTTCATGTGGAGGAAGAGTTGTTGAAGAGAGGCGAATTAGCTTAGTGGCTGCAAATGCTCTCATTCTTCCACAACTACAATTTTGTGGGGTTTGGATCTTGACTATGAATCTGATTTTCTGCTGTACCCATATTTAACCTAATTTAATTCCCCTCAAACTCTGTATGGATTATCTCTAAGATCTTGTCCACCTTCGTTCAGATGTAGCAGTTTTCCTAGCAACTTGCCTGGTGATTATCAATATCAAGGATCTCCACACCACTGCCATTCCCAATGCTTGCAGATCTCTGATGTTTACATTAGTATGATTGTAAATTTCCATTTTGTTTTTTTCCAGACCCTTTACTCTCATAGTTAATATGATTTAGCATTTGAATAAATTTTGAGACATGGTAGAATGTCAGTTTATTTCTTCTTATTGTTATCATGTAAGATTGCAATTTTTGTCAGATGCAATTTTTTCTAGAATGTTGTACAGCATGCAGTTTATGTTCTACACAATACATCACCAGATGCCACAAGGTAGGGGTTTTTCATACCTTACAATACAAATAGCTGTAACTGCAGGTATATCAGTTGTAAAGATGTGGATTTTATCATGGAATAATAGTAATGATCATTGTAATGAAATTACTAATAATAGAAATGGTAGCAGCAGTATTAGCAATAAGAAACTTGTTTATCATTGTTTCATATACAGTTGACATCTGCTATCTCAATTGCAGTTTATCTCAAACTTTTGCCATGTTGAACGATTTGGACAACAGCTCATTTTCAGATACTTTGACCTCTTGTAGAAATCTCTGTGATGTTCTTAGGAAATATAAAATATAGTAAACGAATCTATGAAGCTGAATAATGCTACTAGTTCTTAAAATAATGGCTTTTTCATAAGTTTGTACAAATGGCAGTCTAGAATGTGACTCGACTGGCAACATAAAAAGGTAAGATAAAATAAACTTGAAATGAGAAATATGTTAGGAATACGTCTGCAAAATTAAAATCAGTTTATGTGACATGTGCTTAGGGAACTACTACTACTACTACTGCTGCCATTGCTGCTGCTGCTGCTGCTGCTGCTGCTGCCACCGCCACTGCTGCCACTGCTGCCACTGCTGCCACTACCACTACCACTACTACTACTGTTGATCAGGACATTTGGCTTCCCGAACGGCTGTGGTGGCATAAGCAATTGTCCTCCAGTTTTCTCTGTCTTTGGCTGTTGTTATGGCCTCAATCATAGTCAATCCTAGCCTCTTGGTTATTGTATTAGTCAGTCTTGTTTTCTGTCATCCTCTTGAGCGTTTTCAAAATACCATCCTTGTCAATAAGTCATTCTCTATTCCTCTGTGTCTTATTATGTGCCCCAGGAATTGGAGCTTCTGTTGTTCTATCTGATTAACAAGTCCTTTAAGTTTACCGATCTCCTCAAGCACACTTTTGTTGATCTCATTTCTGTCCAGCTAACTCTTAATAATCGTCTGTATATCCAAATCTCAAATGAATTTATTCTAGCTCTGTCATTCTTTTTCATTGCCTAACATGCAGATGCATACAATTCTATGGGAAACATTAATTATCTTAATAGTCTTATCTTTTTCCTTTTTCTGATAGACTTTTCCTTTCATATCTTACTCAATAATACTGTAGCATGTTTTGCGATGGCTACTTCTCTCCTTATTTCCTTTGTGTCATCGTAGTTGTCAGTGATGAGGACATGTAAATAATTCAATTCCTTTACAATCTCAACTGCTCCACTTCTAATGTTATTTCAAAATCTTCCTGGTCGCTGTTCTTGGATATTAGCATTACCTTTGTCTTTTCAACATTCAACTTTAATCCCCATTTTCTGCTTACCACTTGAGTTCTGTTCAATAGTTCTTGTAAAGTCATTTGCACTTCCTGCTAATAATGCAACATCATCAGCATATCTTAAATTAGTTACAGTCCTTCCTCCTCCTTATATAGAACCTTCAATCCCTTCAGTGCCCCCTCATTACAGATTCAGAGTAACTATTGAAGAGAATGGGCGATAAAATGCAGCCTTGTCTGACACCTTGCTCGACATAAAACCACCCCGTTAAACCATAGCAAGTTCAGACTGTTGCTCTTTGTCCCTGATACCAAACTTGCAGAAGCTTTAATAGATGCTGTGGAAATCCCATATTGCACATGATTTGCCATAGTTTGTTATGTGATATTGTGTCAAATGCTGTACTATAGTCGATAAAGCAGATGTGTAATGCCTTATTGTATTCTTTGTACTTTTCTATTATGAGTTTCAAGTTCATTATTTGGTTTCTTGTGCTCTTCTCAGATATAAAGCTAGCCTGTTCTTCCGCAATTTCTTCCTGTAATTTTACTTTCATTCTCTGTGCCATTATTTTTAAAATTATTTTGTTAGCATGACATATAAGTGCAATGGTTCTATTGTTTTCGCATTTCATTGTATCTCCTTTCTTGGGAATAGTAATAAACACAGATGCCAGCCAATCTTGTGGCAAATCACACTAGTCATATATTTTGATGCAAAGTTTGTGCATTACTTTGACTGCACTCTCACCTGGCATTTTCAATAATTCTTCTGGAATTTAATCATATCCCAGACTTTTGTTGCTTTTGAGACTGCTTAGTGCTTTTTCCACTTCAGCAAACAATGGTGGTGGTTCATGGACCATGGACTTAATTTCTATTGGACATTCACTGTTACGATTTGGGTTTTCATACAATTTTTCACAGTAATCCTTCCATCTATTTAAAACATCGGTACTACCAGTTAACACATTATCGGAATCATCTTTCACAACCTCGAGTCTTGGATTGAAGCGCCTTGTTATGTTTTTAACAGCTTTTTACAAATCTCTCGTTGCAGTCTGCTTTGAATTATGCTCAATTTCTTCACACTGTTAGATGATATTTTGTTCTTTGTCATGTCTTAATGCTTTCTGAATTTCTCTATTGTATTTATGGTATTTTTCCTGCATATCCCTGCTATCCAGTCCCTTTGCTATAAGTATTCTCCGTTCTTCTATTAAATTATAGGTTTCTGAAGTTTTCCATTTCTGCATACGTTTTTTGTTTTTGGTATGAGCTCTGTATCTACTTCTATTGTAGCGACTTTTATATCTGTCCACAATTGATTTAGTGTTTTCTCTTCGTCCAATCTCGCTAGGAGTTCAAATCTGTTCAAAAGTTTTACTGAATACTCATTAGGAAGAGCTGTCAGGTCAAACCTGATACAACTTTTTTGTTGCAAATTCCTCTTTAGACGCAGTTTGAAATTCAGCACAAGCAATTGATATTCACTATTGCAATCCGCTTCAGGATAAGTACGCATATTTTTCACACTGCTTTGTCATCTCTGTGGCATAATAATATAATCAATTTGGTTGTTAGTACTGTGGTCCGGTGAGATCCAAATATAAAGTCATCTTGGATGGTGCTGAAATAACGTATTTGTGACAATGAGATTATTAATTGTGCAGAATTCCAGAAGTCGCTGACCTTGCTCGTTTTGCTCTCCTAATCCATATTTACCATGCGTTGCACTTGCATAAGCCATTCTTCCAATTTTGGCATTTGCATCTCATACTATGACCTTCATATCTTTGTTTGGTATTGAATCTATTGTTTCTTGAAGGATATCATTAAAAGGTTCTACCTCCACTATTGTTGCATCAGATGTTGGTGAATAGAACTCGACAACAGTGGCATTATAAGGATGTGCCTTCAATCTAACTGTTATGATTCTATCATTTACTGGGTGGTATCCAAGAACTGTTTTGCTAAAAAACTGGTTCAGTATAATTCCAACACCATGATTCTAACCTTCGTCATGTTCTTTTCCGCTATAGATAACTTTACAATCATCTACAGTTACAGAAGAGCCTCTTCCTGCCCAATGGACATCAGCTAGACCTAAAACTGAGATGTTGTGTCTTTCTATCTCTTTGCAGACAATGCTTAATTTACCAATACTTTTTAAGCTTCTCACATTCCATGTTGCTATTTTTATGCTGTTATGTAGACTCATGCCATCCTTTTGGGCCCCAACATCAGCATTAAGCTGCCTTGGCGGGTTGAGGCCAAATGCTTCATCATGAGTCCACACACTCTAATTCCGTACTTGGTTGGCACTAATCTCTTTCTTCCTGAAAGAATGGTTCCTGTCCAGCGTTAGAGTCAAGAATATATTTGACAGATTTTACGTCACAGCAGCACTGAAGTGGTTACACCTGTAATGTCTCCACAATTTTCTAGTGATGGTATTAGGTTTTGTAGCATCATCGATTTAGGTTTTGCGGGGTGAGTGGCCAAGCGGTTCAGTTTGCTTCCATTGGCTAGCTTAAGTTAAGCTTGGCTGTGTTAGGTCAGCAGCTGGATGGGCGACTATCCAGATAAACGACCAAAGCAACTCACTCCGCCGTCCTTCGGAAGGGACGTTAAACTAGGGGTCCCATGCCTGGATGCGGCATGCACAGTAGGCCTAAATTAGCTGAAAACGCTAGATATAACTGCCTACTCAAAATAAAGTAAACAACAACAACAACAAAAAAATCGAGAGGGGAGCAGGAGGGTTGTCCCTCCCAGGTAGTGGTCGCACCTGCCCTTTTGCGAGCCCCAGGTCCAGTTAACCCAGCTGGTAGTACATGGTTTGGGTCCCTGCTCATGGTTACGAGCGATGGCCAACGGCAGATTCTGCATTAACTCAGAGATGAAGGCGGACGAGCTACGACCCCAATAGTCAACGGCTGTTATTACAGGCGGAGGAACTGCTGGGAAAGGAAATGGTGGTCATCCTAAGTTCACCCTACAGTAGGCAATGGCGAACCACTGTAGTATTTAGCCTAGTAATAACATGATTATGCCAATAATTAATAATAGAGATAACGGCGTTAGGGAGGTTGTACAAGTGTGTGACAATCTCTCGCCCGGTAGGTGCCCTCATGTTAAGCAGGTGAGGCCAGACTGTCAGCCAGCTACTGCGAGATATTCAATTAATACAAGAAAACATCAAATAAGAACAGGCACATGGAATGTGAGGACGCTATTCCAAGCAGGAAGATTAGACAATGTGAAGCAAGAGATGGGCAGATTGGGAATTAACATCCTGGGAATTAGTGAAACCAGATGGACAGGTGCCGGAATATTCAAATCTGAGAGAAATACCATGATATATTCAGGTGGATGCAAACATGAAAGAGGAGTAGGAATTATTTTAGATGAAAATACCTCAAGATGCTTGTTAGGGTATTGGTGTGTATCAGATAGAGTGATGATAGTCAAACTAAATGCAAAGCCTTTTAATATAGTAATCATGCAAATATATGCACCAACAGCTGATTGTGAAGAATCTGAGCTTGAAAGATTTTATGAGGAGATGGAGGAAGCAATCAAACAATGCAAATCTGCCGAATTATTGATAGTAATGGGAGACCTTAATGCAAAGGTAGGAAATGAAAGAGTAGATGATATCGTCGGCCCTCATGGTTTGGGTGAAAGAAATGAGAGAGGTGAAAGATGGATAGAATGGTGTTGTGCGCATGACCTAATCATAGCAGACACATGGTTTCAGCAACCAGCAAGAAGAAAATATACTTGGAAAAGCCCAGGTGATAGAACACGAAATCAGATAGATTATATTGCTATCAAGAAGAGATATAGAAATGCAGTGAAACAAGCTAAAACTTGTCCTGGAGCGGACATTAATAGTGATCATGTTCCTGTCATTACAACCATAAAGATGCAGTTGAAAAATGTAAAAATACCAAAACAACACCAAGCTCTAAACTATGCAGCATTGATGGATGATAAGGAAATGAAGCTAGCATATGCAGTGAAAGTGAGTAATCGATTTGAGACCCTTGAAGAATCAAATGAAAAGCCTAGCTGGGAAATATTTAAGGAAGCAATTGTGGAAACTGCAAAGGAGGTGATTCCAACTAGAAAAAGCAAGAAACATCAAAAATGGATGACAGACGATATTCTTAAATTGATGGATGAAAGACGATTGTACAAAGACAAGGATACAAAGAAATACAATCAAGTAAATACAATGATAAAGAAACTATGCCAAGAGGCAAAGGAAGCATGGCTAGACAAAAAATGTGTAGAAATTGAGAGATTTAAAACTAAGAGTCCAAAAGAAATGTTTAGAAATATCAATGAGATCACCAAGAAAAAGTATTGCACAGCAGGCGGATGCTTAAGGGCAAAGGACGGAAGTATCATCATAGAGAAAGGAGCAATGATAGAAAGGTGGACGGAGTACATTACAGACTTATTTGATGATGAGAGAGGAGAAATGCCAGATATATCGAGTAACATGTTAGGCCCAAAGATTTTGGCATCTGAAGTTCAAGCAGCAGTTCAAAGCATGAAAAACAACAAAGCAGTTGGCACAGATGAAATAGCTGTTGAATTAATCAAAAGCATAGGTGACTTTGGCATTGAGAAACTGACGAACATGCTTAATGACATTTACGAATCAGGAAATATCCCTGCAGATCTAAGTAGGTCCATCTTTATAGCACTGCCGAAAAAGCCAGCTGCGGCAGAGTGTGAGCTCCACAGGACAGTTAGCATCATGAGCCATGTAGTGAAAATATTGTTAAAGGTACTGATGAGAAGAACAAGAAGCAAAACTAAACCTGAAATATCGAAACTGCAATGTGGATTTGTAAAAGATAGCGGTACACGTAATGCAATATTTATGATTAGAATGCTATCAGAGAGAGCTATCGAGATGCAAAAAAGCCTGTTCTTATGTTTTATAGACTATAGCAAAGCCTTCGATAATGTGAAACACAAGAAACTCTTTGAAATGCTTGAGGATATCCAGATAGATGGCAAGGATTTGAGAATAATTAGGAACCTGTATTGGAAGCAAGCAGCAGCTATAAGAATCAGCAGTCATGTGGGCGAATATGTTGAAATAAAGAAAGGTGTAAGACAAGGATGTGTGATGTCACCAGACTTATTCAATCTCTATAGCGAAAGAATATTAAGAGAGTTAGAAGCTATGCCAGGGCTTGTTGTAGGAGGGAACAACATTAATAACCTTCGCTATGCAGATGATACTGTACTGATAGCTACCTCGGAGGAGCAACTTCAAATATTAGTAGACAAGGTAGTTTTAGAAAGTGCAAAAAAGGGTTTATGTTTTAACACAAAAAAGACAGAGTGCATGGTAGTAACCAAAAAGAGGGATATTCCAACTTGTAACATCTGGGTTCATACCACAAAAATTAAGCAAGTGAATTGGTTTAGTTATCTAGGAAGCTTGATCACAGCAGACAGTAGGTGCGACAAAGAGATTAAAAGAAGAATTGCAATGTCAAGAGAGACCTTTTCAAAGTTAAAGCAAGTATTGTGCAATCCAAAGATTACCATACCAACTAGACTAAGGGTGCTGGAATGTTATGTGTTGCCGGTCCTAAAATATGGATGTGAGACATGGACTGTGTCTACAGAAATGGAGAAGAGAATAAATGCAGCAGAGATGTGGTTTCTACGTAGAATATTGAGGATAGGTTGGACAAGTCATACAACAAATGAAGAAGTTTTATTCCTAGCTGACACTGACAGAAAGCTGATGAAATCTATTAAGAAACAGCAACTACAGTTCCTTGGTCATTGCATCAGAAAGGACGGAATGGACAAGATAATACTCACGGGCAAGATAGCAGGAAAAAGGGCAAGAGGGAGACAAAGGATCACATTTATCCAAAGACTTGCTGAATGGAGTGGGATATCAGGGATTGAGCTAATTCAGTGCACGGAAAACAGGAATAAGTGGCATAAACTGGTCGCCGATGTCATAAGATAGGGCACAAGAAGAAGAAGCATCATTGAGATACCGCTTAGAGAGTTTCTGAGCTTAGAGCTGCAAATCATTATTTAATAGTTTGAAGTTTCGGCTGTCATCTTATCATCATCATCATCATCATCATCATCATCATCATCATCATCATCATCATCATCATCATCATCATCATCATCATCATCATCATCATCATCATCATCATCATCATCATATCATATTTAGCCACGAAACCCTATCAGGTACTGCTTAGTGATAAAACAGACGAAAATCTATAATGCATTTACATCTAATAATAAATATAAAGAGACTGGAAAGCATGGATTTACTGGTCTTCCTAGGGACCCTGCTTCGGGAAGGATGCTAATTTTGTAGGAACTCCTTCTGTTTCCTTTTGAACATAGTAATTGTTGGATTTGATCTAATTTCAATGGGATGTTATTCCAAGTCTTTACTCCAGAGTAAAAGAAATTATTTTTTGAGAATTCTAGGTGCAACCTTGGAATGTCCAGATCTAACTGATTTCTTGTCGTGTACCTTGATAACTGAGACCTGGGAATACATCTCCCTCTTAGGCTGTCCAGGCAGAGGCTGTTCACTATCTCATAGATCATTACTGCTTTGTCAAATTGTGTTATATTTGAAACTGATAGCCAGTTGCATCTCCACCCATCCTTTGACCTAGAGTTCTCTATCAACGTTTTTGCTCTATTCTGTAGACGTTGAAGCTGTTGGAGCTTTGTATTCGATAAATTGTCCCACAGTTCGTCACTGTATCTCAGATGACTTTCAAATAGTGCCTTATACACCTGATCAAGTTCAGACTGTGATAGTATATTCTTAAGTTTCTGTAGGGACGAGAGGGAAGCTTTATTTTAACATTTGAGCTTTTTATAGTGCTCATTCCATGTTAGGTTTTCATCCACAGTAATCCCAAGGTACTTGACTTTTTTCACTCGCTTGATTGATTCTCCATCTATGCTTATCTCTAGTGACCTAACGATATGATTGGTTTGTCGTTTTTGACTTACTACTGTAAATTCCGTTTTGTCAGTGTTTAAACTCAGCTTGTTCTGTCGTAACCATTCTGCAATGTGTACAACGTACGTCTGTTATCTGCATTAGACAAGTTAAATTTCGATATTTTTGAAGGAAAAGTGATCTGCCCGCCCAAATTCAGAGCTTTGTAAAAATTGTAGAAGATTTTCACAACATTTGTGATCAAATCCAGATATGGCTGGTAAGACCGTTTACCTGTATTTTATTTCGATTGATTTGATACGCCAAGACTCATTTGTGTTGGAAACTATTAGTATGGCCTTTTCTATAAATTCTTTTTTGGAATGTATAAAACCTACATATCGAGCAGCTTGTTGGTACTACAGGACTACACTATAGCTCGAAAAGCAGTAATATTCATTAAGCGTACTGAACGCATATTTCGTCTGACACTCGTCCGAGTATGAAACGTTGGATAATGACAGAGAGGTGAACCGAAATATATAGCCAGATGCGGATATAGGTGATAAGTTGAATACGGAGTCTAGTTGACCCTATGATTGTACAATAGGTAGCTATGCACCATTGTTTGCTTGAAGAGAACAACTGAAAAAATGAACCTGGCCTTGTGCAAACGAAGAGTTCGTCTTCTCACTTAAACTTTTCAAGTGAACAATGGTGAATAGGTGCCCATTGGCCATTCATAGGGTCAACTGATCGCAGTATTCATCTTATCACGTCTATCCTATATATGACTTTATGTTTCAGTTCACCTTTCGGTCGTTATCCTGCGTTTCATACCCTGACTAGTATCGGACGAAGAAAGCGTTCAGTATATTGCCACGTGTTTATTCTACAAGCCGCTGACAATAAAAGCTGTAACTCCCAAGATTGAAGATACCTGCTTTTAGTGGAAGATATGTTGAAAATTCATTGCTTCTTTTGTGGATTAGCCAGTTTGTTTACCAAAGTAAGAAGTTTATCTTGGCAAGGATGCTTTAGTCCATCATATTCATGAGGTTGCTTTTATCCATAATAGAGGGATTAAACTAATATTGTAAGGATGAGACAGTTATAAATTTATGTATATTACATAGCCTGTTGCTATTTCTTATATACAGTAGACTCTCGATATTGCAAACCCACAATATAGCGAACATTTTAAACCGAAGTTTCCTTCCTCCATTTCTTTTCGTTTTACTCTAACAAAAGTCTTGTTAATCCTTTTTGTACAACCAACCCTCACTATAGCGAAGTCTCTGTTTGCGAGCCAATAATTTCTCTCCCTCCAGCCAAAATATCTCGATATAACAAGCTCACAGCACTACACCGCAGAAAGTCAAATTAAAGCTTTGAATTCTGGAAGTTCACCTTGCTTACAAAGCGATTTTCAACCGCAATAAACTTGAGCTTAGGGAAGCGCAGGTAAAAGCACCGTGTATAATGTGTTACGTTTTTCTAATTTTAAGGACTTTTGTGATACATTTAGAAAATTGGTTCTTCCTGGTAACTCTAATTTATAAGGAACTTGTATTCCCTCGTTATCGCTTAGATTGACTAGCTTTCTTGTTATTTCAACTTCACATATGCTCTATTCGTCCTTTTGAAAGTAAACGATAGACTTGGCAAAATTGCCAGCTTTGCCAAATATGCATTGATTTTGCTTCATACAAGGGGCGTATTTGTCTTCAAGATTGCCGGGTTTTCTTTCAGTTGAGAATGTTCATGTAGACTGGCTGGGAAAGAGAAGCTCATTCCTTTGCTCAACTAGAAGCAGCAAACTTTTCTTACTGACTTTTTTAAGTTGTAATACTTGCTATTTAGACACACCTTATACAACACTATTGTATACTTAACGCATTTTTCTTAGTTCCTTGAATCGCCATAATTTCTATTAAGCTTTTTGAGATCCATTTAAAGGTCCTACTTTAGTTAGAAAACAAAGAGCAGATTTTGATCCTTTTTAATTAACTAAATGTATATATGTAATTGAACAACTCTTAGACAAGATATAATTTTGATCTTTCATTCCCCGTTGGGGCTCGTTGTATCGAGAGTCTACTGTTTATATAAGTATTCATATATTTTATATATTTTTAACTTGTTATATCTATTGATATTTATACACACACTCAGACACAATCTAGTAACTTTATTATCATCGTTATTTTAGAAACTGGCTGTGATATCTACTGACCAAGCGATACTGGTTAGCAAGTTCTGTCCAGAAATGGTTGGGGGCATTTCTGCTCCACTAGATTCTAATCAAGACAGCATTAGCTATTCAGATTATATGATGAATATAAAGAAGCAGATTTTGTGTGCGCGAAATCTTAAAGAACTTTTGTTGCAACATGGGGAGGATTTTTCCGTTTCCTTTGGAGAGTAGAGGAAACTTTTTCCTTGAGTAGCCGTTTTCTTTGGTACTTACTATCTCCGGCATTTCGCATTTGAATTTGTTGCTTCATTTTAGTTTTCAATGTTGCACATTGCTTTTTAGAAACAGCTGATACGTCGATTAATGTGAGTGTCCTGAGTAACGCGGATAAGTAGGCTCTGACCTCTGACCTTGGAAAAATAGAGGCATTCTCTTTCTTTTACTTGTACAAGAATAAAGACCTAATCCTTATGCAAAGTGAAAGACTGAAGATGCCTGTATTTGTCTTCGTCCTCGCTATAAGCTAGGTAGGCTTTTATCCATTATTATTTCTTATATGGAAGAAGTAGATTACTCTCCCTAAAAGCATATGTCAAGACTTTCTCTTGGTTTTTGAGCACTAAATGACATCAGCAGCTTTAGTAATCAGGATACCCTCCATTCCCTTTCGTAATGATATCGACATTGCCATTTTATAAGAGTAGGAGTTATCATCGCATTATCTCCTACACTACCCCTGATTTAAGCAATTGCAACGCGATCTCTTTGACACTGTCACGGAAGTTTTGGGTTCGGATATCGCAAACCTGAATTCAGGAACTTTGTGCAACTTGCTTCTCTACTGTAGCTCCAATTTGACTTTGATTAACAACAGGATAATTATAGAAGCAACAATCGATTATATTAAAAAAACCAAACAGGTTAACTTGATTTCTGGCTGTTGGCGTGCTCCCTAGGTGGGTGGGAAAGTTTCATTTACCTTTCACTTGGGCGGCGGTTTAATGGCCGTAAACCAAAGCAATTTCAAGGAATGACCTTACCATCTTAGCAGCCCTTTTGGCAGTTCCACACCAAGCCATCTAAATTTTCCAGATACCGGGCAATCTTCAGCATTGTACTCTCAAATTTCGATTTGATAGTGCATAACTGATGGAAATTTAAAACGGAAGGGTTATACCCATTGCAAGGGTACGTATGGAGCTGCCAACCCCTTTTCTTTTCACTGTGTTGTGTTGTCTGTTGTGTATATTTCTTTTCTTTAGTTTTTTTCATAGGAATAATAGATTTCTGAAAATTGTAAGTGGCATTCTTGGTGGAGGCCAGATGACCTTGTGTCTTCCTACGCCACGAACGGCACAATATATAAGTATTATTATTAGTTATTTTTAATTCAGGTATATATGTATATAAAAAAAGAAGATCTTTCTGTAACTTCTCCGTTAATAGCACACTAAATGTTTAGGACATATGGATCACATTGTCAAGACTGTGATTATTCTATGAAGGAGTCGCCTCATATAGCAATCCTTTTTTCAGGCTATTTATTGTAACGGGCATTAGCAAATTCATTGAACAAGCAACAAATAGACGACAAATAGGTAGCTAATTGGCAGCGACGTATTAAATTACGAATTAGAGCCCAGTTATTAACTCTACAGTCACTGGAAAGTTTAGAGTTTTAGGTACACTTTTTCTATCAGACAATACAGATGCGTCTGAAATAGTAATGAAAGCTCTTATAGAAACTCGTAAAGACCCGATAAAGCCCTATGGTGATATAATTTTGTAAAAACCTGGTTAGCGTTCTACGGGATTTTTAAATGTAGAACTGCGGCTACGTAGAATTCAAACGCGGACGACAGATATCTTTCCACAATACCAGTATATAAGGTCTTGAGCGTTTCCTTTGGTAGGAACGCTTTAGCGTGCCTTAGAAAGCCAGTAGCTGTAGAAAACATAGCCGAAACAGTCTTTATGTGTTCTTTCCAGTTAAGAGAGTTATCTATTACTACACCAAAGTATTTATTAATTTTCATCACTTCTAGTTCTTTGTTGCGAATCGTTAAGTACGCAACGCTTTGTTACGAATCTCATTACGCAACCCTTTTTGGCTTGGTGATGTTTTTCTTTGATTTGTATTTCTGTATGATACCGTTACAATATATGTACCATCGCGTCCTTGCATACAAGTCCAGAATGGAATGTAGTGCAGCAGCTGCTATATCTTTGTCTACTGTTAGCGAGGCCATTTCAATAATGCTTTGGTAGTTTGAGTTTATGGTGGTGTCTCTGAGGCAAATGTTTAAAATTGACAAATTAAACGAACCTACCTATAGGTGAAGTTTGATTGAAATCCTGTAAGTCATCGGCCGTGACCGGAAGAGCTGTACAAGATAGTGTGCCGCAGCATATTTGAACCAGTCTTTAGAGCAGTAAATGTTTCAATGACTTATAAATACGAGATCCTAAATCGAAAAGGGTGGTGTAATAGCATATGGCCGATTACTTACAGAATTTCAGTCAGACTTCACCTACAGGTAGGCTCGTTTACTTTTTCAATTCTATTACGTCATCGGCTTAGTTCCCTACAGAGCTGTACGAGATTTTAGAACTGGCATTGAGACATTTGCTTTTTGGGCTTATACGCAAAACTTCAGAAAATCCCATACACATAATACTTATGAACATTACATGTCACAATAAGAAACAGTAGATCAAATAATTCATATGCAGTTGTGTACAGAGAAACTGACAGAGAATCAAACTACTAAGGCATTGCATTCAACACATAAATTAAATGACTATGAGTTACCTTTGATCGCAGCAACACCTACAAATGGAATCTGTCGACGCCAAGCAAGGTTGGCTGACTTGGTAGCACGATATAATGTTCAGTAAAGATATAGCTTGTTGGATGAAATGGATACTATTTCATGAGACCAGAAAATAATACTATAGGCCACTGTGTACCATTAATATCCTATAACCGAGTAAGATGGTGATAGTAGCCTGGATAACTTTGATCTACAATAAGAGATTGTGTGCAGATGATGGTGGTACCTCAGATATCAACAGATCAGATCATAACTGTTTATCACGGCAGAAAACACCCATTGCACACATAAATGATAACGATAATAAGGCTAGTATGTCTGTATAAACGGAACATGTATCAATAATAATGTACTGTTATCAGTCAATTAACAAAGCAGATAAATTTTTGCATAAGTTAAAATCAATTTGGGAGTCCTAGTGTTACGTTGTCCCAGAACGTATAAATATGAACTCAAAGTGTCACACAGTATGTCAAATATGCATGTGGAATAGTAGAATGCGCTAAACAAAATATCACATATACTAGTAGCTGCTATTCGATTAACGTAGCACAAGGGGAAAGGAGAACGTATCGGAAATCATAGATACAATTGATGAGACAATACTGTGTTCGTACATAATGATTGGGCTTTATACGTGACATACTGCTTATGCGTACAAACATTGAATCACAACGAAAGAAGAATAAGATGACCCAGTACAAATGCAGCAATCTTCCAACATACATTACAACAGTTGCCTAAGCTTGCAAAACAGCATTTGTTGTTCCTGGTGAGGCAATACCATTAAAAAACATAGCAATGTGACAGGTACACTGGCTCCGAGATAAATAGATTGAATGTAGGATATTGGTAGGAACTGGGACATAGGCAGAGAAAATATAATTTGTGCACCTAAATAAATTAGGTTATCAATATTTCGATAATTATCAATGTCTTGTATACACAAAATCAATCAATTTCATAGCAATATGATCAGGCTACATTGGACAGAAATTGCAAACTTATTTTGAAGCCTCGACGCAAGCACTTAAATGACCGAGTGAAATTTCAAGCAACATGACAACTTATATAGAGCATTCATAAATATCATCCATCATACATCTTGACAATAAGCTGCTTAGATTCCTTATCTGCAACAAATTGATATGCTAGAAAAGCTGAGGGTTTGATAGCAATTGAATGGAAATACACTACAGTAACTAGTAAACATTTTTTGAGAAAAATCAATAGCACGTGTAAATTCTTGATCATTAACAACACAATATTGCATCAAACAGCATCGGTAGACTTGCAACAAATGGAATAAGCTGCTAATATGAAGGAAACTGCTCTTTGTTAGTCACTAAAATACAAAACTGAGACAAAGCCACGCACAGAGGCGTTGAATGGAACCTTAACTTCAGAAATTTGGCTGTCCATTCGATCAATCCATACCGTTTGCCTACACTGCTGAGCCATGAGTGAAACATCGGCAAATTCAAGTCGAATATGATATCGATATCGATATTTGTCGAAGAATTTCAGCTGACAGAAAGCAGCGTGAGTATATTGCTGTTTCATTTTCAGGTGACCCATAAGATATGTATGTATGCCATAAAAGACACGACACTGCTGAGATAATACGATCAGTTAATGTAACGCTTTAATTGTATTAAAATGGAGGAAAGACAATTAATACATCCTTGTTTTCTGAACATGCCAAGCAGTTACTATTAATCTAAACCATGAATGGCTTATCTGCTATTTAAGGGGGTGATGAATAAATGTTACTAGTGTACAACACAGTAAGCTGGCAAGTCACTTTACGCCACAGGATAGCATTTTTGGCGACATTTATCTAAGTGCCGGTGACAACTTTATACCCTGTGCCACCAAAGCAAATTATCGCAATAAACAACCTCCATAAGACAAAGAGGTGCAGTCAAACAGTTTCCAATCCATAGTGATGAAAGAAATGAATATAATTTATTGCCTAACAACAAAGGACATAACTTTGTTTGATCAATAGTCAAAACTGTCGATATATCAGCACGAAGCAGCTAATGCGTCAGTGTAAAAGCAGTCCGGACCTGCAGCTATTTTTTTGAAAGGTAAATACAACGGTTAGATCTGTAAAAGTTTCCTGTAATGGTATGGTGAATGAATGGAAAGTGATTCTCAAATAACAGGATTCAAATTGAATACCTCTCTTGATTCGCTATTTAACTCTTGACAGAAGTGTCATAGAAAATATGTGGAAGAAATTTCTCCTGTGGGGGATATGCCATCCTTTCCAGTTCAAGTCGTGGATAAGAACAAAGGCTTAACAATACCTCCCAGGGTTGACATGAAAACTATCAATCAGGTGGCGAAGGTCGACTTGCAGTATTCTATGTACCGTTAACTGCAAACATTATAATCCTTTATAAAAATGAGAAGGGAAGTATGCCTCTTTGCTACAGTAGTGCTACTCAACAGAAATGTAGCGAAGAAATGCTAATGATCAACATAAATGTAGTCAACAATGCTAGTGGTATCAAATGGAACTCTACAAGGATTCTTCTAATTGTATAATAAAATGGTTGTAAATGGCATATCAAACTACACCGAAGGTAGTGATGTGCATGCTTTGCACTTAACTAGCAGACTGCCATATACAACTGGCATCATAAATGTGATAGAAAACCAAGCATAGCTGAGAAATCTCAAAAATACAACAAATCCTTTAATAAAAGCCAAAGCTGAACATTTCGTTAAAAATTTAGCTGCCAAGCGTTCTTTAAGCAGAACTATCCTTCAGCTTTTTCTGATGTCAAATCTAGAGTTCTGAAGTAATTTGTAAGGGCTTTACTAAATTGTACATAAGAATCGAACTTAGATCAGAAAAACTGATCTGTCAATAGTAAAATCAGTTTCAAGGCCTCTATTGCATTGTACACCATTAAGACCCATAACATTGTCAACTGTAGGACGAACCTCATAAACAGAGTCATCAGTTTTGATTTCATAAACATTTCCTTCATAGTCCAGCTCACCAGAGACTGAATATCGTCGGCTGTGGGCAAGTCTCAATAGCATGCCCAGCTAGGGGCTGGTGAGAGGTTCCAAACGCATGCCCACCTTTAAGGGCTTGTTTGAATTGTTTCAACAATATGCATGAGTTCAAGAAACGTTTAAAGTCATGGGATGGAAATATTTGCAACTGCAGGTTGTATAAAGTTTTTGTAGGAGTAGGATTCTTGTAAATAAGTATCATTGTAATTATGTTTTATCTATTTTATCTTTCTTATCAACTTATTTAAATTGCAATAGAAGTTGACCTTAATTAACATTAATATGCTACATTTTCTGTTTATTTTAGAAGCCAACTGTAGAGAATTTATATACATACATACATACATACATACATACATACATACATACATACAAGTGTGGCTGTCTGCGACAGCAGAATATCACATTTAATCTTCCTTGAAACAAAGATTTAATCTGAACTCTTTCAGCAATAGGCAGCTGGTTGTGAATATTATTGATGACCTCTTTCTAGGAACTCCTAGACCATACCAGTGCAATCGAGCACAATGGTACATCTGCCGCTTCCACTAAAATTGCTCCTCTCCTTGCTAATAGCAATAGTAATAGAACAAAAATAGTATGTAATAACAATAAGCACTTCAAGGTAATTGCCATTTTCTCCTTAAATATAAATGATTTTATGAAAACTATAAAATATAAATATATATTTTTATATACAAGTTATTAAAACTTAGCACAATAAGATATACACGAATTTATGCCACCCATGGCCAAAAAAGACACAGGATCACCGAGTTCTGACTATGGGTGATACGTAAAATAAGCAATTACCCAAACAGAACTAAAGTAGTGCCTCAAGATAGATGCTGAAATCCCTCCCTTAAGGGAGAGTAAAAGCTCAGCAATGGATAAGACTGATTGTTAGTCAAAAATTAGAAAATTCAAAATTACTTTATCACCATCTATGCCGAGACAAACCCAAGAATAAAAATCAAAGGAAAATTAAGTTAATTAGGGAGCTGCTGCTGTTCCTAGTTCCATTCACCTCACGTTAAACCTTCCTGTTGCAATTATGTAGGTAATTGTGGACTCAATGATAATACTATTATGCATCTCAGTACAAGAGGGGTTTCCATAAAGAAGATTGCACAAGGAACTTTCATCAAAGTAGGTGAGATCAATTCCGGGGATGTCTGAGATCAGGTCAAAGAGATTTGAACGAAGGGAGTGATACTGTGGACAATGCAGGAAGAAATACTCGTTATCCTCATTAGCTAATCCACATATACAAGCAGGAGTAATACAGTCAAATGCATGTCTAGAAGAATGTTCAACAAGGTCACTAAAGTGAAGAAGGAGACTTGTCGGTAATTCAATAACTGTGATATCAAATACTCGAATTGTAGAGTTTCGACCGGTCGAATGATTGAAAGCAGTCCCCTTTTGATTTGTGCTATTGAAGTACAATTTTGAATCTCTTTATCTAGCAGATTCCTTTCGAATAGTGTGTTATGAAAATAGGTGTTTGAGTAACGAACAGTTCTGGCCCTTGGCTGCTCATTTGCACTTGAATTCCTTAAGTTCTATGCAAGTTGACGCTCCTGAGATATTTCAATAAAGAGATATTCCGACGATTTAAACTTATTTAGAGAAACAAAATGACATAATCTTCGGTACCTTCTTCTGTCATACAAGGTTTCCCATCCCAGTTCCTCATAAAGTCTCTGTCTGCTTGTACCCCTCCACGCACCGGTGACCGCCAAAGCAGCTAAGCATTGAACTTGCTTCAACTTTTTTTGTGAATTCAAGATGCATATTAGGATCAAATTTATGGTAAATGATATCTCCATAGTCCAAGTGGGGCCTTATGTGAAGCTTATAAACCTGGTCAAGAACTTCCCTAGAAATATATCTGCTGAGATATTTTATCATCCCAATCCCTCTCCCTGCTCTCAAAATTGCCTCTCGTATGTGACTTTGAAAGTCAAGCTTTTGATCAAGAGTTATTCCAAGGTGCTTATGTTCCAAACTTGTTTTAATTTCATAATTCCCTAATTTGAGAACGGGATGGAGTGGCCTAGATTTTGTCCACGAAAATAAAACTTCTTCAGTTTTATCAGCATTGAATTGCATCTTCCATTGCCATGCCCACATTCTAATCTTATCAAGATCATTGTTTAAGCCAAAGCCTGTGCTAAGTTTATTTTTAACAATGGAAAAGAGAGAAGTATCATCTGCAAATAACTTTACCCCCACATGACAGATTTTCAGGGAGATCATTAATGTGTGCAGTGAAGAATAAGGGACCAAGTACAGAACACTGAGGTACACTAGCTGAAACAGCGGACCAATTTGAAGATTTTCCATTCAACACGAGACGTTGTTTACATTCATGTAAGAAGTCCTGGATGATTCCAAGAAGGTTACTACATATACCATTACATCCTAGTTTGTATAATAGACCACTGTGCCATACCATACCGAATACCTTCGATAAGTCCAAAAATACAGCCCTAGTTTCCCTACTAGGCATGTCCTCAAAAGCAGTATAAATTTCACGAGTTATTGACAGCAATTGATTAATAATCGAGTCACCAGGGTGGAAGCCAGATTGATGTGGAGTTATTAGGCTATGGCCATACAAGTGCTTGTAAATAGCATCAAATAAGAGTTTTTCAAATATTTTCACAAAAATTGGTAAAATAGATATTGGGCGATAGTTACTGCTACTCTGTCTGCAATTCTTCTTGTGAACAGGTATTACGTTTGCTCTTTTCCAGGATGTCGGGAAAAAAACCAGTTTCTAGACACTTTTCATAAATCATACAGAGAGGCTCCATGACTGCACTATCGCATATCTTTATCATTGAGATTGAGATATTATCACATCCGTGTGCCTTATTTGCATCTAAAGAAAGATTGAGATATTATCACATCCGTGTGCCTTATTTGCATCTAAAGAACGAATAATGTTAAGAACCTTTTTCATATCTATGTCCACGCTTTGCAATAATGTCGAGCACCTTGGACGAAATGCAGGAAGGGTGCTGTTTGTCTCTAAAACACTGCATTGCCCCACGAAATAGTTATTAAATATTGTTAGCCTTTGCTTCTAGATTAGTGACAAAAAGACCGTTTTCTAAAATTGGCGGTATATTAACAAAT
Organism: Mastigias papua; assembly: GCA_964019165.1. Lineage (NCBI taxonomy): Eukaryota > Metazoa > Cnidaria > Scyphozoa > Rhizostomeae > Mastigiidae > Mastigias > Mastigias papua. The sequence goes on from OZ025274.1 coordinate 9,713,914, forward strand.
TTCTTTTTGTCTATAAGCTTATTCAAAATGCTCCTGTACGATTTACGCCTATATAAGGGTCAGACTATTTTGTACCATGTTTAAAATAAAAATTTATTTTTTGCTCCAATTATTTCCTTAGAATTTTCAAGCTGAAGCTTCCGAACAAAGGTTCAATCCTCCTGGTTCCTTCCACGTCTTACAAACTTCTTACAAACCCTATGCTTTTGCTTGATGGCAGTCTTCAGTTCATGTGTCAGCCAAGGCGGATCCTTATCACTAATTTTAATACTCTCGTTTGGGATGTAAAGCGACATAATTTTGTAAAAAGTCGATGTAAAATAATCTACCATTTCTGAGGGACCAAGAGAATTTAAATTATTTACCCAGTTCACACTATTAATTGAGTTAATTATAGATTGCACGTTTGCTCTTGAGTAATGCCAAACAGTTCTACTATAAGGAGGAGGGGAAGGCAATGACAATTCAAATTTCCAAAAATGATTTGATGTTGACAGTGTATATCTAAGGAAGGGTGGACACCGTAGTCTACAAACATGTTGGGCTGGTCAGTGATAATCAGGTCAATGCAAGACATGCTCTCATTTCCTATGTTTGTTGGCTCATTGATTAATTGATATAAGCTGTTTGTTTCCATGAACTCATCAAGAGTTTCGCCCTCAGGATTTTCAATGTCCTCAGTCCACCACTGGAGGGATCTACAATTAAAATCACAAGTGAAAACAATGCAGCTAGGTCTTTCGTTTCGACTATTAGTTAAAACCCGATGTAAGTTGCCAATAAATATCTCAAACTGCTCGCTGTTTTGGCTAGGGCTTCGATAAAGATTAATCACAAATAACTTCTTGCGGGAGATAGCTATTTCTGAAACTATCATTTCTTGTAATATGTCAAGGTCAACTCTACGTTTTATTGGTAATCCAGTACGATAGTATAGGCACACTCCCCCATTCTTAGAGTTGCATGAGTGATCATTACGGAAAATTTCTGGACTGAACCCTTTAATGTGAATTGCTTCATTTTCTAAAGTGCTCTCAAGCATTTACTCCGAAATCGCAATAATATCGGATTTATGAAATGCATCATATGCCTCAATTAAAGAGATTTTTATACCATTCCTTGCACAGATGCTGTTTAAATCCCAATGAAAGAACTTAAGAATTCTTTTAACATTTGGACCTGAATTAGTATGAATGTCGCCTGATAAAAATAGTAGTATGCTTAGCCTGCCTTTTATCTAAATTATTAACTGCCATATTTAAGATATCGTGAAATGCAACATTTAAGTAAGTTATATAGGATGAATTCATATGAGCCAAGACACAAGCAGTGCTGGATAATGCTAAACTGGAAATTGGAGTAATGTGCGACCATAGCCAAACAACTACAACTGATATCGGAGCAGTGAAAACTGAGAGCCATATAGAGAGATACAAGCAGCATAGAGATCCTAAAACACTTAACACCATTTCTGTAACTGGGGCGACTCACTTAACTCTTATAATATTCAGTTACACACACTTGGAAATCCCAGCACACCGCTCATTCACTACTATTGGCATTTGTTTTATGCCTTAAATATCTTTGACCAGCCTCCAATAACATATCTGTTGAGTTCAATCCATACATTCTAGCGACAATCATAAACAAGCAGCAGCACTTTAAATAAAAAAGAACTTTTTAACACAAATCTAAATATGAAAAAAGACCATTATTAATTGGTAATAAAACAAAAGGATTGATTCCCTGGGCATTATACTGGGAAAAGCACAGGTTGTTGTCAAGTTTTTAGGACTAGCTTACGTTGAAAAATTTAGCAAAAGCTCCTAACATTTGCAAAGATGAACAATAGATTGTTTTTCACAACCGACCCCTTTCACTACAAAATAAGTCTAATGCAAGGCATTCAATATACTAGCAGCTAGAAAAGATTCCCTTCCTTCAAAAAGTCGATCGGATCTGGTGACTCTTCCCGAATGTATTGTGCATGAAAATCAATTGAACAGGAAAAAGTACTTCTTCGCTGTAATCTATAGAAGTCCAAGTCAGGCCCCGGAGGAGTTTGAAAATTTTACAATAAACTTTGAATTAATGTTATCAAAGATGCACGCTGAAAATCCATTTTGCGTCATCATTACTGGCGATTTTAACTGTAGGTCAACCCAGTGGTGGGAGAATGATATCGAAAATAACGAGGGAAAACTATTTGAACCACTAGCGTCGGACAATGGTCTTCATCAACTGATCTCAGAACCAACCCATTTGATGGGTGAGTCTAAAGACCTGCATAGACCTACTATTTACTGATCAACCCAATCTCATCATTGAGCCTGGTGTTCATCCATCTTTACATGATCAGTGTCACCATCAGATTATTTACGGTAAATTATCTGTTTCAAATATAGTATTACCCCCATATACCCGTAGAGTTTGGTACTATGATAAGGCTGACTTTGCAGCCATCAGGAAAAGCATTGAAATGTTTGCATGGCACAAACATCTTGACAACATGACATGCCCTAATGAACAGGTGAAACTCCTCAATGAAGTCCTTCTGAACATTTATTCTAATTTCATCCCCAATAAAGTTAAAACGATTAGGCCTCGTCAAGCTCCCTGGATAACACAAACCGTCAAAAACTTTCTTAGGAAAACAAACCGCGCATATAAAAGTTTCATGAGAAATGGTCGACCAGATGACAAACTTGAAGGTGTACAAAAGATGATATCTGAAGGTGCAAGACTGATTGAGGAAGCTAAGCGAAATTACTTCCATAAGGCGGGGAAAACCTTAGCCAGTCCATGGACCAGTAGTAAAACCTATTGGACTTTAATAAACACTGTTCTAAACAAAGTTAAAATTCCCATGATACCCCCTCTCTACAATCACGAGTTATTTGTAACAGATTTTGCCGAAAAAGCACAGATATTCAATGAATACTTCATACTTCAATGCACGACCATTAACACAGGCAGTGATATTCCGCAGGATACTCCAGTAACTACACCCCTGATAAGCGATTTCGTCATTTCTGATGAAAAGATACTTAATATCATAAGATCGCTTAACCCCAACAAAGCGCATGGCTCGGATGAAATATCTACGAGGATGATAAAGTTAAGCGACATTGCACTGGTTCTGCCACTCAGGATAATTTTTGCAAACTGCTTAAGGCGTGGTTTATTTCCCGCAATATGGAAATATGCAAACATAGTGCCGGTTCATAAGAAAAACGAGAAAACTTTGAAGGAGAATTACCGTCCTATCTCTCTCTTACCAATTTTTGGGAAAATTCTTGAAAAACTCATGTACGACTCTCTCTACTCACATCTTGTATCGCACGAGCTACTTAACCCAAATCAATCAGGTTTCCGCCCAGGAGACTCAACAATCAACCAGTTACTCCAAATAACACACACAATATTTAAAGCTTTAGACTGTAATCCTCCTCTTGATGTTCGATCCGTATATCTTGACATTTCTAAGGCATTTGATAGGGTTTGACACAATGGTCTACTTTATAAATTAAAGCGATGTGGTGTCTCAGGACAACTTCTACTTTTAATCCAAAGATTTTTCAAGGATCGAAAGCAAAGGACTGTACTAAATGGACAGAGTTCCAATTGGGGAGATATTTCAGCAGGAGTGCCTCAGGGCTCTATTCTAGGACCCTTGTTTTTCCTTGTATATATAAATGATTTAGCTGTAGGCTTAAAGTGCAACGTTAAGTTATTTGCTGATGATACATCATTGTTCACAGTGGTGGAAGATTCCATCACAGCCGCTAATGACATGAACCATGACTTGGACTTAATAAGTCAGTGGGCTTATGCATGGAGAATGTCCTTTAATCCTGATCCGCAGAAACAAGCTGTTGAATTACCATTTTCAAGAAAGAAAATTGAAATCGATCATCCAGCGATCCTTTTTAACAACATACCTGTGAAGAAAGTAAGGATACATAAACATTTAGGAATCATACTGGACTCAAAGCTATCTTTCTCAGCTCATATTAAATCAGCTATCTCCAAATCCAGAAAGGGCATTGGTTTGCTGAAATATCTCTCCAAGTATCTGTCCAGGCATACTCTAAACGAATTATATAAGCGCTATGTGCGACCCCATCTGGACTATGGGGATGTCATTTACCATATCCCTGAAAAAGTATGTGAATGCAGTCAAAATATCATCTTGCCAAACTTAATGGAACAGTTAGAGGCTGTTCAGTATTCTGCTGCCTTAGCTGTGTCGGGAGCGTGGAGGGGAACATCTCGTGCGAAGCTGTACACATAGCTTGGTTGGTAGTCACTGAGTTCTCGAAGATGGTGTAGACGCCTTACCTTGTTTTATAAGTTTATAAATAACCTGACTCCAAGGTATACAGTAGATCCAATTCCCCCTCTTCATCAGTCACAATACTGTCTCCGTGATCAGGATGTCATTGGGCGTATAAAGGCAAGGACAGAAAAATTCAAGTCCACTTTCTATCCTAACTGTCTATTCGAATGGAATAAGCTTGAGCCAGAATTGAGGCTTGCACCTTCCATTGCTGTTTTTAAGAAAAAGCTCTTAGCAACAATCCGGCCCCCTCCAAAAACCTGTTTTTGGAATCCACAATCCAATAGGATTATCTTACCTTACTCAACTTAGGGCTGGTCTCAGCAAGTTAAATTTTCACAAATTCAACCATAATTTTAGGGATACCATTAACCCAATGTGCCCAACAAGCGATGGCATTGAGGACACGGTGCACTTTTTGTTGCTCTGCCCTTCTTTTGATGTTCAACGTCAAGATCTTCTCGCTGAAATTATTGATTTATTACGACCGTTTCTACAAATCACCGATATGTCAAATGACGTTTTGGTGCAGCTTTTACTATATGGTGATCAAGACCTTTCCTATGACTTAAACAGAAAAATACTCGAATTAACTTTACGTTACATCCATGAAACTGGTCGGTTTGATTAGGTCTTTTTGGGACTTTAGTACTTAGCAGCCACCAATCCCCCTTTTAAGTTCTTTTCCTTTGCAGACTCTTTTGCACATCAGATGCCAGGCATTTCCAAACATTTCATCTACTTCTAATGAACAAGTTGCGCCTGTGACTTTCGTCATCGCACCCCTTGCCTGGCATTTGATGTGGGATAGATTCTAATGCATTTTCAATTAGTTCTAATCGTTGTAATGTAGTTGTATGTTAGTTTAATGTTGCATGTCTTTTTGTATTGGCCATGGGGTAGTCATTGTTTCTTGCTCCCCATGGTATCGTACCTGTAGTGTTTGTATAGTAATTGGAATATGTATAGTTAATGTAAGAAATATTGTAAACATTCATATTTGAATAGAAAAAAAAATCCCAAGGATTCCAGGTGATAATACCCTTGGGGGTCTGTATTACTACATTCACATCGTGATGCAACTGTATGTGGCACGAGATCAAAACAATTAGAACAGCAGATTGATCACCAGACCTGTAATAGGCATGCACAGCCAAATCCCAGCCGATGTTCACTATAAGAAAACAGCGAGAGTAGGACGCCGAGTATAAACCGCCCGTTTTTCCTACCAATATGTTACAACAGGTGACGGAAGTTGCATGCCCTTATATAACTAACTGCATCAAACATTCAATAAATGATGCTATTTTCCCAACCGAATTGAAAAAGGCTGATGTGACATCACTCTTCAAAAGTTGGGAGAAAACTAAAAGGAAAGACTTTCGACCAATTAGCATATTACCCTGCGTGTCTACAATATACGGGCGACTCTTCGGCGATCAACTAAATGACGATTTTATAAGCAGAAATAATATATTGTGCAATTTATTATCGGGGTTTCGAAAAGGCTACAGTACCCAACATGTTTTGCAAGTAGTTATTAAAAATTGGAAAAGATCTGTAGCTTCAAAGATCATTGTGGGTACTATTTGAATGGACCTGTCAAAGGCATACGACTACCTATCGCACGATTTACTGATCGCGAAACTAGAGGATTACGGAATTGAAAGGAAAAGCCTGAAACTAATCTACAGTTACTTTAGTGGTCGTAAACAGAGGGTTAAAGTTGCACCGCCTTACAGCTCATATAACAAATAAACATTGGTGTGCCTCGAGGATCAGTCCTTGGTCCCTTGCTTTTTAATATCTTTATCAATGACCTTTTCCTCATCAATCTTCATTCAAATTCATGTAACTTTGCAGACGATAACACACTATATGCTTGTGGCCACTCTTTTGAATCAGTCGTTTCAAAACTTGAAAACGACCTTGGAGATCTTAGACTGGTTCGTTAGAAACAGTATGGTTGCGAACCCTCGAAAACTTCAATTCATGTTCTTGGGTTTGAAAGAAACTGAGAACTTGGGGTTGAATATCAATTGCCAAATCATACGTGCTAGTGAAAAAGTAGAATTGCTAGGAGTTACCATCGATAAAAAACTCACTACTGGCCAACACGTGGAGGATTTCTGCATGAATGTTAACACAAAGGTAAAGGCGTCTATAGATTGTCAAACTGTATTAATTTTAATCAAGCAATAATATTGTTCAAACGCCGATATAATGTCAAATTTCAACTATTGCCCCATGATTTGGCTATTTTGTAGCAAAGCTGCGAACCATACCATCAATCGAGTGCATAAACATGCTTTAAGGGTTTTGTACAAAGATTTTGAATCCTCTTTTGAAGAACTCCTATATCGGCATGATGATGTTACAATACATGTACAGTGAGGGCAAGCCCCGACACCCCAATTTTAACCACCATAACTATGAAAGATTATATTGGCACATAGTTTTTGATCCATTGGTGAAAGTTTTTGACATGCAAGAGTTTCAGGCTCTGAGTTGTGTCTCTACATAAGCACAATCCTATTCAAGCTGTTTACAGGCATACCTTGTAGCAGTAAATTTTCATAGTGAATGTTGATAGTAAGCAATAGCAAGTGTTCATCAAGGTTTGGCCTTCATACAAAATGATAATTGACCCTTTGTCAGTTTGACCCCAAAATGTCCCTCAATTTACGTCCCTGTTTACCTGTAACCATTTTCTTATGTTATTCATTCCTATTCTTTGTTCCTAGTTGCAAGTTGGTTTTCCTTTTTCTACGTGGTTGTTTATTTGTCTCTTTCACTTTGAACCGCATTACCTTCAAGCTTCTTACCATAAATAGCACAACTTTAATCAACTTATTTGATAAAATTCCCACTGGGTTCCATAAAATAGCATGAAATTCAAGAAGTATTGTCCTGAAATAGCATAATCTCCTTGAGACTGTAGCATAAAATGCCATAAAATATGGTAGAGAACTGTGATAAATTCATAAAAGAATCTGTAAATTTGGCTAGGAGGTCTGTACCTGCAAATACCTGTAATTTATTCTGTCATAGGTGAAGCCAGGTAAAGATGAGGTATGTAAGAATATGAGTGCTCACTTTTAAATAGACATTTGCTTACTCCTTGAAGTTACATAGTATCCTAGTTCTGTTCCTACAATACTGTTCTGAATAATAGTTTCGCAATATGATGCATGGGTAAAAATGCTAGTTCTAATGAAATGATATCTCTGTAAGTAGGGAATGGAATAATGTATATTAAGGTTTCAATTATCCATTCTTGGCCAGTTGAAACTAAGTTTTCTCTTTCTAAGACTTTGAAAATCGCGACTTATGTTTTTCCATGGTCGCATTTAACAATTTGATTTCCCAATTTACTTTTCATCAAATTAACCATGTCTTTGGTATTCACTGTTGCTTTAATTAGAAGTCTATGCTCTTTCGTTTGGGTCCACCATCACTAGAAAATTTTGATTTAATATGAACGTCAACATCCAAATGTTGATATTTCTCTCTAGTATCCATCTCCAGGGAATTATGGGAATATTTTGAGGTACTACGAACTCTCCTGACTTCGCTAACTTCAAACAGGCTGTCTTCTGAAATACACTTAATTTTCGAATTTACCTCTTTTCAGTTTTAAGTACTCTTATTTTGGTCTTAGTTGTAAAAATAAGTTGCTTTCAAGTCACAAATGCGGGAGTATTCTACTAAAAATAAATATAGTTTAGTACCGGAACCTAAGAATTTGATGGCTTTTTGAACGTGATGACGTCGGTGCAACAACAACTTTCTTTCTGTGAAAAGTTTTAAATTGCGGAGTAACAAGAGGTCGATTTTGAAGAGAAACAACTTGGAATATCTGGAGAAGGACACAAGTCCATTTTCTATCGATTTTTCATGGACATTGCTCACTGGAGATCAAAAATATTATTCCGGATCCCCTGAAGCATGTGCAACCCACCAGAAGGTTTACTCAATCACACCCTTTCAAAATCATACTATCTAATCCACGAACTCTTTCCCACAAATCTTCTTTCATTCCAAGAACCTCTCAACTTTGGAACACCTTACCTTCCACTTCCATCCTGAATCCTACAACTTGACTTGCTTCGAATCTAACATCTACAAACTGGATCTTATCTCCCTATCTACTTAACTTTCCTTTCTCTTTTTTCCTTTTTAAGGGCTTTGTTATAGGCTCTATAGGTCTTTCCTTTACATTACTTACTAAACAAATGAACAGCAAAAATATTTCATATCATGGTATTTTACAGCATTCTCTACAACATATCAAATTTTAGTTTTGGACCGAACTTCCCCTTTAATTGTTTTGATGGGTAATTGCCGACATTGGCGAGGAAGGGTTTTGTATTTGTGAACTTAATCAGAAATGCTACACAAGAAACCAGGTGATGGTATGGAAGACAGGAAACCTTGAATCGGAAGTATAATGTTATCATCAATGAGCTTGCGTTGAGACATCCACTGTAAGGTTTGTAATAAGATAAAATATGCCAAATGAATAACAGTTGTAACATAAGCCAAGAGAGAAACCCAACTGAACACACAATAAAATCTTATAGCTATAGAGAGATAGTTTGCGTCATATTTTTGGAGTGGAGAACGATTTATTGCTTCAAATGTACGAGAAAAAGCATTTTATGACAAGGCTGAAGAGCATTGTCACCAGCACCTGTGTTAATCAAGAATTGTGTACCAGTTGTATATTCAGTGCAGAACAGTAGGCGACTTGGGGTCTGTTGCCAAGGAAACTTGTCAGCACTAGTCTCTGGTGGCGGAGTTTTGCATCTGCGTAAACAAATTGTATTTAAGGGTGAGTTCGGTCCAAAACTAATTTTGACATATTGTAGAAAATGTTGTAGAACCCAATTATCTAAGATAGTTTAGCTATTATTTGCGTGCTTTTCCAGATATTCCAAGTTGTTTCTCGTCAAAATCGATCTCATGTTAGGCCGCCATTCAAAACTTTTCGCAGCAAGGATGTTGTTGTTGTACTGACGTCAGCGCATTCAAAACGCCACTAAATTCTAAGGCTCCGGTACTAAACTGTGTGTATTTTGAGAAGAATACTCCTACATTTGGGATTTAAAGACCACTTATTTTGCAACCAAGACCAAAATAAGAGTACTCAAGAGTGAAAATAGGGTGAATTTTGAAAGTGGCGAAAATTTCAGAGGACAGCGGTGTTGAATTTAGTTAAATCAGGAGAGTTAGTAGTACCTGGAAAGTACCCTTGGATATGGACACTGGACAGAGATATCAACATTTGGAAGTCGACATTCATGTCAAAGGAAAATTTTCTAGTGAACATGACACCACAGAATAGATAGTAAGCAGAAGGGGCACTCGCATCAGCATCTTTGTTCTTTTGGGGCATAGATTGGCAACTCTTTACACCTTTACACTCGATGTCAGCTCGAGACTTATTGTATTGCTAGCCGTACTAAGGCATACACAATTTGCTGCGATGAAATTGCATTCGACTACAAGTACAAAATTATGGGATGTATTCTGATTTAACTTTACAAATTTCCTACGAGCACATTGGAAATTTAGCTCCAAGTGAACACTTTTCACTATTCGCTTTCAAGTGCATCCAGATGTATTGTGATATCACTCAATCAGAGGAGTGCATCGCTCGTTCACCCAGTCTGTTAAGCCGAAAGCAACCATAAGGTGCCAAAAATCAGGAGAGTTAAAGCAAGCCACTGTGATCTAGTGGTTCCGACGCTTGCCCGGAAAGCGAGAGGCCCTGGTTAGTTCCCAGGTGGCGGCAAGTTTTAATTTTCTGCTGATTTTTCTGAGCCTATCAACCTTTCTGTTTGCACCGAAAAAGGAGAAAGTCTGGTTATATATATATATATATATATGAACTCAGTAGCTTGCGAGTAACCAGGATTTCTCCTTTTTCAGTGCAGACAGAAACATTATTATTCTCAGAAAAATCAGGAGAAAATTAAAACTTGCCACCACCGGGAATCGAACCACGGATCTCTTGCTTTCCGGGCAAGCGTCTTAACCACTAGACCACAGTGGCTTGTTTTAATTCTCCTGATTTTAGCACCTTTAGGTTACTTTCGGCTTTCGCCTTTTTCAAGCAGCTCTACATATGAACTCAGTAGCTTGCAATATATATATATATATATATATATAGACAAGCAGTGATAAATTCTAATGCATCTTCTACCATACCAAAGTACTCGACAACGTAATGGAACGATAGGATAAGATATTAGACAATACAAATAAGAATTTTAAGTCTGCTACACAAGTAAATCAATGGAATAACACGAAGAGTGTTATCAACTGCTTTAGTAGCATCCATGATAAAAAGAACTGTACATTCATTATAATTGACTTGGAAAGCTTTTATCTATCTATATCCAGTAGCCTAGACAAGAGAGTCATTTCATTTGTAAAGAAATACATAACAATAACCGATGATGAAATTGGCATTATTGTGCAGTCAAGACAGATATTTCTTTTCCATGACGGGTCTCCTTGGACAAAGAAGGATGACAACAAGGATTTCGATATACCAATGGGATGTTTTGATGGAGCAGAATGCTATGAATCAGTTGATGCTTATATATTGAACCTTCAAGGAGAATGTATTGATAAAAACGGTGTCCTGCTACATACGGATGATGGGTTGGGAATATTTGAAAATTTATCAGGACGTCCCATTGAGAGATAAAAGAAAATATCTCCAAAGTGTTTAAAGATTATGGATTGAAAATTGCTGTTTCTGCTAACCAAGTCCATGGACCTCTAAGATGTTACATTTGATCTAGATTCAGAAACATACGAACCGTAAAAAAAGCCAAATAGTGAAATAAAGTATATACATAAGAACTCTAACCAACCTCCGAATATTATTAACCAACTACCAAAGTATACTGCAGTACGATTATCTGATGCACCATCGAATAAAGAAATATTTATGGAAAGTAAAGTCTATTATGAAAAAGTATTACACGGAAGTTGATATTCAACCAATTGAATATACGCACCACATGATGTTTGCCAAGAGAAGCAGGAACAAAGGAAATGGAAAATGAATATAATCTGGTTCAACCCTCCTTACTCCAAAAGTGTACAGGCGACTATATGGCAAATATTTTCCAAACTATTAGATAAGCATTTCCCAAAGTCCAACAAGCTACATAAAATATTTAAAAGGAATACAATAATGATCAGTTACAGTTATTTAGAAAATTTAAACTCTATAATATCAGGACACAATAATTCATTATTAAAACCAACAAAGGATGACATCCGCCTCTGCAATTGATGAAATCAAAATAACTGCCCAATGAAAGGAAAATATCTCACGTCTAGGTTGAAAATTCAAACTGAGCATTGATAATCTGTAGAAACTTATGTATAACACAAGTAATGGTATGCTTCACATGAAACGGCAACAAACTTAAGCTATAGTAACACAGTTCGGTGGAATCAGAAGGAGATATGAAAAGATATATTGGACTATCAAAAGCGACATCTAAAGAAAGATATAGAAACCATATCAAAGATTTTAATAATATCAGGTACAGGAATAAAACTGAATTAACAAAACATGTTTGGCAACTGAAAGAGAATAATGAAAGCTTCGAAATAAAATAGAAGATATTAAGGAGAACTAATGGCATAACGGAAAATGTAACTTATGTTTATATGAAAAACTGTTCATTATCAACTCAATATATGATGAATCACTGCTAAGTAAAAGATTAGAACTAATCAACAAATGCCACCATCAAAATAAACTCCTGTTAAGAACATGGAAGCAGATGGGACTCCAATTAACAATCTACGATCCATTTTGCGACCTGGATTCTACTGCTACTAATTTGTTGTGCGGATATTAAGCGCTGTTCAATTACTATCTCCATACGCCTGATGATTGTGTTGGCATGAAACCGACGGTCACGTATACAAGTATGTTTTAATTTTTCCTCTCTTGTATCTTATATAGATATGCAGTAAATATATATATATAAATATATATATATATATATATATATATATATATATATATATATATATATATATATATATATATATATATATATATATATATATATATATATATATATATATATATATATATATATATATATATATATTATAGTTGTTGATGTATGTATATTCACATAAATATAATAGATATGATATTGATGAAGATGCAAATCAAGGCTCATCAAACAGCGGAAGTTTGTCCAGGATGCCTTTTTCTCAATTTATTAGGTTCTAAGCAGCTGTAGCTTTTGAATATTTGAAGAAAGACAGGTTGAAAATGATAGGAAATAAATGCATTTTGAATTTATGTGCTGCACTTTACTGGAGAATCATATGATACACGTGTTAGGTTCAGCTACTTATACTAATAATTAATGCTAGCTAAATGTTATTATTTCACACTCAATGTTGGCAGACATGCTCACAGCCACTCACTGATTGACTCATTCTTGTAGCTATTCACAAATGATCTCGGGAATTGATAATATAGTTCCTCCTTTGGCTTGAAAGGACACATCGTTGACTCCCTTGAGGCATAAAGAACAAGCATGATAATGATTCAAGGTAAATGTTTATTAAAATACAAGATCTTTTAGGAGTATTTTATATCCTAACATGTCTTGCATTACTTCTGCCTGCTTATTGATTCAATTTTCTACTTTAATGCTGGATTACCAAAAAGGCATGAATATCAGAGGGGCAAGGAATAATATTTCATCGAGTTGTAGTATCGGTCATTTTCTAGAAAATATCAAAGCTTTTGATTTGACTGTTTCTTTTGGCTGTCTGGCATATCAACTCGTACAAATTGAAAAGTAGTTTATCAACAGTTTCTCTCTGAATACTCTCTTTCAATCCTGATAAACGATGAAATTCGAATATCTTAGTTGAACCGGATGGGAATGTCTTTCTTGCTTCTTCTATTAATGGACAATGTTCCTATGACTTACAAGTATTTCAGCCAAAGTGATTGCAGAAATCTTTTTATATATCATGTCATGTCTTTTGTCTGTTCAGACTGATTTTGGGTAGAAATTTTGCGCCTAAATGCGATACATAAATAAATTGATTGAGTAATAGCTATAGATTTCAGGATAACTTGAGTGACGTCATCTAAGCAAGATATTGTTTGTGAAGTTCCTTTCTAGCCATTCTAGAGCGCAACATTTTTGAGCAATTCTACAGTGTCATACACGCTGTGGATCCTCCAATGTCTAAATGTGGTTATCTACTCTCCCTCCAGGTATGAACTTGTATCGTCATTCCTATTCAAGGTACATTCATTAGTGTACGTATAGTGTCGTCAGTCAAAAACGTATACCCAGAAGTCCTATCAAAGGGCAGAGTAAATATCTGCTGTAACTAATCTGAGAGTTCAATCTTCATTCAACCAGATATTATGTACCACATCAACCACTGCACGTTTTCCTTAATCTTCTCTAAAACATTACTTACCCATAACTTACCCAAACCCAGAATGAGCTTACCGTTGACAGAGGCATCAAATCGTTATGTGATTGGTCAAGATTTCACCACAGAATAGGTTTGATTACTTCGAAGCGTTTGCGCGACCTATGGTTGAGATAACTCCCCTTCTCGTGGAAGAACTTGGCCACAAAATAACATGTCTCATCAGGCAAACCCTAAAGTCTTAAAGGGCTGCCTACTTAAGCAGCTACTGTAGTGATGTAAATAGTTGAAGAGATTTGACTAGAGAGGGGTTGACTCTCTTCGACCCGATCTGGTGTAAAAAAAGAATTACTTCACCTCTGAGAATGTCATTCTAGGCCAAGTCCTTTCTGTCTTTTTACAGGTATTTTCAGTAAAAGCATAGATTTCTAGAACTTACAGGATATGATTATTTTCAAGAAACCCTGTCAATATCATCCTGCTGATCTAAATGTTTCGGAAAACCTAGCCTAATTGTGTTGCTGGAATTAGTTTGTCACCAATTTTTGGGAAAATCTAATTTTATATATCTATAGTCGCCCCATGAGATGGGGATTGATCCTTTTGAGATAGATATTAGCATGCGCATATATGAACAAAATTTCTTATGGAACATATCTGTCATACATTGCCGTCATCGTGGGCCAAAGTCTTGGGAATAGTGCTTGTTTCCAGATTGATTTTATCCTAAAAGAAAAGAAATCAGGTCTGTAAAATTCATTTGGTAGGAGTTATTGTAGCCAGTGTCTTGCAAGTTCCAAAATTATGATTCAAGTGAACCAGCAATTTGGAGAGCTTGGTATCTGCTACATTGTTTACATAGATTTGGCATTACTCTGTAGAGCATTTACAAACAACAATATTGAAAGAAAGCCTATATCGTAATATATCGTATGTATGTGACCTATATTAATATGGGTCACATATAAACAGCTCGCATATCGCTAAATAGCCACGCCTGTTAATATGAGCGCCCCCATTTCTACGGCTGTCAAAAATGACAATCTAATATTTCAGAGGAAGGGTGTGCATTCTCTCGACAAATCATAACAGCAAAGCAAACTGTACGTTAACAGCAGATTTAGAAGATATCGATTCAATGAATTAGCTATACTGTTCTCTCTGAAAGGTTTTTCAAAATATCCTGAAGATTCGCCTATTTCAAAGTATTTACCTTGATTAGGTGGATCAGAAATTAGTAGGAGATTTCTATTTGCTTAAAAGTAGCTCATTGATTCAAGTTGGTCAACACAGTGGTTCAATATAAAGCATATCACTATTTTCATTTCTTTGTCCACAATCAGCACAATAAAATTCATCACCAAACCCAATACCATTGGAAATTAATATACATATGCATGTGTTTCATATACATTACTATCTTTTCTGTATTTAGGGCTGTCATTGTCGGCTGCATATCATGCATCAAGTACCATAGTCTATAATGTCAATTTAAGAATGTTTCTTCCTAAACTTCAGTTTACCGGGTATCCTTGAAGAATAATTCTCTGCGGGATTTTATACTACTTTATTATTTGTTTTGGCATAATTGCGTGACGTTCTACATGTTAGCAATTCAAGCTATTAAATTGCCATTAAAGCACCATTGCAAGGAGTAGGTTCATGTACTACAACTACCGTAAATGACCGAAACAGCTCGCATATCGCTAAATAGTCACGCCTGTTAGTATGAGCGCCCCCATTTTACAGTCATATAAAAAGTGCCACGGGCAAATATTCTAACATTTACGGTATTGAATGCACTATATTCACTTAGAAGTAGAAATAAATGAAAATCATTCAAATAAAATATCATTAAAACATATTTGGCTCCCTACAATGCCGCATATCTTAAATAGGGCTTGGTGACCAATTGTACCACATCAGCTTCAAAGATGAGCATAGCCACAGAATGATTTTTATCAGAAAACTGGTGGGAAATGAAGAAGAATGAAGCTATGAGCTTGGAACCATAGTTATGTATTATAAAAAACAAAAAATTAAATTTTAGCATTCCTCAAACATAGCCACATTTTGTTCTCGATCAATCGGCGGATTTGCTTACATAAAATTAGTAATCAATAAGATGCTTCCATGTTTTAAATTTTTCATTGCGGCGCCATTCTGAGATGGAAAATTGCTACTCACAACTTTTTTCCCGAAAAAGTTTATGTTCAGTTACAGAGGCGAACTTTCAATTGCAAATTCGTAAGCACATTTTTCATTGATATGTCGGAGCCCTCAACTGGCAAATGAATGGTTTCCAAGATATTCGACATTTTGAGCAGTGCCCATTACTTTCTTTATATGCAAGAGACCCTTGCTGAACCACCCTTGACTGTTAACCGAGAATAACGTATCTGTTCATGCACAAAATGTGAAACAGGTTTAGTCTTGCATTCGTAATCTTCAATTTATCTGAGAAATGAAATGAATGTCATGTTCGCTGTATAAACCATCAATGACATGGCAAAGAATGGTCAAGATGATAATTCAAACATTTTTATCATGTAAACTTCAAAATAATATGCCAGTTATGTTGTAAGAACATCGGCGTCAGGTACTTATATGACAACTAATCATCTATCTGAGCTGCATCTGCAGTCTTGAGTAATTTCATTATTTCGATAGAGAGAGGGACCAGGTCAGGGGAAATGGAACAATCCTGTCTCACAGATCATTTTATTTGAGTTCAGTCACTGAGCTCACCGTTTGATTCTAATAAAGGTCCTTTAGGACTCTGATATCTTTCCTCCACTATATTGATATGCTTCACTCTGTCAAATGCCTTTTTGCAGTTAATAAAAGCTGCATGGCATCTGGTTGCATTTATAAATGCTGTATAGACTGCTTGTCGTGGTTGCATATCTCTGTTTAGCAGCAGTCGAGAGATTCACTGATTCGAAATACCTGATGCACTAAACAGCCGAATATCATTAGTCTGAGGGCGCACTTGATTCATCTGAAGTATTGGGCATTAATGGAAGAAATATGTAGAGGTCTTAAGCCTACTTTTTTATTGGACTTTCGAAGGATGCGATGTAACATGCATGAATGGAAGTGAGTCGCAGTCTGAACTCTGCGCCACCAAGAGTAACAACTTCAACAAGTGTATGCTTTAGAGTTACTTTCAAAATTCGCTTACTCAATTGTATCGTTGATTCAAGTATAGAAGGTAATGCATGTTTTACGAAAAGCTTACTTATCCTAGTCGGGAGAGTGATATGATTCAAAGATTTGGGAGGAGTAGAGCTTAAGTATGTGTGATCAAGCTTTGATTTAACTTTGTTGCACCAGGACAAGCTAGTGGAGTATACTTAAGCAGTACATGTAAAGTACTTTGCGTCAGATAACTTTGGGAGCTTATGGATGGGACAGTTTGGCCAATTTGGTAACCTGGGAAAATCCAAAAATGGAATACAATGGACATAAATGTGTGTATACACTAAAAAGCGAATCTATTGCTGCCACTAACATCTTGATTTCAAACCTTAATGAACCTATTGGTAAAATTTTGTTCTGGTGTATATTTTGACTAAAGCAATTTATTTGACTTTGAATAATCCCAGAAACGACAACATTGCTATGTACAAGACTTTGAAATGTTTGAGAAGCTGGAGTTTTAAGCAGTATTAGAAAAGTGCAATCAGTTTCGAATTTTATTATAATCCCAAGAAGGAAGAAATTATGATGTCGGTATCATGCGTAAATCCTATTTGCTTGAAGAGTTAAAACAATATTAATATATTCTAGGTGGATATCATTTATTTATCTGTGGATACCCTTTATTTATCTATCGAGACACTACCATCTACTACAGCCTCACCTGCAGACACAATGTAATGACAACAATCTGACAGATGGAAGGAATGACCTAATGAGTAGAGTGAGAACACCAGTTGAATGTATGTTTGGAGAGCTAGCAGGTTATTTTGCGCATATAGATTTTAAACAGAATCAAGAGATTGGATTGTCAGAGGCTCGGACCATGTGGAAATACTGCATTGTTTCACAATCCTTTATAGATATCTACAAGCACATATATGGAACTTACACCTACCAGAAGTACTTAGCAGAGTACTTTACAATTTGATACTGTTTTCAAATGATGTAACTGAAAAACATAATTTTTTACGCATGCCTAGTAGAAAATGAGGCTGCTTTCATTCATCTCAGACCAATATTATAATTCATTCATCAGCCTTAAAAGGCATGTACAAATGGTAACATTTGGTCATTACAGTTTATTTGCTGGGCATTCCATTGCTTTGATCAGTTCAATTATCATATCTCAGATAATATCTCATCAACAGTTCAATTACAAGCTTTCGCGGATTAATGTACATTACTGCCTTATTATTTATTTAATTTAAAGTTGGCTAAATAATTATAGCAGAAGCTAATTTACGCCAATTATTTACAAAAAGACATATATACATGAATACAGCTAAATTAAAATAAGATATAGTTAAAGTTAAAGTTAAAGTTAAAATACAATGTTATCATACAATAAAACCTATATTACGATAAAAAGGCTTGCATACTCTGCAATTGCAGGTATCACATTTGTGGACTTTCATAATCCTTTTAAAGTTTTGAAGGGAGTTTGATTGTTTCAGTTCAGGTGGTAGTTTTCCCCATACTTTCCCACCCACAAATCTAACTGTATCAATTCCAAGGGCAGTTGTTTTTGCTTTTGGTAGTTGTAGTTTAAAAAACAACTGCCCTTGGAATTGATACAGTGAATGAGATTGCTATTCTGAGGCTGCCTTACAACTTGTGTATATCACACTTGTTCCTGTGCAGTTGGTCAATTCATAACATGTTGTGAATAGACACAATATATGCAAATGTATCATGCTCTCCTTCATTCTTCCGGAAGAGGGCTCTTGTACTTCTATGCAGAACATACTGTGAACTTTGCTTTATGTGCAGCAAAGGCAATGTTTCAATGTATTCAATGACATTGGAATATTTACTAGATTTTCTTGATATACTCTCAAGGTTACAGAAGGGAGAAAAGCAACATTCTATCGCTAGTTAACTAGACAATCAAACTATAATGAACAGTTCTAGGAGGAGTTGCTAATTTTTCCTTTTTTAATACCTCAATTATTTACTCTAAAAGCAGCTTGCTCTGTTGCTGCATTTGTTGTATGGCTTGTTCCTGCCCTTGAACAGATGCTATAAGCTTGTTAATACAAATTCAGGAATTGTTTGCTCCTTCTAGCTACCGATCTCTCTTTGCAATCTTCCTGTTCTAATTAGTTCCTATTTTGTTTAGCTTGCCTCTATTTTAATTTGACAGTGAGTTTCTCTTCCTTCTGAGGGTAAATTAGTTTCCTTCAATTTTTTGTGCTTTGAGGCTTCGGTTGAATTCACAGCTGCCTTTTTTACATGTTTAAGGTTCTCTAGTTTGGATTCCCTTCTGCTTTTCTTTCGTACTTGCATCTTACCATCTCAGTACGTACTCCATACATTGAAATATATCTGGTCGACCCAACTAGATTTTGCTAATTTCAAAACTCTCGATAAACGAGACACTTGGTTCTGTATTTAGAGCTTTGAAAATCTATCCTTAGCAGCCCTGTTTGCAACTTCTAACTTCGAATTGCTGCTTGCATTTTCCCCAATGATTTTCTAAGCACTTCCCCTCTCCTTCGATAAATGTTTTTGACTGTACTGTAGGACGATGAAATTATTGTATAAGGCATGTATCGCTGTCCTTTTTCAAATAAAAGGCTATCTTTGCACATTTGCTTTCTTGCAAACATCCTTTGCCAATTAACATATGTACTCAAAATTTTAATCAAAGCTTATCCTCAAAACCCTTTCCCTCCATGACAAGATTTTTCAAGAAAGTCGCTTTGACTGCCGTTGATTTCTCAAGATGTTGTTTCCTACATAACGTTCAAAGAGCAGTTGCGCACTAGGAGATTTCCTCTCACTCCTGCTGGAAATTAGCCTCCCTAATACTGTTTTTGTTCTTTTGTATATCATTTGCTCAGATGTCTGTGAATTCCTTAAGGAATACAGATAGATTAAACTTTCATCATGTCAAAATTACTTCTACTATTTTACTGTATTTTGAATTCTCTCCCTTCTTGGCCATTCTTCGTTCTACATTCACAAAAATGTTTGTCCTTCCCACCATTTACCATTATGCAAATTTAGGTAATTGCATTCCTTTTGTCAGTTACTCAGTAGAACTATCCTTCTGTGGAAAATATCTCTACTGAAAGAGTTTGTCAAGTTCTTAATGCACCCATGCAATTTACAACAGATGGCTTGAAACTTCTTCTCCATCCTCTGATCCAATACAATGCGTTGATACTGCTAACCCAGGGTATTATTAGCTTTTCTTGGAATTTGAGTTTCACTTACAATAGAGATTGCCAATAGAAGTCTTTTACTTTGATTACTACTTCTGACAATTCCATCCTTACAGTATCATCTCAGTTAGTGGTACAATATGTGACGCTGCAGCAAATCTGGTGTATATTGTGATTAACATGGTAATCACTCACAAAAGTTGTAACTCTGTATACTTCTCATGTATCACTGAGGGTTTGTATTTGTATTTATGCAGTATGTTCCTGTTTGCCTTACTTTTGCCTTCAAAAAGACTTCTTGGTATTGACAGGTTTGACAACTTGTAAAGGCCACTGTCTGTAGCATTCTGTTGAGGTCACTGCATTAAGTTCACTCTGAACATTTACCTTGATCTTAGCAGTTAAAGATTCCAGTCATATTTCATGTAACAGTACTTTTACCTTTATGATGACTGGTTCAACAAAATTAAGAAGGTCAAGTGAAGTTGCGATATTTCTCAAAATAATCTTTTCTAGACAGTTTGATTATTTTCAGCCAGGCTTGATTGAAGAATAAAGATATCTTTTGCCTACGAAAGAACCCCAAGTTTCTTTACACTTTGAAGCTTTCCACTGTCTGTGTTCTTCTCATATAATCTGTCTTTGTCTGGTATTGTATAAAGCTCTTGTGAAGAATTAGAGAGCCTCTTGATTGCATTCATACCTTTGTTTATTCCACAGAACTGTGAGCTGGTGGAAAAAACGAATCCTAATTGTGACGCTTGGAAATGAATCTATACTACCATTTACGTACTCTTCTGGATTCTGGATTCTTATGTATTCTGAAGCCTTTTCATTTCCAGTTCACTATTGATCATCCACCCATGGAATTTCTGTCTCATATCGGTCATCAATGGGTTTGAAAGACAATTCTGCTTTCAAAAAGGCAGTATTCTGATTATTACCTACCACTGCTGTCTGAATGAACGCTCCAGCTGAATTGATATTCCTAACCTTCATTGCAGTAATTTCGTCACCATCAAATCTGCTTGTTGTAAGCAGAGGTATCATGCAAAGCCTCATACCAACATCAGGATAGTGTTTTGTATGCGAATATCTCACACATCTCCATACTTTTTTTTTCAATCTTCATCTCATATCATATTTAAGTCTACAAATACAAATCTCGCTAACAGGTAATCTGTATTTGGCTGGCTTACAATGTTACAATACTAGGTAATAGAAGAAAAAACATAATAATAATGATTATGATTGGAAAAAAAATTAATAGGTAAGGAGCTTCGGATCACACCATGGTCTGTTCCTCATGCGAAATATATAGTACGTTGTGCGTATGACTATGGTTAATAACTTTGAAATGATAAAGTAGAGATGGTGAGTGTCGATCCATTGTCATTATACATTTTGAGAAACGAATTTGATGAAGTACCAAATATCCCAAGGCAGCTAATGCAGAGGTTTACGAATTTTATTTCCTTATAATCAGTGGCAAGATCAGACAGAAGGGGACGATATTTGAGTTCTTTTCGATGAGCATTATTGTTGAAATTAGTTTCGATGCCCATAGTTAATTCTATGATGTACAAGATATTGTCAGCTGTTGACAGAAGAATATCAGGGCGAAGACTGTTGCCAGTAACGATGCAGGGGGAAAGGTAGCCAGGGAGATCGACAATATAGTTTTGCATGTTGTATGGTCTGCAGCGTTTCAGCGAGAAATTTGAAAGCAGAGTTATGTTTCCATGTGAAACCCCCTTCAGTTAGCTGCGTGTTGCAACCAGCAACAATACCAAGGAGTGACTCAGGCTGAGGGCAAAAAGAACAATCAGACGTAGTTGAAAGGTTCCATAAAGAGAGGTTCTTTCTAGTAGCGAGCATGTTGTTTAGATAATTGAAGGTAAAATTGAAGATATTTGGTGGTAGTTTGCTTTGCGCCTTAGACCACAGAGAAGTCAGCTTTTGTAGGGAGTGCTCAGGGAGGAATGATATAATGAATCCCTGGGACTTTAACTGAGTCTAAAGTCTACTGGTGTGTTCAGCACGAATGGATTTCAAAACCTGTTTTGTGTTTGAGTAAATATCGTATTGAATATTTGCCCCTGAGTTGGTATTTCTCCATAATTTGGTTATAGTTTCCTTACAGGATGACATCAAAGAGATCGTAGAGTTGTCTGACATTGTAGAAATTTTATAGAGGGTAACTGAAAAGCTTTTCCAAAATAATTACGTGAAGGAATAATAGAACTTAATGTTGCAGAAATTGGAAGATTAAGCCATTAGCGAACATACTTTGTTACAATGTTATCCAGGTTTTCACAAATCCATGTTTTACCTAAATCTGTTACTTTTAAATGCCAAGAAAGTTTTGAAAGAACTTGCCGATCATATAAAAGTAACCTGTTTCTGGGATGAATGTTCAATGATTCAATAGTTTTAAGCATGGTTTGAAGACTTGATTTAACAAGTTCTTTGTGGTCCTTGTTGTCCATATCAAAGTTGAAGTATCTTCCTAGGTATTTGAATAATTCACCTTGTTTTACAGGAGGAATGAGTTCTGAATTGATCAAGAGCTTAGGTTGAAACTGATGTGAGCTGGCAGAAAACTTCTTAATCCAAAAGGTATTACATTTTTCCACATGAAATACCATACCGGCCCACTGACACCATCTCGAGAAACAATTTAATACTAATTGATTTTCTTTTCATTAGTAGTAATTACAGCAGCGTCATCTGCAAATTGAAACCAATGAACGGGATGGAATAAGCGGTCGTTTTCATCATAAGGAGAGAAACCGAACTGGTTATACTTTTCCTGTTTAATGAATTGGATGAAGGTATCAAAGCACAGATTAAGTATGAGGGGGCTAAGACAATCGCCTTGAAGCACACCACGTTTAAAGGGAATAGCTGGAGTGGAAAAACTACCTGAAATAATATGCGAATGGAAGTCAGTGTAAAGATTGACAATAAGAAGTTGCAGCAATTCAGGGATGTGATGACATTCAAGAACACTCTTGATAAGATTGTGATGGACCTCTCCAAAAGCATTCTTGAGGTCAAGCAAAGTTACTATTACTGAGCGCTGCTTTAACCGTGCTTTATTGATTACATAGGCCATCATGGATGTATGTTCCAACACGCCAGAGACCCCATGAGTAAATTATTTTTGTATTTTCTGTTCTATTAGACCGTTTTGCGTGAGGAAAGAGTAAATGGAATCACGTAAGCAAGAAGTAAATATCTTCAAAGGGACAGTTTCTAAAGTGATGGGCCTAAAGTTTGCAGTAATAATAATAATAATAATAACTAATATTTTGACTTGTTAACTTGTTCAGAGACTTAAACAGTCTGCTATCCTTCAAGGACCTGTTTCCTACCTATTAACAATCAGTAATAGCTATAGAAAGTTCAAAAATAAATAGAAAAGAGATGGTTAAAAACCTACAAGAAAGAGGATAAAAGTGTAATTAGTGTCCAATACATCTCCCTTGGAATCTACAGAGTCTTAGATAGTTGCAGTCTCTTTTTGAATAATAAGATGGATGTTTCCTCGCGAATAGATTTTTCCAGTCGATTAAAAATGCATGCCCCTTGGTAGGCAAATGACTTTTTCCCGATCTCAGTGCGCATTGTTGATAGGAAAACATTTTTGCTATTACCTCTCGTATTTATTTTATGGTGATGTATTTTAAAGTAGATATTCAGACCTGTGAATAGCAGATTATGCAGTGATTTTAATACATCAATTGCCACCCTTGTGTTCCGTGTTTTTTCTATACTATCCCACGGCGTTGTCATAGTTCATGGGTTGACAATTCTTGCTGCCCTTTCTTGTATACGTTGTAGTTTTGTGATCCCTCCTTAGGGTAGTGAAAGCTGTAGTGAATAGCAATACAACAATATTGGTCTTATCATTGTTGTATAAATCGATTCAGCTACATGAGGACTGACTTTCTCACGAATCTGCGGCGGATCTTAAGAAAACGTACCCCACCAAATGTTGATAAATTATATGTCAATCGATAGGTCTCGTTCTCCCAAGTAAGAATCTTGCAAATTTATGACGTTTTTCATAGTAGGGCCTAGCACACGTTTCCGCGAATATTTAAAGCATTGCAAGTGAAATTTCTACATAATTTATATACCATATGAAAACAATCATTATGTACATCAAGAATATGCAATAAAGTTTGCCACTTTTAGCGAGGGGTGGGGAAATATAGATCAATAGTCACTCACCCAGGCCACTGCCTCCGCCATTTCACTACAATCATGTTTACGCTGTCTTGTACACAAACCACAGAGAGGTAAACTTGCATTCGCCCTTCGTATTGCCAACAATACAAAGTAAAAAACAAGTGTTTCATAATTTGTAAACATCAGCTCTATCAAAATCGTTAAATATGGCCTTTCTCCACAGACATGAATTCTTTCGATGCCCTTGCAGAAGTGTTTACCTTTGGCGCCAACGTTTTGAAAAATCACTGCGGGCATCTTTCGGCATCTGTATTTACCCCCTGAATCTAGTTGTATCACTTAATGCCTTATTCTTTTAGTCACGATGCAAGTGTTAAGTGATACAACTAGATTCAGGGGGTAAATTCAACTGAGGCAACTTGGTATCTGTAATAAGCATTAGATAACATTCATGGTTGCAGTAACTCTCTTAGAAGTAATCACTATCATCCTGATTTCAACTTCACAATGCACACTGTCGAGTTCAAATTCTGAGACCATGCTCTGATCAAATATCTGCATTCACATATATTTGACTAGTTGTATCATCAAGATGTGTAATCACAGTCAGAGTCAATGAGCGATTTTATAAATCACTGGAACTTTTGCTAGCGCTATTGTCCCTTTTCAATTTGTGCTGCAGTACATCATTGTTGTCTTGGGCTTCAAAATTTCAAATGCTCTTCTACCATGACAGATCATGGACAATTTCGCAGAGAATTGTCGCTAACGAATTTTGAATTCTTTCTTTCATTATTTGTTTGATTTCAAATAAATCCTGATACAAATCTGTGAAGCAGCCTATTTCGTGTTTCTCAGTATTCAGCAAAGTCATATACTCTACTTCTTTTCAGCTGATTACACCTATAATCTTCACTAAAGCAACGAAAAGACAATTTGAATTGTTTTTTGACATATCCCATCCCTGATGTATCTTAGGATGACTGGGCTACGATTGAGTTAATCCATTGAGTCGCCTGGAGTAACTTCGATCTTACTCAACTTGTCATCAATGTTCGAGATGTATTAGTAATAATTAGTTCTTTATTTATATTTATATTGAAATTATGGAGTTATTAGACGAACGGTACATACGTTCTGCCATCGATGCAATCCGTAAACATCAACAGAGACCAGACAAAACATCAATTGCTGCACACTTGGAACGAAAGCATGGCCTAAGCAAATCAGCAGTGGTACACACCATTGATTATATGCTTGATTCGGCTGCTATCTATTGCAAGCCACGTAATGGTAAGGATTCTTACTACATTTTTGATCCATTGAAGCTATGTGAAAGTGATAGTGAAGTCATTGACAGTGAAATTGATTTTGCACGAAGCTCTGGGCTTCATGACGTTGATAACCCTCAGAAATCACTTTGCTCCCCAAGGCAGTCTACGAATACGGTCTCTGATTCAGACTCTGATGAGTCGTTTGACAGCACTTTTGCATTTATTAATGTCATGGGGAAACTGGCAGATTCCATCAAGGAACTGAATAAACTGCTATGTTTGGAAAGGGAGCGAAATGAATCCCTCGCAGCAAATTTGAATTCAAAAATGGAGGAAAACTTGGATTTAAAACTAAGGATTCAAGTTTTGGAAACTGCAGTAAACAATACACCTGATAAATTCGCTCCTGCGCAGGGTAAATGCGACCACGAGGAGGCACCTGCACAAGTTGAGACTAGTTTTCGTTCCCAATGGGGCTCTTATGTGAGTAAACAAAGACGTCATTTTGAACAGTACCAGATTTCTAAGAAATTCGACGAATGGAAGTCAAAAGATCTCGAGGGATCAAATAAGATCAACTCAGATCGCGCTAGGACGTGCAACGAAACTCAAAATACAGAAGGCCCTAAAATTGTTTATGAGAGCATACAACTGGATAATGACAACACGAAAAGAGATTACAAAAACAAGAGTGGCAAAAATAAGCGCAGAGCCAGCAATAAAAGAAAAAACAGAACAAAAAAGTCATCTGCCCAGTCAAATCCTATTGAAAAGGAGGCAAATCCCTTTGGAGATCCCAGTGAAACCAATTCTAGTGCTGATATTAATCAAGCTAACAAGGTGACAAAAGCTAGTGTTAAGTTACCCTCAACGAGTGGCATCGCCAATAGCAGCCTAGCGAAAAAAGCGAAGGAAGTTGCTAAGCAACTGCCATCACCCACAATCAACTACAACAAGCGACGAGCCGCAGTAATAATAGGTGACTCATTAGTGAAAAACATCAAAGCCTGGGAGCTGAAGGAGAAATGCGACAGTAGTGATAAGGTATATGTGAAATGCTTTAACGGTGCCACAATTAAAGATATGAAGAGCTACATTCAGCTAGATCAGCATCTTATCTGGGATGAGCACACTAGATTCTTGCGTGCTAAGGTCTCTCGTGCCATAGGGTTTTTAAAATATGCTAAGAAAATACTACCCCAAGAAACTCTTAGCCAAATATATAGTGGAATCGTTGAACCGCATTTCCGATACTGTTGCTCTGTGTGGGGGAGCTGTGGGGAATCCAGAAGACTTACCCTGCAGAAGTTACAAAACCGCGCAGCCAGAATTGTAACAAACAGTAGCTATGATGCACCTGCAGATGCCCTTATACAAAGGCTAAACTGGCCAGATATCGCTGAAATCATAAAACGAGAGACTGCGACGATCGTTTACAAATCCCTAAATGGTCTCGTACCGACATATCTCTCTGATATCTTTTTAAAGAACTCATCACGGGGCACTGTCAAGTTGAGAAACTCCGAATATGACCTACACATCCCTCTTTTCAAGACCAGTAATGGGCAAAAATCATTCTCATATCGTGGTGTAAATGTGTGGAACAGTCTTGAACCTGAGGTCAAGCAGGCGCCCTCTTTATTTGCTTTTAAACTTCGGCTGTAAAGCTTGTAGGATTATGTTTTGATTTTAACTTTAACTTAGCGTTGTCATTAACTTTTTTATTTTCGTTTGTAGATTATATTAGCTGTAAATTGTAGACTTTAATATTTTTCTTTTATTTATTTATTTGTTTCACGGCCCCCTGAAAAACGGCCTTTGCCGACGGGGTTACCGTGAATAAAGAATGAAAAATGAAAGAATGAAAAATGATGCATGTCCACTTTATGAAAAGTGTCTGATGCCCAAACACCGTCTGCTGCTAAATAATTTACATAGCTTTTGCTTGCCAAACTTCTAACTTGTGATGCCTGTTTTATCCACGTAAAAGTGGCCTAGCTGTCAATTGTAATGAGCATCGAGGCACGTAGCATGAAATTATCTTGCAAGACTTCTTAGTACATTATTTCTTGTCTTGCTGCTTGATACACCATGCACCGTCTCTACCGTTTTTGTAGGGAATTCAGAAGCTTGAATCACTCATACCTTTAGTTTTTCAAACCGTTCTCTTTTACAGCTGTGAGTAATCTGTCGATTGTACTAGGTGGGTAGACTTTCTGGCAGTTCTTTCAATACTTTGACATAAAGAGATCCCTCTCTCAAATTGTCAAGATTCCCTACCACTTGCAGATTCATAATTAAAACGTCAAGGAGACCTGCAAACTTGTCTGTGCACTTTGAAAATCCATATCTATGGTAACCCCAATCAGTAATTGCCTTTCCCAAGAGAGTACATAAATCTGGGCAGACTTCACTTCAACCATTCACATAGCTTTACTTATAACGGTACTTTGATAACAGTAAATTTTATATAGACAACCGAGCGCTAAATGACAGCAACATACTCCTGTATGCTACTTGAAATGAAGAGATTCGGGTAAAGTACCATATCATCTATCATCGTACATGGAAGATGAGAAGAGATAATTGACTAACATTGAAAGTGAAGAGGGGTGAAAAGGATCAGGTTTCATACAAATGTTAGAAATTTGATGGATCAAAAGTTCCCAAGAAGTATATATATTTCTTAGCAGAATTTAAGGGATGATGCTGCAAGACTACGAGCTTAGAAAAAACAAATTGGAATCGAAGATGATGCTAGTACGACCCTAGGTCTAAACGGAAGGGTAATAATCCAATATAAAAACTGGATTAAAGAATTGAAGCTAAATTTAATTCATGTAGAAAATATTTAAAGAACAGAAGGAAGAAGTTTTGTGAAGAGGACGAAGGAGGGATTGGAATTGGGAGAGCTAGGAGAAGGAATGGAAAAGAAATGATGTAAATATTCATGCAACCTGAAATACATTAATAGATGACGAACTGCAGTAGTTCAAACAAAAGTTTGCGATAGCAGAGGCTTAAGATAAATAATGACATTGTGAAAATACCAATGACAATAAAGGTAACGCTTATAAGTGTTCAGATTGATCACAAACTGAAGCTTGGATGTTGCAGTAAAACAGCAGGCTCTAAAATCAACCACACAGCACATTTTGATCTTGTTCTCTGTATTGCCTTTATCATAGACTTAATTCCATTTATTCTTGAGCTCTTCATTACATATTAATTTCCTTCTCTGTATATTCTTATCGCTTTTGAGACTTGCCTTAGCTCTGCATCGTCCTTGAATTGCCATTTTACTACTGTGGAAATTTGCTATAGGACCATTATGATAATCTGCACTATATCTTTGCCTTGTTTTTGATATCAAGTCCTCTGAAACCTGTTCCCCTTAACACTCCATCTACGAAATCTATCATATGCAAGATGGCACCAACTGAAGAAGACTGACGGGTTACAGCTTGCTTCAGAAAAGCTAGCGTAACAATTTATTCTACGAAATAATATGCCAATTTATTCTACTAAATAGTATTCAATGCAAATGTGCAGATGTTAATGACATGACAACCCATCAACGTCTTTCTGAGCTAATAGAGGAAACTGAAGAGACTATCTTCCCAAATCAAATTCAAAAGTATGCCTTTTAGAAATAAACCAGGGGCGGCCGGTCCAGTTAAACTTGCTCATCCTTGATTAGCAGTTTTTCTGGTGAAGCGATGATTTAGAGTAAAGTCCTAAAGCTTTCTAATGTCGATAAAAGAGTTTTTCGCCTAGTATATATATATATATATATATATATATATATATATATATATATATATATATATATATATATATATATATATATATATATATATATATATATATATATATATATATATATATATATATATATATATATATATATATATATATATATATATATATATATATATATATATAGAATAACCCACAAATATACTATCCTTCTAAGTAAACGTTTCGATCAGAATCTTCATCAGTATTGCTGAATCAGGATGCGGCTTAGGTTTAGTTTGTATATATATATATATATAAATATATATATATATATATATATATATATATATATATATATATATATATATATATATATATATATATAATATATATATATATATATATATATATATATATATATATATATAAAATAGCTAAACAAGCTCTGATAGGACATGGTTTTTCAGTTACTGATGACGAAAGATACGACCTCTCTAATACTGTCCTCATGTCAATAGCAGTAGCTAATTCTTAATGCATGCAGCTATTATGAGTACTTTGTTTTCTCCTGCCAATCACAGTCCCTTTCAATATCTGAGAACAGCCACGCTAATTTTTTTTCGACAACTATTAGCATTTCAGAATATGTTGCTAACTCTGCATAGGAAACATAAGAGCATGTTGGAAAATTTTTCAAGTATGAAACGTGTCGTTGATAACTTTTCTCTTTAGGGGTTTTGCTAAAGTATCTGCCTTGCCTTCGCTCAATGACGGACCTAAACGTGAACAGCGCTTGCAGTTTACATAAGCAGTTACACTTTGTCCAATAGATAACTGCGTGATATAAGGGAAGGGGCTCTCAATATCTGTACATACGGAGCCTTTCTGTGCCGGAATGGTAACTTCTTCTTCTTCCTATCCTTCTTGTTTGCATTCCCTATTCGGGGTCACAGAAGCGCGCTGCCGTTCTCCACCTCCGCCGGTCCTCCGCATCCTCTTTACTGACATTAGCGTTCTTCATATCATCCTTATTTTGCCATTCCATCTCCTCCATGGCCTCCCTCTTGTCCTCTTTATTGGTATTTCAAATCCCAACACTCTTCTGCCTAAGTAGCTTTCTTCCCTTCTCTTCACATGCCCAAACCATCTTAGTATCTCTCCTCTCAGCTTCTACCCGATTCTTCTGATCTTTGCCGTCCCCCAGATGTACTTGTTCCTCACTCTGTCCTTCAGTGTCACCCCTAGTGAACATCTCACAATCTTCAGTTCAGCCGCTTCCATCTCTTTCTCCATCCTTCCTGTCACGGCCACCGTCTCCATACCGTACAACATTGCCGGCCTTAAAACACTCTTGTAGATCTTCTCTTTCAATCTTGCTGACAACTTCCTGTCACATAGTACTCCTGATGCTTTCCTCCAACTTTGCCATCCTGCTTGCACCATTCTTCTGACTTCCTCTTCACAGCTCCCATCCGCATTCACAACTGTGCCCAGACACTTGAAGTGATCAACCTTCTTCACCTTCTCCCCCTGTATGTAAACTGTTCCTTACTCGGCTTCTCCAGCTTGGAGATATTCTGTCCTTTTCCTACTTACTTTCAACCCTCGTTCTTCCAGAACTTCTCTCCATCCTTCTAAGTATACATCAAGCTCACCTCTACCTTCTCTGCACAAAACTACATCATCCACAACCATCATGTCCATGGAGAATCTTCCCCATACCTTTTGTCAACACGTCCATAATTATGGCAAATAAGATCGGGCTGAGTCTAATCCCTGATGTAGGCCGACTTTCACTTCGAACTCTTCCGCTAACCCTGCTGCACTTCTGACTGTTGTTCTTGCTCCTTCATACATGTCTTAGATGGACTCAACATAGTTCTCTGAGACTCCAACTTGACGCATACACTCCAACAGTTCGTCTCTAGGTACTCTGTTATAGATTTTCTCAAGGTTTATTAAAACAAAATCCAACTCGTACTGAGTTCCCCTCCACTTCTCTATCAGCATCCTCAAACCAAAGATGACATCAGTTGTACTTCTTTGTGGAATGAATCCAAATTGCTGGTTGCCTATCACTACCTCTTTACTCAGTCTGGCTTCCACTACCTGCTCCCGCAATTTCATCGTATGTCTCATCAGCTTTATACTTCGGTAGGTACCACATTCTTTAGAATCACATTTGCCCTTGTAGATGGGTATTAATACTCTGTTCCTCCATTCATCTTGCAGCTTTTCCCCTTTCAGCAATTTATTCATCAGTTCTGTGAGCCACAAAATCACGACATCTTCCAGGATAAGCCACATTTCAACTGGAATATCATCTGGCCCTCTGGCTTTTCCTTTTCTCATTGTCTTTAATGCTGTTTTCACTTCTTCTTCTGTTACTTCCTCCGCCTCATTAATTATCGTCTATGCACAAACTTCTCTTCTCTCTCTTGGGTTTTCACGGTTGAGCAGATCTTCCACATACTCCCTCTATCTCTGCTGTACCCTTTGTTCCTCCACTAATAGCTCACCATATTCACTCTTCATCACTTTCACCTGCTGTACATCCTTGTCCATTCTTGTGCCTCTGCTTTGCAATTCTGAGCACATCATTCACACCTTCTTTCGTCTCTAAACGCTCATACAGCTCCTGGAAAGCTTCATTCTTTGCTTTTGCTACAGTCCTCTTTGTTTTCTTCTTAGCGTTATTGTACCTTTCTTTGCTTTCATCATCTTTCAATACATCCCAAAGTTTCATCGCATCTTTCTTCTCCTTTACCACCAGATGTATTTCCTCACTCCACCACCATGTCTCTTTGTCTTCTCTCGACCTCCTTCCTGGCACACCACCCAGTGATTCCCTTGCAGTGTCACTGATCTTGTTGGCAACCACCTCGTAACATGCTTCACTCTCCATGATCCTGCTCTCCAATACCTTCTCTTTAAACTGGTTTTGCATCTCCTTCTCCCTCAGCTTCCACCATTTTGTTCTTTTGTCTGGTCTTCTTGTCTTCTTCACTTTGTCCACATGACCATTTTACTCACTACCAGTCTGTGTTCTATTTTACTCCACTACCAGCTCTACTCTCTCCCGTTATCACTTTTGAATCCCACACTTCCTTCATTCTCTTTCTTCTCACCAAGATGTAGTCCATTTGAGTATTAGCACCTCCACCGCTGTATGTTAATCTCTGAGTACTCCACCTCACAAACATTGTGTTACTCACTATTAGTTCCCGTCTTTCAGCAAAGTCCACAACTGTCTGCCCCTCTGGGTTCCTTCTTCCAAAGACCATGCTTGCCAATTGCCTCCTCATCTTTTGTGTTTCCTTTCCCCACATGAGCATGTAGGTCTTCCCCTATCACAAGCCGCTCATCCCCCGCGATTTGTTCTACAACTTCTTCCAGATCAGCCCAGAATGCTGCCTTCTCCTCTTCACTACATCCCACCTGTGGTGCGTATGCACTCACAATATTTATCAGTATCCCGTCCACTTCCAGCTTCAATGTAATCTGTCTGTCTGAAGTCCTCTTTACCTCAACCAGTCTTACCACCAGGTCTTTCTTCAGAACAATGCTCAAACCGTTTCTCTTGGTATTGCTGCCATTGTACCACAGCTTGGAGCCCTCACCGATACATCGGGCCTTCTCTCCTTTCCATCGAGTTTCCTGGACACACAACACGTCAACCTTTCTTCCTTCCATCACATCTGCCAGTTGTCTGCTCTATCCCGTCTTCGCTCCCACATTTAGAGTGCCCACCTTCAGCTCCACTCTCTGCACCTTCCTCATGTTCATATGCTTCTCCCTTCTGACTCTACATTGTCTTACTCCTCTCTGTCTTCTATTTGCCCAAGTAGCATGTCCACCACCACCCCTTGGACCACAGATGTTGGCAATTGCTGTTGTTGACTTGGGCCTCTACCGATCTGGTATGAGCTGCGTTTTGGTTCCGCGCATTCATTATATTTGGCTGGGTTTTACGCCGGATGCCCTTCCTGGCGCAACCCCTTTTAGTCGCCTCTTACAACATTCAAGGGATGCAGTGGTTCTATTCTACCCCCAACTCACAGGGGTCTGTGCAGCAATGGTAACGATGAGAATAATAGTTACCATTCTTGGCAATGATTGGTGATATGCGGTCATTCAAATTACTGCTGGTAGTGTTTCGGCTGCTACATCAATGTCCATTGTCTGTGAAAGTATGCTTTTATTCAAATGATGTCTCGCTATAGATTATGCCTTTCTGCGCTTAAATTTTGAAACTCGTAATAATTCTAGTTGCCAGAACTGGGCCTATAGAAGTCATTCTGTAATCGATATTTTTAGCAAATTATGTCATTAATTCGAGTAATGCTGACTATGGTTTAGGGAATAATCATTGTTTACATGGGTGTCAGCTACTTCATTAAATAGGCCAAGTTGTAAATAGGTCGAGAGACATTGCAATTATCTACGACTTTGAACCTTTACGTAATGATTTATTTTGATAGGAAAAACATGATGTAATGTTAATTAATGTATATCCCATAGATTTCTATAAATACGAGCAAATGAAACAAGTTAGTTAAGCTACACATAGGTGTAAAACACTGAGTTGAAAATTGAATAGTGAGGTACAAGAAACCCCTCGTTATTTTCTTCTGCGGACATGCCCAAAGCCAGCCCTGAGAGAGAAGCTCATATTTTACGCAATTATTGTCTGGGACAAACATCAAGTTCCCGACAGTTGCAATTCAAATCCACCTAAAATGTGTCATAGGTTTTGCAGATAACAGCAGATGACTTGAGTATATAATTGGTATGACTTGATTTATGCAAAAAATAGACGATAAATACAATCTGGTGCTAAGTTACTGGTAGTAACTTTTTGACGAGCGATTTTACTAATATAGTGGCAGACATATTAGCACGGCTCTCCTGGTGTAGACAGGGAACCGTGGATCACTAATTTTGTCAGTTGCTGGCGTTTCCTCGCAGTCGTTCGCTTGATAAGAATGTAAACCAGGCCTTCTAAGCAAAACCATTTCAATGTACTCTTGTCAAAATAACTTAAATTTTTAATAATCAGCAGAGTCTCCATTTAAGGATTTTGATAAGGAACATAACAGAAGTGCATTGCATTTAGTCCCCCTCTAGCATCAATAAATTTCCTCAAGGAAGAGGGCGTGACTTTCAAAAATGGAAGGGTGTCATCAAACAACTTTAATTCGTCACAGATAACTTGATTAGTACTTTAATCTTACTCCCAGCCGCCTCTGAAATCAACAATTAAATAGTTTGCTTCGGTGTCGTAGATGTGAAATGCAGATGTTGCAAAGAAAAGTTGGTAAAATTTACCAGCTTGCTCATGGTTTCTTAACTTTGACAACACAGACATAAAAACATCTATGACAGAATTGATCAATATCTTTACAGGGGAATATATGAACAGTACTCAACCGGTAAAACAGCAAATTGGTATAAAAATTATCCCTGACAAGCAATAGAAAGTAGAGAAATTGAAAAATTTTCCGATTCTTAAAGTCAGATGTATACGAGCAAATTGCCTCTGATATTATAGGTGAGACAAAAAAGACAAAATCTGTCTCATCTTCGATAGGTCTGAACCTTGAAGCAAAAGTGCTTGAAAAGTTCAGCAAATACTACGATCTAGGCATACCCCTCTGAAAACCAAGATGCTGATGAAATTCAATCGGTTCAATATCATGATAACTGGCCTTCCCCTTAGATGGTTCACTTTGAATAAGACAAGTATCATCCAGCTTATTGCTCACTTTACAACAAGCCGACTGGATCTTATCAGCATCTTGGTTTTCAGAGGGGTATGGCAATTGCATCCCTAAATACCAGCTGTCTGCGCAACCACATTGATGAAATTACGTTTCTTTTAAATGACAAGGGAATTCTTATTCTTGCCCTAAATGAAACTGAACTCCATTATTCTTTTTCAAAAGAGCTGACTGAAATTTCAGGATATCAACGACAGCGTATTGACAGTGGAGGTGGGGTCTCACTTTATGTTAGAGACTCTATCAAAATGACACCCAGGGTCGATGTGCCTTCTGAGGGACTAGACTTTCTCTGTGTTGAGATATCCCACCCAAAAGCAAACCCTGTCTTGTTGTTGCTCGGTACAGACCACCAAGTGACACAGTTGATTCCTGTAACAAGCTGGAAGAAGCTCTTGCTTTCCTTGACAAGGGAAGCAAAGAAATCAGTCTCCTTGAAGACACAAATTGTGATCTTGCCAAAAAACCAACTGATCAGACACCGGATAACAATGCTAAATACATTCCTAGTTTGTATGAGATTTCAGCTTCAAACAGCTTATCGAGGAACAAACAAGGGCCACTCTTGTTACCGCAACAGTCATTGACCATGTTGCTACATCATGTCCCAGAAACATTATAAAATCAGGAGTGCTTCATCATATATATATATATATATATATATATATATATATATATATATATATATATATATATATATATATATATATATATATATATATATATATATATATATATATATATATATATAATATATATATATATATATTTTTAATTTTAATTTTAATTTTCTCCTGGTTTTTCTGAGCAATATATCAACCTTTCCGTTTGCACCGAAAAAGGAGAAATCCTGGTTACTCGCTAGCTACTGATTGTATGTATTAGAGCTGCTTGATAAAGGCGAAAGCCGAAAGTGACCATAAGGTGCTAAAAACCAGGGGAGTTAAAACAAGCCACTGTGGTCTAGTGGTTACGACGCTTGCCCGGAATGCGAGAGACCCTGGTTCGATCCCAGGTGGTGGCAAATTTTAATTTCCTCCTGGTTATTCTGAGCATTATATCAACCTTTCCGTTTGCACCGAAAAAGGAGAAATCCTGGTTACTCGCTAGCTACTGATTGTGTGTATATATATATATATATATATATATATATATATATATATATATATATATATATATATATATATATATATATATATATATATATATATATATATATATATATATATATATATATATATATATATATATATATATTCTAGGCCAATCATTCTCTTCTCGAGCATTAGAAAGCTTTAAGACTTTGCTAGCTCTACATCATCGATTCTCCAGAAGAACTGCTAATCAAGATCCGTAATAGGGTCAGTGCCCTTAATGTTCAGTTGAAGAAGAAGCATTATACCAAAAGGATCTCTGTATGCAAAGGTAATATGAAAGAGTCTTGGAAAGCAATTAATGAACTTCTCTACAAGAGATCAAAGTCAAGTAGCATTGATTGTCTCAAAGAATCTGGTACTGAAACTCTGAACAAAAAGGATGTTTCTAATGCAATGACCAACCTGACTTTCCTGTTTAACACATCAATTGAAACTAACCAGTTCCGAGATTGTTCATGGCAAGTAACTGAAATTACTCCAATTTACAAAGATAGAAATAGGACTGACAAATCTAATTATCGCCCTATATCAGTCTTGCTTGTCATCTAAAAGCTCTTTGAAAAGCTTGTTTTCAACAAGCGGGACCAGTAAATTAAAGAAAATGGTCTCTTTACACCTGACCAATCAGGTTTTCTGTGGCTACACTCCACACTAACCTGTTTGCTCAAAATGAGTGACGACTGGTACAACGGGCTTGACCTCGTGAACCTTGTGGGATTGGTGTTTATTGACCTCAAAAAGGCATTTGATACGGTCGACAATGATATTCTCTACAAAAAGCTTGAACATTCTGGTGTTCAGCAGCGAGAGCTATCTTGGTTTAGGTCTTACTAATCCAATCGCAAGCAATTCTGCTGTGTTAATGGTGTTGACCCAAATGTCGGGGAAATAGCAGTGGGTGTCCCACAGGGCTCATGCCTTTGCCCTCTTCTATTCCTCATCTATATCAATGATCTTCCCCAAGCCGTCCAAAATTCCTCTGTGACTATCTATGCTGATGATACCAGTCTTTGTTATCAGTCTCGCGATTTGACTCACCTGAATGAGACTATTAATAGCGATCTCAAAAAACTGGAGGCTTGGTTGCAAGGCAATAAGCTTTCATTGAATGGGGCAAAAACTCATTCAATGCTCATATCCACCAAGCAGAAAGGCATCTCTCTTAGAAGTCGAAATGAAGCCTTGGAACTGATGATACGTTACAATGAGCTCGATGTTGTTCGAAAGACAAAGTACCTTGGAGTGCAAATTGATTGCTCTTTAGATTGGAAAGAGCAAATCAACGCGGTTGCTACAAAGGTCTCTAGAGCTATTGGCTTTTTGGACATGCTAAATCCTTTCTGTCTAAGGCTAATTTGAAAACTCTTTACACTGGTATTGTTGAGCCCCATTTTCGATACTGTTGTTCTGCCATGCAAAAACTTCAAAATCGTGCTGCTAGGATCATAACACATAGCAGCTTTGATAACCCAAGCAGACCACT
Organism: Mastigias papua; assembly: GCA_964019165.1. NCBI lineage: Eukaryota > Metazoa > Cnidaria > Scyphozoa > Rhizostomeae > Mastigiidae > Mastigias > Mastigias papua. The sequence goes on from OZ025274.1 coordinate 9,751,709, forward strand.
TATTGCAGAGTTGGGCTGGAAGACCATTGAAGAACTCATTGATAATGAAACCAAAACAATGGTCTTCAAGTCGCTCAATGATTTGGCTCCTCAATACTTGTGTAACCTCTTCACCAAAAACTCAGCATGCTCCTTCAGCAGCCTCCAGAACACTGAGCTTGATTAAAGGCTGCCAAAGAAAAGTTCAGCAAATGGACAAAAATGTTTTCTTTCCAGGGAGCTAAACTATGGGATAGCCTTCCTGCTCAATATAAGTCGGCACCCTCCCTGGGTGGTTTCAAAAAATCAATACAGGGTTGATTATTTCTGTTTATGCTGTAAATATCATGTCATTGTAAATAGGTTTTTAATATTATGGTTCCTTATTTTCTAGTATTTTATTGTATTATTGCAATTAGTTTTTATTGGAGGGCCTCTTGAAAAACAACTTCCGTTGAAGGGCGACCCTCCCTAAACAAATCAAATATATATGTGAAATAGAAATCGAGCTGAGAAAGCGTGACGTCTAGCAAAAAGTAATTGTCCAGTTGTTGTAGAAGCACCCGGTGTCATAAGGTTCGGTAAAAATGACTTTTATGGGGAAAATCCCTAGGTTGTCATCACTTTAGAGCGGCAAAACATAGTATTGAATGCCCCTACTTCTCTTTCACAGGAGCTCTTTCGATTTGATTAACTTCCTTTTTTCCTTTCTGAAAATTTTCTTGTTCAGGAAATGAATTTCTTTACAATAAGTAGCCGTCAATCACATTAGTTAATATTAGTGGTCGATAGTCTATTGTTTGATTTCGCTATAGCTCACCACAGAAATTTCAGAATAATGATCGTGATGATGTAACTTATTGTCATTTATTGATCTTGGCCCTCCAGCTTTAGCTGGTATTCAACAAACTTTAATAAACTAAATATACCTAAATCAAATTAAGCCAGAATCAATAAAACTTAACTGCAGAGTACACATGAGCTAAAATGCCTATTAGACAACAAGTTATACAGTTTTTGATATAAAAATTTTAAAAGACGAAATGATGCTTGGCTTCTCTCATTGGCTACTCCCTGAGCTTGCACTCAAGTATAAAAGATTCAGTTAATCATCTTTTGTTTGCTTTCTCAGTATATTCAACTGCTGGTATGAGTGCCTAATAACCCTTTGTAGAAACAGGAAATAAGTCATCTAAGGGAGTTTAAACCATCACTTTAATATCTACTTCGATTATTTTGTAGACTCTCAAACAAAAGTTTACTGGGAGCATCATTCCCTCTACGTGGGATAATTTGTAATGTTCTGTTTTGTAGATCCTGTAAGCTATTGATGTCACTTTGCCACAGCATCCTGACGCAAATGAGCAGTAGCGAAAGTTAAGTTCTACGACCCTGAAATTGAAACTTGTACGACTTGCGGAAGAAGATCTTTCTTCGCTCGCTTTAGTATTTCTAAGCCAGTGAGCTCCTTCAAATTTAGATTCTGGTCATTTTAAATGCTCAAATATTTGGAATCACTCACAGCTTCAAGTTCATTTCCATGCATCTGGAAATTCAACCGGTCATTTGGCATTTATTGTTTTGATGGCAATTATCATATAGCTAATCCTATTAAGCAGTGAACTCTGAACTCATATGGTTATCTTTTCAGCAATCATCCTTACCTCCATGTTGTAGGAATTCCTTTGCTTATAGTGACTTTTCACGTAGTCTTTATGAGGACATCTTTCTTCTGCTCGGCAAAAAGAATGTGAAGCATATGATGCTAGCTTGAATTGCCCTACTGTCATCTTTTGAATTTTCGGAGAGCATTTTTGCATTACTGGTGAGGCAAGGACACTACCTTTTGAGTTTGCTATTGGCAGACAGCATGGTAATGTTTTTTGCAAATTTAGGACTGATTGTCCTTATTGAAACTTTCTTTGTACTATTTGCCCCAAATGAAGGTGGATTCTTTTGGCCAACGCCCTGGGCAGTTTTTTAAGTCTGTCTTAATCTCAAGTAAGGTAATCTGTTTTATCATCATTAAGAAACATAACTCACCTCATTCAGCATAATAGCTCTCAATAATTCCTCAATGTTTCTGTTCCTTTCTTTTTCTGCTTCATTAAGTTCCTTTATTTTCTCTAATATTTTCTTTTGACTTTTCTCCTTAAAATATAATTGAATAGCGTTGTTAGTTTTAAATAACTTTGGACTTCAGTGTATACTTCAACTACAGGTTCCACTATTGACCCAATTCCACTTCACACAAACTTGGTTATCAGAATTTTGATTTACTCTTCAAAATCACTTTTTCTCCGAATTTAATTTCAACTATCATATGTTCAAAAGACTCGACTTGTAGCAATTATTTATTTATTTCAGATTATTTAACATGATCTTATTGTTGTGGTCGCCTGCATTCAATGCACTTACTAACTCTTTAGTCAACTCAATTTTGTGTTGCTTACAGGTTTTCCTATAGAAAAAGAACTTTTCATATATATCTATATATATATATATATATATATATATATATATATATATATATATATATATATATATATATATATATATATATATATATATATATATATATATATATATATATATATATATATATATATATATATATATATATATATATATATATATAGATTTCGGCCTTTTGAGCCTCATGTTCTTATAAGCTCCTTTCTTATGAAAATACTGTTTATTACACTTGCATATGAATTTCATCGAAAGACACCCTATATCAGACTCGGAATGAAGTGAACATGAGTCATAGGCTTTTGCAAAATTGTTTTGATGATTGTACGCATTTTCTGGTTCATTTGCATTTATCATAGAAGGTTTAGCAGTAAGTAGTCTGCCCTTTAGTCAGTCTTTCATTTTTTGAGAACTCATAGTCAATCCTTGATGTTAATAGGTGAACAGAATAATAGAAATTTTCAATAGGACTACATAAATGGCCTGCAAAGAACTCATATATACTTGAAAGTAGATCAAAGAGTGCCAAGCAATAAGAATTTCATTTGAAGCATTGCTGCAAGGTTGGTGTGCGCATAGGGGACTGGCATCCACATTCCAATGCTTCCAAGCAATGAAAACATTCGCAAAATATTCGAAAATTTGGAACTAATCCCTGACTCATTGTTCTTCTTTGAATTGAAGTTTTACTTTAAGTGTGTTCAGGAAATTCGGGCCAACATTCTCCTACCGTGATACTTGAAATCTCAACACGGCTCTGTTCGTCACTGTCTTCGTCTGAATCAATGTATGCAGAAAAGTCTCTGGATAAACCAAGGCAGTGCATTTTCTCCGCTTTTTAATATCTCACTTTGAATATCTCCTATTTCCTCTAGTAGCTATCAAGCAGTTTATGCATCCTCACGCCAATTGCGAAAGATGTGATCTTTCCTTTGAGAAATGTAAAATTCATTCTGATCTATATTCCATGTCTTCATAGATCAAAAATAGGGAGACACCAATTTTAGACATTGCGATTCATACACTGCCATAGACAGCACTAGTTTTCCACTATACCTAATGACTTTCCACTTATTTATTTTGGACATAATGTGACTAGCAACTACATTTACAGTTTAGCTAGATTACTGACTATGACAAAAAAACATCTTACAGTAGCTTTAAGAATAAGAAGTTAACAAGACCACTAGAACAACTAAATTATTGAACCTACCATTTTTTTCTTAACGATATGCTCTATCTTTTCCAATAGGTCCCCTTGGCTTGCTTCAATTAATTGCAATATTCTCTTGTCATCTTTGGAGCATCTTCGCGTATGCTTCTGTTCATTTGCTTTCACCTTATCTTCACTTTCAGCCATTACAGCATTGTTGTTGACTAACACAGAGGAGCGAGGTGACTTCTTCCCCGATAATTTTGGAGATGTACTAACTAGAACACTAGAAACTGGGCTCACCACAGGATTGATGACAGACATCATAGTACCATGTAAAATGTTGGAACTTTGCATGAACTGATTTGAAATTTGCAATATTCTTGATTCGTTTCCATCTGTCTCCGCTGGCGCTTTGACTTTTATATTCGATCTTACATCACTTCCACTGCGAATAAGACTTCTACGAAAGCTGCAACGTCTTGAATCTGAGGAATTCCCAATTTCATATTGATTGATGGTAGAACCTCCGTTGACATTTAGAAATGAACTCGTAATTTCATTATCTGTATCTGATGTTGTCGTGTCTCCCCTGGGCCCATCTTTTCTGTTAATGTCTTGCCTAAGACGGTTTCTTCCGTATCTGGCAAGGATTTTCTGAGCTAAGGGATATTCCCTTATGGCATTTAGTACATCCTCTTTTGACAATACAAAAAGTTCAACGTATCCATATGCCCTAACATCAGCAGTTCGTCTAAAATTAAATTAGATTGCTATTAATAAATAAATTGCTTTACGATTTCAGAGTTGATAAGTTGAAGAAAAAACGCAGTTTTACAGTAAAGCCGAAGGCTAAGCCATCAAGCGATTCCTGACAAAAGAATGTCCCATATACCAAGAATTAATAGTCACTTTCTCTTTTGTCTGCTGTATTGGTTGAATGTTAATGCTATCATAACGGATAGAATTGGCTGTAAATAACTCTCTTCAATTCACTTCAATGGCAATAAATCATGCTAGGAAGCACTTCTCTGTCCTAGTTTCATATCAATATAACTTGAAAATGTACTAGAGTAGAGTTCCACGATAATGAAGTTTCCCAAGCATGCTATTTTCAGAATAGTATTAACAGACACATTTCTGCTTCACATATACCATATTCACATATACCATATTCACATATACCACCTTTCCCTGACATAAATAATAGCGGTATAATATTTCGTGATTTCATATCGCAATGTTCAGATTTTCAATAAAATAATCTGATACTTTTACGCATAACACTTTGCTGACAGTGTGTTAAACTTCATGACTTACTAAATGCAAAGTGAACTAATGTTCTTAATTTACAGTAAATATTAGCAGTAATATCATACAAGTCAAAATATTAATGTAAGTGATAAGTAAAGATAACGGAACATGAATCATTTGATGATAATTATGTTATAACATTTCCAGATATAAAATAGTAACAATTGCGTCAGGCACAGAATAGAACACTAGCTTATTTTGACATTTGCTCCTCACCTGTTTAATGCATAATCTGCTTATCATAAAGTAAAACAATTTCAGCTTAAATATAGCTATCTCTAACTGAATCTAGATGGTTACCTGTTTTGTCCTTTGCTTAAGCTCAGTATACCAATCTCCCCAAAAAAGTCACCAGAGTGAAGTTCTTTCAGTAGCCTTCCAGCTTCACTTAAGTAAAACAGTTTATAAATGTCATCAATGTATTATAGCTGTACTTTAATCAAGGTAGGAGGTTCATGGAGTATTTGAGAGAGAATTTCTTTTGCAATCATGATAGGAGAAAATTTTAAATGATAAACATTCAGTAAGCTTTAAACCTTTTTCAGAAGAACCAAATTAACACCAAATTTGTTACAAAAGTTTTGTAATCACTTTAAATGTTCGTCGAGTAGAGTTCCTGTGGTTTGAACAGTAAAGAATGGATCTGCTATATGAGATAAAGAAAATGCAGAGCCTCATATACACATTTCTTCAAAGCAAGCACATGCCGAAGTAAAGGTTGTTGGTGCTGCGATAATCCCATTTTTTTACGAAACCGCGATAACTTTTTGGCAGATCGTTAACATTGGTACAACGATCATCGAATCATGATGCCTTGTCGGCAAATTGGTGCTTATCGAATCGGAAATTAGGGCACCTTGTTCAAACCTGTCATTAGATCTCTATTGTTACACTCTCCCCTCTCATTTTGGCACTCCAGTTCTACCAAGCCCTTGATTTTTCGACTTGTTGCTTGGATATATACGCTACAAGCTTATCCATAAGGTTGCAGTGCATTTGGTAGGTTGAGATGATTCCACAGCAACCCTATGTCAGGATTCAATAGGAAAAAGATAAGACTAAATTAGACAACAAATTCCAAGGTTACAACATTATGTTCTTCTGCGTCCCACCTGGACCCGCGCCCGATACCACAGCCCAAATTTTCCTAAGAGCCATATGGATAAATGAGATTGGTTTTTAGCATAGCAAATAGATTCTGACTGGTTTTGAAACCTATTGTTTTCAATCGCCGCTTCAACCTTTTCTTTGCCAGCTTTTATACATTATTATCATTGTAACTACTGGAAATCTGCTCCCAGGACAAAAATTAGTGGGAAGAAATATCCGTTTAGATTATAAGAAATATCTCTCACAGGAATGCCAAATTAACAATTTGCGTAAAGGCCTAAACTATAGTAAGCATTTTGTATGACAATTAATTCTTATAAATAACTACTTTCTTTTGTCTCTCTTTGAGTTAGTTACAAGGTCGCTTTGAGTCATGATTTCATTTTTTACCAATTTTTCAACCGTTTCCGAGTCAACTTTTTTCCAAAATTTTTGTAAAAAGACTTACATTTCCTTTCTGAGTGCCGTTAGATTTTCTAATTTGGAGACGGATTGGGGGATGTCACAACCCCACAGCCGCATCTATTTACCTGTCTGTACCATTTCGATCCTTAGCAAGACCTCATTGTCACAAGATAGGTATTTCACTTAATCAAAACGTGGAGAAGTTTCGTATAATAGGCAATGATAAGTGTCTAGTGTAGGATTTATATATGTGCAATTATGTGTAATTTGTATGCGTAATGATAAGGTCACCATGTGGATATGTATAAAGATGTTAGGAGCCGTTAGAAATCGATCCAATGCAATGCATGGAAGTCCTTCAAAAACGTTCACTACAACGCCTGCCAAAAGTAGTTGGAGAACCCATCCAGGTCTTTGAATTCCCAACCCCTGTTGCTTTTCCGTGGCATCATTTAAAATTTAAACCCCTCCCTCTTCTTAAGCACTATTGGTTCGATGGCAACACCCCGTAGCTTTCTACACACACATCACTTTTGCCCTTTGAGTTGCTCATATTTCGTTCATACAAAACTGCCGTAGCCCATCTATGGCGTAAATGATAGTTAGTGTTCCAAGACGTTTGGCAGGCATTGTAGGTATAAACTATCCGTACATAATTATTCTCTTATTTCTTTTGGGAAGCAGCTGGAACCATCATTCGCTTAAAGCGTGTCTTTCAGCTGAGAAAAGTGCAGATCTCAGTTTGTGATTTTAGGCCATCACTCCATGATTTAAGATCCTCCAAAAGTAAAATTCTGGGCTAACTGTGAGTTTACGAACACCTTCTGCAACAAGTGAAACGCTATGAATAGCTTCGTCATAGAAAATGAATTCTGTGAAAGTAATAAGTGCATCTGAGAATGCAAAATATTGCAAAAAATTTTGTCTGTGCAGAGTTGGGCACTGTTTTATTTCCATGATGATCGACTTCCTCACCGCCTCGTCAACACGTGACCACTATTTAACGTAATATAATAGCTGCCATTGTTGCTATTGTTATAGCTACCTAACCAGTCCTACTCCATGTGCTATGCTTTAGCAACATTATAATGGTGAACTATAATTTTTTATGTGTATCGAAGTATTTCTTTTTCAATTTGTAGCGTCTAGCTTTATCTCCATTCATCGGATAATACCAAAGGCATGCAGTCAGAGAATAATCACTAGTGTCCCTTTTACGTCATTCGAACCAGCGCGCTTTGGTGCTAGCCTCAATTGCGATCAGAAACTGGCGGCGCCCTACGATGCGAAAGTGGACACTTTACCTGCTGATATTACACCGAGAAAGAGCAGGAAAAGCAAAATACACCTTCTTCACATAATATCAGCAGCTAGGTTTATGTTTAGGTGATGTTGTCATGAGGGTTTAGTTTCCATTTAATAGGGATAGAGCTAAAATGAGAGTGGATCTTAATAGAGAGGGGGCTGCGTATAACTTTTATATTACCTTTCCCCTAATCTTCGATTGATACCCTGTAAAACTGGTTTAGAGAAGGGAAGTGCGAGCTATAGTTTGATACCAAAGGACACCAAGAAGAAACAACAGTTCTGCATGAAATAACAATATAGCACAAGAACACTTAGCATAAACCTCACAAAGGACTTAGAAGAAACTACAGCCATTAGAAGTGAACAAGACTGATAATCATAGACAATGAAAATGACGCTCGTAATATCGAAATTCTCAAACAACAAGCACCCAAATCAACAACAACACAACATCGATATCAAATACGAAGAAATTACCAAAGAACAATCACAAGCACGAACAATAAAGAAAATACACAACCGTGAACCACCCCAATAACAACATATTGAATCAAGATAGAGACATCACTAACCGAGATCCACAGATGAAGCCTAGATAGACATAGTTGAACAGATCCAAATGGAACAGAGCCAATGCTCCCCGTTAATGGTGAACACGATGTTATCAGACACATGTACCATTCTGTAAATCAGACACATTTAAGTTGTCATTTTTACCAAGTCCAGCTAACATTTGGAACTCATCACCAGAATATATTAGAAACCAGAATTCATTGGACTCCTTGAAAAGGGCATTAGATTGCCTAAAGTAAGCACGTTTGCAAGTATTTGCTAATTTCGTTATTGCTGGTGATTTCACAAGGTCACCTCACTGTCATTTGACATATGCAGCTAGAACCCTTGCTTCCCTTCATTTTCTCCTGTAGCCTCTCCTATTTACTGCTAGTCTAAGGCTGAGGACCATCCTAGAATGTGTACAGTCAACGGTGTGGGGATGGTATGAATGCCACCCTCAAGCCCTTGGTAAAATTACAGCTACCCTACAGTATTTGAAAATTACCCTAATTGAAGCTCTTCAAGGGGTCACACTGCCAAAACAATTATTTATCATATTCATGCTTTATTTCATTTTATTTATTTACTTGCTGTTTTTTGTTGATTAACTCAGCTTTGCTAACATACTAACCATTGTACGTAATACCTATTTATAGGTCAATGTACAGTATCATGAGATAGATAGATAGTTAGTAGCCATCGGGAAAGAGGAGAAGCATTGTAGTATACCTAGAGTTGAATCCAGCGATCATTCTCATTACACGTCAAACGAAAGAAGTACTACAACAACAGCAAACAACAACAACAGCAAGCAACAACCACTCTGATGAACACGAAGAACACAATATGACTAGTAATTACTAACATCCCAACAAATAATTCTTCTTTAATTGATTGAACATTTATAAAAGCAGAAACTTAACATACACACATGATTGATTGTACATAACTTTCCCTTAAAGCGATTTTACCTGATAACTTCCAAGATGCCATCACTTATCACGTACATCTCCCTTGCAATTTCCCCTTTGCGACAGACATAATCACCTGGTGTGTATATGATCATTTTCATCTTAAGAACAAGGTCATGTAGGAATTCTGGTTGACATTTTTGTAAGAACGTGACCTTAGAATAATCAAATACATATTCCATTAATATATCAGTAAGATAGCAATGAATAGACAGGTATTTCAGAAAGGTCTATGAAGTAGTTGACTGTTGAGTGATTATGGTAGCTTGAAGTATTGATAAAGCTAGTATTGAGGTGAAAAATTTAAGCTTGACAAGACTGGCAATATCCATTTTACTTTTTTCGAAAGGAGGTTCTGTTACGTTGGCCATAATTGATGAAGGAAGTGCTATCATGGTACGTAACAGCTAGTCACTTGATTCTAGGATTCACTTGATTTATCAGTGTCTAGTTATATCGACACTTTTATCCCTTACTATTCCCTGCTCTCTCATTCAGTAGTTAAGTCTCATCAGTTGTCTCTGTTGAATTTTAGGAACAATCAAGAATAGAAATGCTTTAATGGTGTATGTAGCTTACAGGCACATTAATAATGCTTGAAACTGTTAGATCAAAAATATCTTCTTTTTCTTACCCGTCGCAGGGTCTCGAGATGAACATGTAGCGCTAATTCTGTCTTCATCTTGTTGGGCAGAAGTCGCATGTCATTGATGTCATTTCCTTGAAACCTGCCCCTAAGTAATGAATCAAGAGGGTATTCAATTCTATTAAAAAAACTTGCTGCAAATCATATTTGATAGAAACTTTGCTATTCTCATATAATAGCGTAGCGATTTTGCTTACAATCATATATGACTATCTAAGCAGAGAATATGGGAAATATTTGTAGAAAGTAGTGATGTTAATGAGTGTTTCCTTCATATTTAAAATAATTATTATACTATTGTAGGGGTCACTTATTGCAGAGTTGGGCTGGAAGACCATTGAAGAACTCATTGATAATGAAACCAAAACAATGGTCTTCAAGTCGCTCAATGATTTGGCTCCTCAATACTTGTGTAACCTCTTCACCAAAAACTCAGCATGCTCCTCCCGCAGCCTCCAGAACACTGAAACTGATATAAGGTTGTCAAAGAAAAGTTCAGCAAATGGACAAAAATGTTTTTTCTTCCGATGAGCTAAAATAAGGAATAGCCGTCCTGCTGAGGCTAAGTTGGCATCTTCCCTAAGTGGTTTCAAAAAATCAATACAGGGTTGACTATTTTCTTATTTTTGTTTTGGGGGGCCCCTTGAAAAACAACTTCCGTTGAAGTGCAACCCTCCCTAAACAAGTCAAATATGAAATATGACAATATGACAATTGACAAAAAACTAAATTTCAAATGTGATGTCAATAATCTTTGTAAAAAGGCAAGTCAGAAATTACATGCATTAGCACGTATATCGACATATATGGAAAAGCCACAGTTGGAATTAACAATGCCAACTTTCATAATGTCCCATTTCAGTTACTGCCCACTTATGTGGGTGTTCCACGATAGGGCATCAAATAATAAGATCATCAAAATTCACGAAAGAGCGTTAAGAATTATACACAAGGATAGTACTTCTAATTCCAAGAACTACTTAGCAAAAGTAACTCAGTATCTGTTTACCAGAGAAATCTGCAGCTGCTCCTGACCGAAATCTATAAAGCAGTACATAACTTAAACCCAATTTTCATGACACAAGTATTTGAGGAGGAATATGTACCATATAGCTGTCGTAAAAGCAACAGGCTTGCCCTGTTAAAAGCTAAGACAACTTTTGTATGGCATAGACACCATCAGATATATTGGAAAACATTTTTGGCAGACGCTGCACAAAGAAATCAAAGAGTCACAATCACTAGAGAATTTCAAACAAAAATGAAATTAATTAGACGCCTTGATTACTGCTTTAGATTGTGTACACAAATTTTTCCTAGGCCTAGGTTTCATGTAAGATTAATTAGCTTTAGTTCTAAGTAATCTTATTTATTTTGCATAGTTAGCATAGGGACTAATACAACCTCGCCTCCTCATTGTGGTCCCTGGGCAAGGGTTTTTTTCTGAATTCGGCTAGCAAGACTCTGGACCAGCAATGCTTGTGCTGGAACAAATCATGGCATAGAAAACCACAAGAAAACTACAATTGTAATTCGAAAAACAGCGTAAAGGAGACTAGAAATAGTGTCTCGCTCATTAGGGACACCAATGTGGCGCAGGTTGGATCCAACTGTCATCCTGCTACTGTTGCCAAAAACAAGGAAAATATAAGAAAGAGATGGAAGAACAACACAATGTATATTGCAACGTGGAATGTACGAACACTGTTCCAATTAGGCAAGTTAAATAATGTTGTCATGGAAATGAACAGAATGAGGTTGAAGCTCCTTGGGTTGGCAGAAATGCGATGAAATGGAAATGGAGCTTTCAAGAAGGATAGCCACACAGTCCTGTATTCAGGGAATAATAAACATACATATGGAGGTGGTTTTATTGTACACCGCAGTTTGAACAACAACATTAAAGGCTTCTATGGAATCTCCGATCGAGTAGCGTTACCTAAAACATCAAGCAGATATGTTGACATGTGTCTGTTGCAAGTTTATGCACCGACTTTTGGGTCATCAGATGAAGAGCTTGCACAATTTTACAGTCAATTGGAAGAAGACATGAAACGATGTAAAAGTAATGAACTCCTCCTTGTTATGGGGATTTCAATGCAAAAGTTGGTTCGGAAAGGGTTGAACATGTGATAGGAAGTCACGAATTAGGAGCTATGAATGAGAGAGGTCGCATTCTTCAAGAATGGTGCTATAAACATGAATTGTGCATCATGAATACCTGGTTTCAGAAAAAACATGAAAAACTTTGGACCTGGAGAAGAGCAGACGGCATCACAAAGAACCAAATTGATTTCATAATAATCCAAAAACGGTTCTTTAATGCAATTTTAGATGTAAAGTTATGCAGTAACGCAGACTGTGGAAGTGATCATAGCCCTGTTATTGCAAAGATACGTTTAAAACTAAAAGTAATAAAGGAAACATCTACTTACCGCAGTATTGACTGGGATAAATGTACTGATGAAAAAAAATCAGACTTTAGACAAAATTTTATGGAAAAGATATAAGGAAGCCTCGAACATTGTACAGTATAGGATTTTTTTCATGGTATACCCGATACTTTAGAAATTGGAACTGAACCGCTACCGAAATGGAAGAAGCCTAAACACAAGGGTTGGGTCACTCCTGAAATTGAAGAATTGATGAAACGAAGAAGAGAAATGAAATATCTAATAATGAGCTCGAACATGCAGACTTAAATCGAGAGATAAGAATAAAATGCAGTCTAGCAAAAGAAAACTACCTAAATGACAAATGTCTAGAAATGGAGGAAATATATGACGTAGCTCCGAAAGTGGCTCATCAAAAAGTCCGTGAGATCACTGACAAATATAAGTGCCGAAATGGGAAACATGGATGCATCATAGATGAATCATGCAATATCGTCATGGAAACTAAGGACATATTGGAACGTTGGGGAAAGTATATCAAAGAGTTATACGATGACCCTAAAAGAACAAGCATTCCGATTTCGTTTGAAGGTGACTTGTCAGATCCCGAAATTTTAGAGCTAGAGATTGAACAAGCAGCTAAACAGCTAAAAGTTGGCAAGGCAACAGGACCAGACATCATTAATTGTGAGATGCTCAGAAATCTTGGAAAGGACGGTGTAGGTGTAGGTTGTAAACACAACATCAACAATATACGATATGCTGACGATACTGTACTTTTAGCACATACAGAAGAAGATTTACAGACGCTTTTAAATGAACTCGATATTAGAAGCAAACATTTTGGAATGGAGATTAACAACAAGAAAACAGAGTTAATGATTTTCACCAAAAAGGTGTATAGTGACGCTCCCAAGTGTAATGATTTTCACCAAAAAGGTGTATAGTGACGCTCCCAAGTGTAATATTTACTTGAATGGAGAAAATTTGAAACAAGTAAAACATTTCAAATATTTGGGATGCATGCTTTCGTGGAATTGTCGATAAAGAAATGAACATAAGACTCGGACAAGAAAATTCAGCCTTCAAGAAAATGAAGTCAATTCTCTATAACAAACATTTGTCATTCAAATCACGCTTTCGTGTGCTCAATTGCTACTTTTATCCCATTTTTACCTACTGCTCAGAAACATGGAATATATCTAAAGCCATGGAATCACGAATTTAGACTTTCGAGATGTGGTGCTTTAGGCATATGCACGAATCATGGAGAGCAAAAAAGTCAAATGAAAGTGTCCTCAGGCAAATTGGCCATCATACAGGTTTGTTAAAATCGATCAAAATTAGGCAAATGAGATTCTTGGGTCATGTCATCAGAAAAGAGAAATTGGAGCATCAATCTCTAACTGGATTGATACCTGGAAAAAGAGCGCGAGGTAGACAACGGCAAACATATCTTCAACAGTTTGCTAAATCCCCAACCGCTCTTATCGAGGGTGCATATGGCTGACAAGCATGGAAAAAGCTTACTCGTGAGGCCATCAATGTCTAGACCAGATAGGATACAAGATGATGATGATGATGATGATGATGATGATGATGATGATGATGATGATGATGATGATGATGATGATGATGATGATGACGATGATGATGATGATGATGATGATGATGATGATGATGATGATGATAGTTAGCTTTAATTAGCACACGGATAGAAAACATAGTCAACTATAAATAAAGAATTTATTATATTATGTTATTATCCCTCCCTGAAACCCCCACGGGGAAATAAACACTTGGTCGTCATTATGGACCATTCCACTAAATGGTGTGAAGTCTTTCCAAATAAAGACCAGCAAGCTCGCACTGTAGCTGAGATCTTAGTCTCGAGGGTTTTCAGTCTTTCAGCCCTCCCCAAATAATTCATTCAGAATCCTATCAGATATCCTATCAGGTCTCTTTCACTTTTTAAAACCAAATTGATTAGATTAGTAAGACCTATGAAAGGACAACTTTATGGCATTCATGACCAGGCAGGAGTGTGTAGATTAACTCAATTGAGATTGGGTTTGAGTCCTCTTCGTGAACACAAATTTAGACATAATTTCCTTGATACCACTGACCCAATGTGCTTGTCAAATGATGGCACTGAAACCACTATTCATTTCATGCTGCTCTGCCAAGAATATACTGTCCACAGAACTGTGCTCCTTGGCAAAGTTACACCCATTTGTGCATCTTATGGAGTTGACTGTAGTGAGTTGAACGACCAAGAACTGCTCGCTCTTTTACTTTATGGCAATGATGCCTTCAATGAAACTTCGAATAAGAGCATTCTCTTGGTGACAATCTTCTACATCAACTCTACTAACAGATTTATTTAGTTGCAGCCATTTATGTCTATCTATGTCATTTTATTTTAGTGTATCTGCTTGTTTATTCATTATTTTTTTCCTGTGCCGAACTTATTCCAATAGGGGTCATACACATGTCCATTGCGGCATATATATTTATATTCAATTTAGTACCTGGAGGTGTCTGGGGGTCAATTTCAATTGCATAATGAGTTTCTTGAGTGGAAGATCCCTTTTGGAATAGGAATGGCACTGTTGATAGTTACATGTTAATTTGTAGTGTTCATTGCCCATGTTGGCTGCAGGAGAGATGTGCTAGATCACACCTCCTGTGGTTTCGTCATGTAAATCGTATTGTACAGTGGTGTGGTCGTGAACTATTAACTTTCTATAGAATGTTTACTCGTTCTACGCCACTGTAATATAAGTTTGTAGTTGTAATTTAGTCTTTGAATTATAAAAAAAAACATAATAATTCATTCAGACCAGGGAAGAAATTTTGAAAGTATTTTGATGCAAGATATATGCCAGATCATGGGAACGCACAAATCAGGGACCACTGCTTATCACCCTCAGTATGATGGCTTAGTTGAGCGACATAATCGTACCATTCAAGATATGCTTTCTGCTTTTGTCTCTGGACATTCTCATGACTGGGATATGTGGATAGATATAGTAATTCATGCCTATATAGTCAGCATGGATAGATATAGTAGCACTCATGAATCTACTGGCATAATGGCATTCAGATCAGGCGGGAACGATTGACCAAGTTTGGGGGCGATCCGACCAAAATCGTAGGAGAAGTTTGCATTACCGAAGTGTCATAAATTATGGGGATAGAATTCATCATGCAAAAAGGAAAGACAAAATACGAAAAGAATACTATAGGCGCATAAGACTAGTACTAAGATCAGAACTCAATGCTATCAACAGAACCAATGCAATTAACACCATTGCAGTCCCAGTTGTAACCTACAGTTTTAATATCATTAACAGGACTGTTCACTACTCCTCTTCACTACATCCCACCTGTGGTGCGTATGCACTCACAATGTTTATCAGTATCCCGTCCACTTCCAGCTTCAATATAATCTGTCTGTCTGAAGTCCTCTTTACCTCAACCAGTCTATCCACCAGATCTTTCTTTAGAACAATCCCCACGCCGTTTCTCTTGGTATTGCTGCCATTGTACCACAGCTTGCAGCCCTTACCGATACATCGGGCCTTCTCTCCTTTACATCGAGTTTCCTGGAAACACAGCACGTCCACCTCTCCTCTTTCCATCACATCTGCCAGTTGCCTGCTCTTGCCCGTCATCGTTCCCATATTTAGAGTGCCTACCTTCATCTCCACAATCTTCGCCTTACTCCTGTTCATATGCCTCTCCCTTCTGACTCTACATTGTCTTACTCCTCTCCGTCTTCTATTTGCCCAAGTAGCATGTCCACCATCTCCCCTTGGACCACAGATGTTGGTAACGGCTGTTGTTGACTTGGGCCTCTACCGATCTGGTATGAGCTGCTGTTTGGTTCCGCGCATTCATTATACTTGGCTGGGTTTTACGCCGGATGCCCTTCCTGCCGCAACCCCTTTAAGTTGCTTGTTACAACATTCAGGGGATACAATGGGTACATTCTACCCCCAACCCACAGGGGTAAGGAATCGAAAGGAACATTTACTGTATATAATAAGTGTAAAAATAAATGATTTGCAGTAATAATACATAATTAGTAATATATAATAATGATGTTAATAATAATAAATAATTTGTAGAAAATAGACTTTAATGTCACTACAGCACGGAAAAGCGGTACCATGTTTTAGACGTACTGAATTTTCGTCATACACTACCTAGGTAGTTTATCTGAAATTGCCCTGGATTGGTAATGGTTCATCAAAATTTGAAAACCAATTTAACAAAGCCAGTACATTCTGTTTCTATGCTGTGATACCTCGTGTAGTCTACAATATTAATAGAATGTACTGACAAGAATAGAATGTACTGACAAGTGGTATGACCATCAGCCATTCGCAGTCACAGGGGACAAAGATGTTCGAATTATCTGGGACATGATTATGCACACAGACAAGAAGTTGAATCACAATCGACCGGATATAACTCTACTACGGAAAGATATGCAGGAGTGGACACTAATTAACATAGCTGTACCAGCTGACCAGAACATCATCAATACTGAGGAAGAGAAAGTGACTAAGTATCAAGAACTAGAATTCGAAATTAAGAGAATCCATAGACCATCAACAGTGACAGTGATATCAATTGTGATTGGTGCACTTGGAGCAATCTCAAAGAACGCAAAGACCTGGCATAGCAAGTTAGACATAGTGGGACATACCTGACATAGATGGAAGTGCACAGTTGTCGGTCACCCTTGGAACAGCTCATATATTGCGGAAAGTTCTATATGTCTAATCTGCGGGAAGTAGCTGAGAAAAGACAAAGAGAACCCAGAAGAACATCAAAAGAATGGAGAGAATGACATAATAAATGGCACCCATCCTCTGTGGCTTTGGGAATCATACTGGGCTTGCTGTAGTCACCGCACATTACTAAGGTGCTCTTCTGCTGCACCTTGAATACTACTAACAGCTTTTCTAATATCTCTAGCGTACTCAGATTGCAAGGACGGATTCTTTAATGGTAAACCAAGAGTTTCTTTGATAGGAATGCGAGCTGGGTGCCCGAACACCAATTCAAACGGGGAAAGTCCTGTAGATTCTTGTGGGCTTGTGGGGAACTGTAGATTGCCTACAACGATTACACATAACTTTTCACACCAAACCTACGAATACACACAATGATCTTCACTATAAATCAACCCACCCCAGATACCTTAAGAACAGTCTACCACATTCGAAAGGCTTAAGACTTAGAAGGATATGTACTAAAAACAAGGGTCTAACAGGCAACTGTACAAAAATGGAGGGAGCCTTTCTCCGCTGTGGCTATTACAAAGCAAATCTACAGCAGCAAATCTGTAAAGCAATTGAAACCCCTAGAAATAGGAACTTAAAGAAAGTTACAAAGGAAGAATCAGAGAAAATTCCCATATTAGCAACTTTAATATTACGCTGCATTAGATATTGTTCTCCATGTAACACTAAACGAAGCCTATGCTACAATAATATGGCCAATACTAGGGGCACACCTAAGACAAAATTTGAATGTAACTTGTGTCTAGAACGTTATATGGGTGTGATCAAAGTGTGGTTGGACGTGGTTATTCAGGTAGCGATCATTATTTATGGCAGGGGTGGGGACTGAAGAGAAAGTTGTATATGCCCTGAAAAAATTTTTATCTCCACTATTTGTTTAAGTTAAATTTACTTTACCCTACCAAAGGAACACAGTAGATCATGGCTGCATTTATCCTTAAATATGGTGTATTTCTTTACATTACCCCTGTGGTCAAAAATTATTTTTCTACATCATCTAACACAGCTTATTTATTTCAGCTAACTCCCTCCATTTTATCTTCAGTACCTACCCTGGTCATAAGTAGTGACAGCCCCCTAACTTAAAACCTTATATCAAATTGAAGAAACAACAAATCTTTGTACCCATAACCAAAGCTCGAAGTAGACAGGGAACCCCTTATCTGTCAAGTCTATTTTATGAAATACTGTAATTTGAAATGGCATAAAAGACCATTGAAATTCCTGATGAAGAAATTATCTTTTAACACATTTTATATTATAAACGTGCCCAAAATCCTGTCATACATATGCATATTTATCCCTGATCCTGAATAGACAACCAGCTTGCTCCTTAGGATACCCAGTGACAAGTACTGCAGAATGTTAACAGTCCTTCGTTTAATCTTAGGCCATAACTCATCACTTTAGAAAAACATGCCGTTAACAAATCAGAGCTCCTCAGAGAAGGCATGCATGATATATGAAAACGTGTGCTTGGCCTGCTGTTTATATTGCAGAGTCTCCATGTTTGTAGCAAGTGAAATTGATATTTGCTTTATCCTAACTGAAACTTTCCTGCTACTTTCCAAGCTCTCTTTCACTTGGTGTTCAACAAGTTGCTAAGCAATTTTATCGCAGTATTTTCTTGAAGTTAAGAGTACGGCGCTTGCACCGATAGCACAAAATATTATGTGCCGACTTGGAGATGAACATAAGTGGCCAGAGCGGAACTACTGTTGTATTCGTCTTGATCGAGTTTGAAAGAAATCTCGTCAGATTCGAGCATTAGTGGAACTTCATTATCATTGGATGATGCGAACTATTCAAAAATCCACTATTGCTCCCGCCAAAAGTGAGCGCTAGTGTCAATCAAGTTTTCAAAGCCCACCAGTGTTGCTGCCAGACTTCAGCAGTAGTGTCAATCGTGTTTTCAAAATCCACTTGTGTTCCCGTCAGGACTGAGCAATAGTGTCATTCACGTCTTCAACCAAGTTGATGGATTTTGACACTTAAAATCAAGTAATTTTACGGACCCAGTAGTTTTCACTAGTGCTCGGAATATTACAAAAGGCTAGGATAGTATTAGGAAACGATTGGGCATATCTTCATGCGGAATGTGAAGTCCATTCCGCCGAACAGACAAAAAGTATTGCATAACCTTGTAGCAAGTGCAGAAGTTCATTCTAATCTAATAGGCTAGGAAGCTACCTGGAAGAAAATCTGACTGGTGCTAAAGCTACAATAGTACTAGTCTGCATCTACCCCTGAATACTAATTCCTTCGCTATTACTACCAAGACAACATGTCTAATATTTCGTCATTCAAATTGCAAGAGCAAGAACGCAATATACCTTCTAGAATGTACCCCTGGTAGGATACAATAAGTTATCTAATTTTCGATCTCTTCCTCTTTTTCGAGTGCTTCCACAATTTCGCTATTGAGCATCTCTATTTCAGATTTCTTTATCTCTAATGACCTCTCACATGCTTCTAACTTCGCCCTTACTTTCTCTTGTGTTACACTACCAAGCTGTGGCAATACGCCGCGCGTTTTTGCAATGAGATTTTTTGCAACCAATTAATTTCCATGTCTTGCTTTTATCCTTTTTGGTAGTATTTCAGTCAAGGCTTTCTCTTCAATTCCCGGGTCACGGCACCATATTGAAAATATAGTGTCTCGTAATGTATCGCATTACGAGACACTATATTTTCGTGTGTGTGTGTGTGTGTGTGTGTGTGTGTGTGTGTGTGTGTGTGTGTGTGTGTGTGTGTGTGTGTGTGTGTGTGTGTGTGTGTGTGTGTGTGTGTGTGTGTGTGTGTGTGTGTGTGTGTGTGTTTGTGTTTGTGTGTATGTGTGTGTGTGTGTGTGAAAAGTCTGTTGGCACTACAGAACTTCACTATAGCACGAACAAGCGGGAACAGTGCTCGAGGATACCTTCAAAGAATTGATGCTAGTTACTACGCGAGGAGTGGAATTTAGTTTTAACAACCAGATGTATAAATAATTAGACGGAGTGGCAATGGGCAGCCCTTTGGGGCCAGCTTTGGCAAATATTTTCATGGGTTTTCATGAAAGTAGACTTTTCAATAACACCATAAAACCAGGTGTCTACTTTCGTTATGTTGCCGATACTTTTGTCATTTTCGGCTTGGAGCTGGGATGTGATCGTTTTCATGTAAACCTCAACCAACTACATCCAGCCCTAAAATTTACAGTAGAGAAGGAGCAAAACAACTCCTTGAATTTTCTAGACGTTTCGGTTGAGAAAGGGGGCACTGGATCTCTCACCAGCATTTACAGGAAACCAACGTTTGCTGGTCAATACATCCGTTGGAATTCCTTCGGCCCAAAAGCTAGAAAAATTAACCTTATAAAAACTTTAGTTCATAGGGCACTTATGATTTGCTCTAAAACCAAGTTAGATTCTGAGCTGGACACAATAAAACAGCTGCTTATTGACAATGGATATCCAGAAGATGTCCTTGCTTCTGGCATTAAGGACAAACTAGCCAACATTTCATCAGAAAAACAGTTTGGTCCTGAAAAGTGTCTGATCTACATAAAATTGCCCTGGATTGGAAATGTTTCTTAAAACTTTGAAAACCAAATTAACAACGCCATTACATCTTGCTCCTATGCTGTGAAGCCCCATGCGGTTTATAACATTAGGGCCATGCTACCATCTGCTAAAAAAGATAGCGTTCCTACCACTCAAAAAAGTTGTGTAGTTTACGAATTTTCGTGTCAATGTGAAGCTCGATACGTAGGGCGCACCACGCAGAGACTAGCAGACCGAATAAAACAACATGTACACACGAGCATCAGGACGAAAAACACTACAATAAGAGAACAGCCACCTCTTATGTGTAAAAACTCTATTTCTAAAATGAAAAGTGATTCGGCCATAGGACAACATCTCATTAAAAACCCAGAATGCACCAAAACATATTCAGACGATATTTTCGGGTCATTGGGCAAGCTAGATCGTCCTTTCATTTAAGTGTTTTGGATATATATATATATATATATATATATATATATATATATATATATATATATATATATATATATATATATATATATATATATATATATATATATATATATATATATATATATATATATATATGCCTGGAAGAAGTGAGGCAAAGCAACAGCATGCGCTTATTAGTTATTTTGGGTACACTGGTCCTCCTGGTTGCAGCGGTCTATGCTGCACCAGCTGAAGACGAAGAAACAGCATTGGATAATGTGGACGAAGATGAAGACAGTGATCTTGAGGAATTGCTTGGAGACTCTGCCCTCCATGAATTAGAAGGAAACGACGAAGATCCAGCCAAGAGAAGGAGGAAACCAAGAAAAGACCACGATATACACCAGTCCAGCTCAAGCGACAGCTCTGCTATTGCAAAAATCTTAGAGGCAGATTAAGGAAAGGTGATGAGCCATACGAGGACGAGGATGAATTTGAAAATGATGCCCTTCTTGATGAAGTACTGTCAGATGTAGAGGATTCACCCAATGAAGAAGCTGAAGAAGCCTCGTCAGATCCAAAGAAGAAGAAGAACCCAGGAAAGGGCAGAAAGCCAAAGAGGAAGAGAAGGAATTCGAAAAGACTATTCTTTTAGAGGTTGTTGAAGTCATTCTACAGGAGACATTTGAAGCTTATAAATCTAACTTGTTAATGCCCAAAGAACAGACGGGTTGTAAGGTAACGTATTTTTGATATCCCTCTTGATTTTTCCTGCATTTTCTCTTGTTGCAAAATCGCTAACATTCAATTGTATGGCAAAAACATCTTCACGGAAGACTCCCCGCAAACAGTAGCGCTCTTCAATAACTTTGGCTTAATTTACCAACTGAGAACTGTACCATTGAATCTCTATAGCATTACTTAAGCAGTTTACACTGTTTTCATTAACGCTAATGTCTTTGCTGACTCAAAGCCTACTTTCTTGGCATGAATTACCAAGTTGTTTAAAGCTAATAAGATATAAAGACTCAGTCCAAATAACGCGAGTAGCTGAAAAGGGAGTGAACTCTTTCATCGATTAGTTTACTACTGAAAGAGTTCCCTTATCATAGAATTCCTCTATAGGTATTACTGTTTTAAGTTTATTTAAATATTCAATCTAGTGCTTTTGGTATATATATATATATATATATATATATATATATATATATATATATATATATATATATATATATATATATATATATATATATATATATATATATATATATATATTATATGCTTTAATATATCCTTTTAATATATCCTTTTAATATACTTCAATTCTTTTAGTTGTTGTGCCCCTCCTAGAGGAAAAATTCAAGTCAGAGTGTTCTTACTATGAGAGACACTTACAAAGTACTACTCTTGCAACATGTAAATTAGAAGTTGTGCTATTTTGCTCAATCTAAAGCAATTATCACAGCTTTAGTACCCTCCTCTAGTCTTTCCACTAGAGCTCCCTACCAACAATACTGCTTGGTCGTCATCAACAGTTGTAGGCTATAGTTAGGTTCCATAGCAGCAATGATAGCAGATATAGCATAAAGTTTTTTAATCATAATGCGTGATGAATACAAACACCAATGAATGTGTCATCTTCCCTCTCTTTTATTTAAATCTTTTTAGTAGGTATATTAGTTTCTATTCGCATGACCCGGCTCAGCACTAGTTTGAGAGAAGATGGCTGTAACTCTCACTTGCTCAAAGAGATATTCTTTTCCTTCCTATGTTAATTTGCTTTGTAGATTTTTCCTAGATTTTCAGATTAGTACTATACTATTACGTTAAATTTTAGGTTGCGAGATTTCTTTTAGCTATTATATTTGAGCAAAATTGAATCATTTTCTACCTACCCTGCCTACAAAAGTGGCCATTCTCCTAAGCAACTAATCAAATTTATCAGCCATCCCTGGTATGAATTCGGAGGACTGTTTTCTTACAAGAATTTCATGCAATTTCTAAAAGTATGCTATTTGCTTAAGTTCCTATTAATCTGTCTTTTCAATCATATTCTGGAGTTTTCAAATCGTACAAGTTCATGACAAGATCACATTTGAGGCTAATTCACCTGAAGATAACTTATCCTTATCTCCGCCATGTGTGTTTGATATATTTCATGGTGTCAATTCTGCCTACTGTTATACAACCCTAACAAATCGAATGCTATTATTTAGAAAATAGTGCTTTTGCTTGGTTTATTATCTAATAGTCTAATGGAAATCCCCGTAGGGTGTGATTATTGTGCGTTTTTAAATATTTGTGTGTATATACAAGTAAGTATACAATCTTATTTACCAAAGCCAATATAATTGCGACTTACATGTCGCTATTCGCTAGGAAAAGGTATATCTAATATAAATCAAATTATTTCCTCTAGCACTATGCTCGCAACAATCAAATTGTTCGTTAGGACATAATATCAGTGTCAAGCCCTTTCTCTGAAGAAGTAATACCATCTTAATTTCCTTTTGATATCAAGTATAACCAGTAAGTGGCCTACCGTGAATAGCTATAGTCATACCACAATCTAACCCTTCTTTGCATGTCTTCAGGCACATTGTGTCTTTTCATGTACTGTATTGTTGAATCCTGTAAGTGACAAGTTTACTCCAAATGATCATATGAAAATGAACTTCAGTCAGTGAATCTATACTACAGCAATAAGTGAATTGAAGGGGCTTCTCATTCTTAATACTGTTGGCGATATATCTCTTGCATCCTCCTTTGAAAAAGCGATAAAGATAATTCATACTCAATACACTCATAGTATTATAGTTAATGAATATATTGCTTAGAAAGATATTTGATAAGAAGTGTGTATTTGTGTAAATAAATACCATCACATTTTGAATGTACGTTCTCATATCAGGGGCGAATTCAGGATGAGTAACCTGAGGCACAAAACTGAGCCAAAAATCCAACTATCAGTATTTTACACGTCATGAATCACGTTTTGAATAATTTTACGTATCACGTCACGTTACCCCAACAGTTTAGTTTTTTCTCCGTGCTACTGAAAAATACAATTTCAACTGTGTATTCACTGTTGAGCACAAGGAAGAGCTTTCAGGCTATTCTAACATGACTGCTTCTTTCGGGGCCATTTCATTGGTCATCGTATATTTTGCATTGTCTTTCCTAGTGCTTTCAGTGTGAATCAGTTAAAGATTGTTTTGTAAACTTCCTTACGGAAAGAATTCACTAGTGCAACGGAAGACCTCAAGCCTGCAACGGTAAAAGAAGGTAGGAGTGAATACGACTGCAACTCAGCTAATATAAATGCCTTGCTGTGAGTGAGCATCCATGAATTTGATCATTTCCTTAATAAGATGCACTATTGTCAGTTCAAGGGGATTAGTTCTCTGTGAATATAGCAAAGTAACTAAGATAGCTCTAAGCGTAAGGTACGTATCATAAGACCAATCCCCCTTCTAAGCAAAGAGGCGCCTACTGTATATAGTTGAATTTCCTTGTAATACTTACCAGCTTAAATTTTATAGGCAACAGATTTGTCATAGATAAAATCAAGCTTTATAGTCTATCACAATTCGTCGTAGAACCAGTTGTATCTTCTTTTGGGACCATCAGGAGAGTGATAGAAAGAATCAAATCATAATAAAATTGTTCGCTCCTTGCTGTTTTGTTCTGGTAGTCCACTTATATCTTTATCTAAAGTTCTAAAACAATTCTCAACTTTAAGACAAAATATATAGCAATTAATAGGAATTGCTTACTCTAGGCATTACAGATAATATAAATTACACCCATTAAAGAGCATGATGATCAATTTCACAATGGTAGGTAATTAGGATTTGATTCTTACATCTACCTAGGCATTTGTTTAATCTTCACCAGAATAAAATTGAGATGCATTGCAAATAACGGGCAACGTCACATATGTATAAACCCTTACTTCTTTCTACTGTAAAGGAGAGAAGGGAATACAACTCGTTCCTAAGGGAATATGAGCGTGGACGTGGTCACGCCACGAAAGTAAAAAGGTTTTTCTCGAGGATTTGTAAGTTGTGGTCTATAAACTATCAAACTCGTTATATCTGCTCTACACGCTTGCTTGTGCCTCATAAGTTTCGGTCCTGGATCCGCCCCTGAGCATCAAAGCTATTGTAGATGCATAAATTCTTCTCAACCAGAGAGCTAATAGAAGGCATTTACAGGAACGCCGGAACCGGGGGGCAGGGGGGGCTGCAGCTGTTTTGCTCATGTATGATGTCAAGATTTAGGCATTCGATCCTAATAGAAAGTATATCCCCTCTATCCGTGTTAAAGCTTACTCACCTTTAAAAAGTACTAGTGCCGGAATCATCAGGATCTATTGGAGGTAAATAACCCAAGTTTTTTCAAAAGGTGGTGCTATAGACTTGTCCAAATGTCTCATAAACATGTAAAGTAAGGGAAGGGGGATCTGTTCTTGGTCGCCTGGCGCTTAACATGACCTCATTGCTCTGAAAACGTGTATTTCTATCATTTTACCTGACCTGGCCATAATCTTTATAGAGTAGCAATAAGGTCTATTCAATTTTCTCACCAACGCTTCAATGATTTTATCTGCCATTTTCTACCCAGACAGGATGCATATCTATATTGAAACAGGGCGTTCCACTGAATTATAGGGCGTGGACTGCAAAATTTTTCAAGGGGCTCCGCCCCTGACCCCATTTTTCCCTACTTCCGTATAAACTTGCAACTCATCCCCAGCCCCCCCCTACTCAAAAATATGCCCCGGCGTCCCTGATTTACTCCTTCAGTAACACTTACTCTTTGCTTTTCAAAATCAAAGCGAGTGGCACTCATGTTCTGTATGACATTCCCTGCCTGGCCTAAAAGAGTACATTAATTTCTGCAGATAGACAGAGATTTTTTTAATGGCTATACATAATGATCTGCAGTTAAGATTCTGTTTAAAGCAAGTACTATAGCTAATGCAGTGTTGCCATTTTCCAAAGTCTTGGGTGATTTTGGAGTGCTCAGTCTCATCTCCATGATTACAAGAGCTATCAGGCAGAGTATTTGAATATGATGGAAAAAGTTCACTTGTGTGGTGACAATTGATCGGCCTAGTCAGTACCGAAAAGGACAAAGGAAAGCAATGTGCTAGTAAAAACAGTCATAAGACAATGAAAATTACCTAAATGGCTGACTTCACTCAGAGGGAGCAATGTAGAATTATTTCATCATTTTAAGCAATTTGTGTGCTTAAAGCAGTCTTCGACAACCTGTTTTAACCCTGGACCCCTAAAATATTTTTGCTCTTAGCTCGAGCCACCTACAACAGATGCTCTGCTTAAGGCTGCTTGAGAGTAATGAATAGATAAAGGTCCTGTCATAAGGACGGACGCTTCTCGCACCTCTTGTGGTGATATTTTGTACCCCAAGGATTGCAGACACTCCCGGTTGGGAATCCCTGGCCTAAAATAAGATATGCAAACCCGCACAGTTAGACCCTACCACTTCTGCGTTTAACAACAATGTCATTAATGCTATAATAGTAGAAGGTATTAAAGTATAAGTGTATATTTGTGCGACCCATCAAAAATAGCCAGGAGACTTTCACATTGCTACATTTCATTCATTTGCATCTTTATGAACACAATAGTTCAAATGCAAGTAACCTTTTTATCTTTAGCATTGCATTTAAAATTATTGTCAATTAAGCTGAGATGATTGAATGCCAACACGCAATTTAGCAATTATAGCAAACATGTATGGGGACCAATCAGCATTACTCATACCAGGGCCTGGATTAATAAAGAGTTTAAAATGAAAACAGTGTTCGAAAAGGATGCTTTTATAGTCATGTGTATTGAACCTGCCTACAGAAAAATTTCGCTAGATAGTCTCCTCCGATGAATCACGTAATTTACTAATACTATAATTCAGTGCCATAGAGAATCTTATTCAATTCACGAAACTTCATTTTCCAAACTTTTGTTTGTTTGCCTGTCAAATTTGTGGGATTGCATACCGCTGTAAAAGGCATTTATGATCCAACTATTAGGTTCTCATTTAATATTTGATCATTATGATACTGAAAACTTAGCAGTATTTACTGACTATTACGAATTCTGAATATTAAGAAGTTTTATGATTAGACTAAGAAAATACCCTTTGAGAACAATAATATTTATTAAATTTTCTCTACTTTCGGTACTAATATCTATTACCTTCGAATATCTCTGGCAATACCCTATATATTTGTTGATAGTCCTATTTCTCAAGTTATTTGGTGACTTTGTAAAGCGATTGAGTTTTCTTTAAAAATTATTACTACCGTGCTAATGTGAAATGACTTATCGTGATATTATTGGAAACTATTTAAAGTTTTTACTCGGCAGAAGAAGCGGGCTTGACAAAATTGATATTATTCATACATAGTGCTACACTAGCACAAAGTTGATGGCTAGAGGATATACGTATGTTTCAATGATGGTCACAAGTATTTATTGATGCTCAATTCCTTTTCATGGATATTTTGTGGCAAAGTTTGCGATTGTAATGTTATGTCAGGCAGATTCGTGTGATTCACTTATAGCGAGAGAAAGTGGCTTCATACTTTGATTAATTTCTGCGATATAATTTATAATATCTGAAGAAACTGGAATTAATACTTACCAACAATGCTTGCAAATATGAAAATTCCAATGACGTAGCAAACAATCATATACACACATCTAAAGGAAGAAGTTGAAAATAATAAATACTGCTAATAGGGTTTTCTCACTCTTCTCGTGTTGCTACTGAAAATGTACTAACTGCACCAAAAGAGATAGCAACTGAATTGTAACTCAATGCCACCCAGGTTGAATGTTTAGATTTGCAACTACCCCATTCTCTTGGCTACAAACTATCATGAATAATAGGATGCAGTTGGGTAAATAACGCACTAATGCATTATGATGAGGAAATCTTCAGACTGCAAGAAGGTCAAGCTCACTAGTATACATAGCTATAAGGAGTTTATACCAGCTACTCTGTAAGAGAAATAACCCTACAGGGCAGTTCCTGTGTGTTAAATAGAGCATAACTTTTATAATATACAGTAATGAACACATTGCACAGTTATAAAATACGGGTTGCAGATAAATTGTCTCAATAAGTATAAAGGCGGAAAGAAGATGAATCCATGGTGGAAGAGACGTATTTAGGAAGATATAAAGCAGCTGAAAAGGATATCTGCATTTTCAAAAGGGTGAGGAAAGGGCAAAGCATAGAGTAAAGCGAAAAGGTTTACTAGCAGTGACTGAAGGATTAAAGCAAAGGGTCATTGCAAAAGCTGCTAAGCTAGTACGATACAAACAAAGAATTCATCAGTACAGGATTAATATATTGTTCAAAGTGGATAAAAAGAAAGTTTATAACGAGTTCAATGGACAAACAGCGAATAGTAATAGAGATCCACCTGATGTTGAAGAACATAGGACATTTTGGAATGGAATATGGAATGTTGAGAAAGAGCACATTAAAGGCACTGATTGATTGAGTGATCTGAAAGAAAAGATAGTGAGAGTATAACAGTAGAATATGGCGAATAATGTGAAGAAACAATGCAAGACGATGCCAAACTTGAAGGCACCCGGACATGATGAGGTTCACAGGTTTTGGATAAAAAGACTTTTTAGTATGCATGACAGGATAGCTACCCAGATAAATTTGATACAAGACGGGACAAAAGAAATACCATCTTTGATGACACAGGGAAGAACAGTGTAATGTCAAAAGGATGCAGCAAAGAGAAACTTAAGATAACTTAAGACCAATAACCTGTCTTCCACTTATGTGGAAATTATTTACTTGTATTATTGCAGAGGATATGTACTTTTTCGTGGAAAACAACCACTTACTTCCAGAGGAGCAAACGGGCTGCAGGAGGAAAAGCAGGGGAAAGAAGGATCACTTACTGATTGATAAGATAATACTTAAAGATTGTAGGAAAAGAAAACCAAATCTTGGTATGGGGTAGATAGCCGATAGAAAGGCCTACGATTTTGTCCCTCATATCTGGATTCTAGGTCTTGACATACTTGTTATTGCTGATAATGCCAGAAGTATTGTTGGGGAACAATATGAAGAATTGGAAGCTTCGTTTACCTTCGAGTGGATCTGATTTAAGCTAGATTGATGTCAAAAGATGAATTTTTCAAAGGAGATAGCTTGTCGCCATTGATGTTTGCTGCTTTTATAATTCCTTTACCTCTTTTGTTAAAAAAAGTAAAAGCTTCTTATTGATGGGGTGAGAGAGAATTTAGACTTAATCATCTTCTCTTCATAGATGACCTCAAACTCTTTGGAAAAAGCAATTACCAAATAGATAGTTTAGTACAAAATATAATTAACAAAGAATCATTACTGTCTATGCAAACGAAAATTAGTCTATTGGTTTCAGATCTGGTAAGAGTGATGAGAAATGTTCTGGTACAATGCAATCGAGAGGAAAGATGGAAAGATCAAAAGATCAAAACGCGTACAGCACTTCATCCACAGGATGCAGTTTTCTGGATATTCGCAAGAAGGCAAAGTGCTGGTTTATAAAAAGCAAAGAAAGTGCTTGATAATGTTATAGAGCGCGATGGAGTTGGACAATGTCCAATGTACAAGAGTAAATTCTGTTAAAGAAGGGAAGGAGACAAAAGAAACTTTGACTAGCGGTGTAATTGGTATGAGAGAGGGGATCATAAAACATTTATGTTTGTGGAGGCAACACCCAATGGTCAGTTAGCAATGGCATACAGAAAGCACTAAAAGAAGCAGGTCTTAAAATCGGTGTTGTTGAATGAGCAGGAAAATCCTTGAAGAAATTAATAACAAAATCAGATCCCTTCCTGCAAGATGTGCAAATTAGATTCAAATATCAACTGCAAAGGAAGAGGTGTTGTATACTAAATTAAGTGTCAAGGGTGTACTGGGAGTAATATAAATGACGGGCTGTACGTTGG
This sequence comes from Mastigias papua, assembly GCA_964019165.1. Classification (NCBI taxonomy): domain Eukaryota; kingdom Metazoa; phylum Cnidaria; class Scyphozoa; order Rhizostomeae; family Mastigiidae; genus Mastigias; species Mastigias papua. Next base: position 9,781,781 of record OZ025274.1, read on the forward strand.
AGAAACGGCCAGGAGCATAGGAGAAAGAGTTAGTGTACAGCTAAGAAAGTACCAGGAAAAGGATAAAACTCAATTTTTCAAAAACACATTCAAGAGAAGCATGGCGGTGAAAGACAGGATGTTAAGATGAAAGTAGTTTTGTCGTGTGGCAATGATGCAATGCTAAGACAAGTGACTGAGGCGATACTCACTCATTAAAGAGCTAAACCCAGAATTGAACACCAAAGATGAATGGGGAAATTCGAACACTTTACGTGAAAGGGATCGCATTCGAAGTAATAATTTACCGAACTTCTTCAAAGAGGAAATCATGAGAACGAGAATTCGACCAATTCTCACTAAGTAGGTGCCGAGGGGCAAAGGAAATTTTGAGGATTAACTAATGTAAGTGTTTATGTGTGTTAATAAATAAGGTTTTACTAAACTTACTTAAGGTATGAAACTACCGAAATACAATTTGATCTGGAAATTTGCATATTTAATGCTATTTGTCTACTTAATAGAATAGCAGTTTTAAACATTAAAACCTACATATGGGCAGTTACCCCTCTTTGTTAGTATTGTGACTTATCGATTAAGCTGTAGGCGACATCGGCGATGTTATTCATTTATTTCGTAATGTGTATGCGCTACAATGAGATTTTGAAGAGATTGCAAGCATGCTTCTCATGTTCTGCTAGAAAGAAATATTTTAAAGTAGTACATGATAAACCGGTTCCTAAAGTAAATACTCTAGCAGCACAAACGAAAATGTGTCATAAACCCTTTATTCTAGAAACAAAATAGATACTTACTCGAAGGCAGTTTCTGGATGAGCACTTCCTCCAATGGTTGTCAGTGACAGCGTTGACCAGTAGTAGCAGAAAGCATACTGATAACTTAATGATTCTGTTTTTTCATCAAATTTTGGGTATACCCAGTTGTTTATTCCAAACCCTTCATACTTCGAAATAATGAAGTAGAAGCAAGCATTCCAGTGCATCATTATAAGCATTATATGTAGGAAGATTATTGTTCTCAATACATTTGGATATGTTGTCAAGGCAAGGATGGTCTTCTGTGAACCAAATGTTTTATAATACTTTAATATTCTTAAGAGTCTAAGTGTAGGTGTGGTTCCCATCAATAGATATAAACAGTCTAATGGTAGCACGGATACGACATCGAGTGCAAACTGATAGGATTTTAAATATGCCATTGCCATTCGTTTCAGATCATCTACGTAGATACCATTTTCCAAGAAAGAGGTTCGACTGCTAATTATCATATCTAATATATAGATGAAATCTGCAACATAATCAAAGAAGTACCACAGGTATTTGTACTTAGTTTGAGCTTCGATAAAAGCAACCCGCAAAAGAATCACCCAAATATTGTACGTTATAGCCAGATTCACCAAATATAGCCAGAAGTAGATGAAAGTGCTATATGGCTCGAAAAATGTGCTGAGAATCCTTCCTGATAAGCCATTATTATGACATAAAAGTCCTTGACCTCCAATCGAAGAAGAGCAGTCAACAACAATGGCATCCTTTACTTGAAAACCATCAACAGATTGATCCTTGCAGTCCTCCTTGGCAGGATCTCTCGCAAGTGCTGTGTTGCATACATTACTCCTTTGCACCACTGAAATACGACGTTGAGCTACATTTACTGAGGTCTTATTTGCAGTCTTCATAGAGTTATATTCCCTAGTACTAAACTTCTGCAAAAAGTCTTTTTGATCAACTAGTTTCTTTGGTTTATGCTTTTTCTGCTCATCCATTACCGTTTTCACAGCTACCAAAGTGCCAAGTCTTTTTCTAACGCTTTCCCAGCCATTAGGGCGGCCATCACGACTGTTTTCCTTTGCCGTCAATTTTATATTCATGTGAGTAGTTTCCTCATCGTTGACGCATTTTTGAATATCATCATCATCTTCATGAACAGAAGGCAGTTGATCATTTAAGTCTGTTACACTCAAATTCTCTTTCTCCTCACAAGGTTTTGCTGGTTCTGTTACATTTGATAGTGCGGAGTGCTCTTTTAGCTCTATTGATGACATTTTGTTGGAACAAGTCAGGTAGTTTTTCAAAGCGACAATGGTGATGTATTTTCTGTAATATAAAAAGTGTCCAAGTAAGAATTCACTTAAGTTTCTTAAAGTCTATCCATAGACCAAATCGAAATTCCTTGTCATAATGTGTCGGAAGCGTCGCCTATATTACCAAAATAAAAATAAAACTATTGTTGCACAAAGCAATCTGGTTCGGTTTACAGGACTAATGATTATTTAGTCTGCAGTTGTCCATTGACAAATATTATGCCCAAACACTAAATTTCAGCCCCCTTTGTTGACATCTTGAAATATTTAAAAAGCATAATGTTCATAATACCTTTGCTAACTATTACTAAATCGCATTGAAGTATAGTATCTGACTAAGTTTTTGATGTGGTGAATGTAAAATAATTGATTAAATTTAGTTAACAAAATCCGGAAAACTTCCTCTATATATAAAATATTACCCACATAACGCTCACAACCACAAAATCATTCCATTAAAATCCAAATTTCCACAGTAGTTCAAGTAGTAGCATACAGTGAGCGTTTTACCAGGGTATTCTCCAAGTGGAAATAATTCGTATGCAGTTGAAAATTTTGAGAATCTTAGTGAAAAGCGATGGAAGACGTCTGGTTATTGACAACCATGTCAATACACATCTGTGAAAGTACAGTGACCCAGGCAAAGAAAGAAATATACAAAAAAGAAGTTATTGCAATGGCCTAGCAAAACATTGATAATTAGAGAATACTATTTGACCATCTTAACAAAAATTTTTCATCAAATTCCGATGTCTAGGTGCCAAGATATTCATATTCAAAGTTTGATGAAATTTGTAAAACTTAATTTCATGGCATTTCCTTTGAAATTCTAGACAACAGCAAAATAAAACCCAACAAGTTCCTTTTTTAATATCTCCAATTGGCAATGTCCGGTTTTCAAAATTATTATTTTAGTTTATAGATGATTGCTTCTAGTTATTCTTAAAAATAAGGAAGACGATTTAACTGCCCCAATTAGTTATGTTAAAGGAAGTTTTGGGACTTTCAGCTTTTACATAGACAGGAAACAAACAAGTTCTATTTCTTAATAGTAGAGCTGAAAATGAAAATCATATATAAAATTGCATTAAATAAAGAATAATTTCCTTAAAGTACAAAGCTTTTTGAAGTCACCCCTAAAATGCCTTATGAAAACTTGTGCAGCAGGGGGAATCGGTGAACAATCTTAAAGCATCAATCAGTTTTATCTATTAGATGTTAATGTAATGGAAATGGCGGAAAAACATACAAAGATAAGTTTTTACATGGTCACCTACTGATTTATTAGATGTGCTTTGACTCCTCCCCAGTGAATCACAAAGCAATTCTACATAAAAATATAATGAAATTTGTGTTGTACTTTATGCTTTTAGTTCATAATGATCTTTACGGATAGTTACTTTTGTGAACGACAGGAAATTTTGATAGTGATTACTAGTAGAAGTTGTAAATTTGAGCTACATCTTCAAATTAAATACTGTTGAACAGATCTCAGAGAGAGCATTAAAATGCCGTTTACCTGATGTCAATATGTTCAGTAGTTCAAAAATTTATGAAAATGAAGCTATGAACTTTCGGTCTAATTTCAAATGCATGTATAGGAAATTAATCACTCACCAAATCGAAAAGTCTTTTCTAACAATTCTAATCCATGAATGCCAATTGTTAACTGAATTTCTTGAAAATGTAAATACTATTGAGAAAATAATTGAAACAGCTATTTTTCCATGGCTTGGTGCCATCCTACCAAAATAAATTGCTAGGTGGAAATATTGAAAAAGGAACTTGCAGGGTTTCGTTTGCAGTTGTTTAGAATTTTCCAGCAAATGCTATGACATTAAGTGTTTCGATTTTCACGAAACTCTGAATGCATATATCTTGGGATTTAGACTTCCAAAATTGATGAAAAATTGTTTGTTGAGATGGTCAAACAACATTCCTTAATTTTCTATGTTTTGTTAAGGCATTGCGATAGCTTCATTTTTTCCTATTTCTTCCTTATGTGCTTCTGTATCACAACGGAGCGTCTGTGCTTTCTGGAAGATTCCGTCCAAGCTCCATTTTTAGGAAGAGAGAACAGATATGGCCAACATAGAGTAAATTGATCTATTTAGCTAATCATGTCTATATCAACCTTAAACTGACAAAAATAAAGTTTTGCTAGGCTGTATGGCTGCAAGATGTGGTTTGGGCTTTTCCGTGCGAATTGTCTTTCTGCAAAAATGAAACTGTTGAAAATGGCTGTTTTAGTGAATGTGAAATAGCATCATGTTGAAAGAAACATCATAGCTATGCAGACAGTGTTGCAAAGCAGATATTAACAAAATGAATTGTTAGTTGCTATTATTTTACCCCTATATTTGAATTACTCAAGCCACACGAATGGTGTTGTACTATCTCCACGATATAACTGAGTTTGCAACTAATCTTGTCAAAGTATGAATGCAGCAGGAAGCACACTGTATGGGATTCATAACTGGCTTCCCTTTCAATCTTGTATAAAAACAAAACTAAATCACAAGATAAGCATTCAGAGTGACTTGATTTAAGACTTCTGCGTTAAAATGACCAGAAAAGGACATGGCCATATTTTCCATGCATGGCAAAAATGACTTCATTGCATGGAAGTAGTGAAATAGATGGAAGACTTTTGCTCATGCTCTGCAAATGTTGCAAGGCTGTTCTCCAATTTGTTAAAGGTTAGCTATATAAATGGATTAGCTTTTTAGAATTTTGTCTACTCTCACGGTCACCACCAGAAGAGACACGATTTGAACAACACGCATCATCAAGAATCTTAAAATTAGGCAAGCGAAGGAAACTATTCTAGCCAATTGGCTTCCATGCCCAACCTGCCAAGATCCGAATAGAGAACTTTAGGTTTAAGTTGCTGTTCTGAAAACTATTAAAGATTTGAATTAAAGAAGTTAAGATCATGCATGCCTAGAAAAGCAAAATTTTGAATTTTTTGCAATTTAACAATGATTACCCGAACAATTTGTGGCTATTTGCGAACTAATATTCTAGAAGGACCATAGACTAATTGCTTCTTTATCAAAAACAAAGTTTATGTTTACTACTTATACTCCTTTCTTGTGTCCTCTTTTAGTTCCATAACTGGAAATAACCGCATTCTGATTTACAACGATTGCCTTTTATCAGCTGCTTTTTCGGAGAAGTTCTAGACAATTGAATGTAATCAGGAAGCTGAAAGGTTCAAACCATTAATACAAGTATAATTCTGAGAAACTTGTTGCCTCTAAATATGGTCTTGTGAAGATATTGTTCATAATTATGAGTGTCAACTGTTAAAGACTATTAAACACAGTTAATCTGAGCAGCGCGAAAATTAATTAACTGGACGGCCTGGTAGCTCCAAGTGGTGATCAAATTGCATTGATGTGCATGATTTGAGCAATATGCTGACAAATGATGGAATATACTACAAAAAATTCTAGTCCTCTACTTCTAAGGGGGCACCGAGCTACGTACCTTTTTGGTCTAAATTAGCGCCAATACAAACATTTGACTTACATTTCCATTAGTATGCTTTGCACAATTATTTGTCATATCTTCCTTTCCATGATATTGTGGAAGAGTGATGACATAGTAAAGTGATGCTCTCGCCAAACAAAATCTGACTTGTCTTCTGTTTTGTGATGTTGAGAACCTTTGATTTACGTAAGATTAGTGAGTGCAGTCGGTCAAGGTAACGTCTTCGAAAAATTTTGTAGTTTACAGAATGCGTTTAGGTTTTGATTGAAATTTGGAGGACAAATATATTTGTTAATCGGCAAAGGACATCTGGACATAAAGGAAATGTGCAAAGAGAGCCTAATATTTGAAAGAAGGAGCACTATGCATACTTTTAAGAGAGATACTTATCGTCGAACAATAAGTACACAAACCTCTTGCTAAGGAGAGAGGAAGTGCTTTGAAACTTACTAGGGAGAATTTAAACAGCATGGAGAACCCGAAGCTTTAAGTTTCAAACTTTTAGAAAAAATTTGAAAAAACTGGAGAAAGGACAAAACTTTCTCGGGTATCGAAGATGTTGAAATAGATGGAGTTTTCATATTCATATTCATATCTATATTTATATCCATATTCATATTCATATTCATATTCATATTCATAATCATATTCATATTCATATTCATATTCATATTCATATTCATATTCATATTCATATTCATATTCATATTCATATTCATATTCATATTCATATTCATATTCATATTCATATTCATATAAATATTTAGGCACGATGCCCTATCAGCTTTTAATTACAAAGTAAAACAGAAAAATACAGTAATAATTTCAAAACCCCAAAAAGCTGCTCTTCCTAGGGGTCATGCTTTGATTAACGCTAAGGTTGATTTATGCATCTGCATCCCCACAGCCCTGCAACACCCAGAAAGGTGGCACCCCACAGACCCCAGTCCGGAACAAACCAAACCAGGACCTACCAGGCACCACCCCCAAAACACCACGAGGCTCCAAGGACCCGAACACATCAATCCACCTCAGCTCCTTAGGAGTTGTTTAACTTCCTTTTTGAAACAATTTAGAGAGGGTAGTTCTCTGTACTGCAGCGAGATCTCGTTCCATGCTGAGGCTCCGGTAAATTGGAAAGTCTTTTTGGTAAATTCCAATGGAGGTTTGGGCAAAAGCAGATTTTGGCTATTTCTTGTTGCATAGCTTGAAATTTGGGACCTTCGCATAAATTTATTTTGCAGATTGTCCGGACAGTTTCCATGAAGGATCTTACGTGTCATAAGTAACCTGTCGTACCTTATTAATTCTTCAACATGCAACCAGTCACAGACCCATCCATCCTTGTATTTTTGAATTTTCAATTAGAAACTTTGCTCTCGACTGTACAGACTACATAGTCTCTGGAGAGAGCTGAGCTTCGTATCGGAAATACACCCCCATAATCTGTTACCATACCTCAAAGCTCGATAAACTGCAGTTAGCTTTGACTGAGGGAGAATATCTTTTAGCTTCCGAATTTCAGAAAGGCCACTTTTCACCTTAGTTTTAACTGTTTTATATTGATCTTTCCAGCTCAGATTGTCATTTATATTGAGACCAAGATACTTTGTTTTGGTTACCCTATTTATTTTCTTATGATTGACCTCAATTTCTCTTAGCTCATTTAGGACATTTTGCTGCCTTGAATGCCTATCACCATAAATTCGCTTTTGTCTGCGTTCAGGCTTAGTTTATTTAGCCGCATCCATTCTGCAATATTATTCATCTCATTGCCTATATTCCTCAGCAGAGAATCGCTGTCAGTAGAAGAACAAGTAATGCTTGTATCGTCAGCGTACATGTTTAGAGTTGCCCCTTATAAACAACGTTCGAAATCTTTAACGTAAATGATGAAAAAAGGGGCCCCAAGCACGATCCCTGGGGAATGCCACAAGTAACGCTTTTTGACGACGAATTTTGCCCAGCAACATGACAGAATTGTTCTCTGTTTCTTAGGTATGATGTAAACCAGCAATTTTTATTCTCAATGACTCCAAGTGCTGACAGTTTCGATAGCAAAATATCATGGTCGACTGTGTCGAAAGCTTTTTCCAAGTCAAAAAATACGCTCACATTTAGTTTGCATGCATCAATATTTTTGAACCATGTTTCCATGATATTAAGCATCGAGGTTATCGCGCTGTGCAATTTCCGAAAGGCAAATTGATTTTTCGAGAATGAATCATTTTGCCTACAAAAATCATAGAGCTGGTCATGCGCCAACTTTTCAAGTAGAGAGAACAGAGAGAACTGATATCAACCTGTAATTTGATAAGTTGAACTTTTGGCCTGACTTGTATATTGGGGTACCGCGCGCTAGTCTCCATCTGTCAGGAAAGATCCATGTCTCAAGAGACGCATTGAATATCATTGCTAACGGATGGCAAATATATTCAATTGCATCTTTCAAAAGTTTCGATGGAATTTTGTCAGGCCCAGGCGATTTGGAATTCTTTAGACCAATGATGGCTTTACGGACATAGACAGCGTCAACTCGTTTGAATTGCAATTTCGGTGAGTTTTCGTTATTTTCTTTCAGATATTTCAAAGGGTTGTCGTCTGGCTTTTGCTCGATACTACTTGGAAGTTTTGGACCTATAGTTACAAAATCCTCATTCAATGCTTCAGCGATTTCGTTTGGACGGTCTAGTCTTTGGATTTTGAAGTTCACAGCAAAGAAAGAAGATGGAGAGTCCTTATTTAATACTTTGTTTATTGTCCTCCACATCTCCTTGGGGTCATTGGAGTTTTCTTCAATGATTGTGTTATAATATTGCTGGACAAGATTGCGTAGTTCAGACGTTATTTTGTTACGCATTGCTTTGTAATTTACCTGTGAGTAATAGATCTGAATCAATGGATGGAGGAAGTCGTGCTAAGATGAAGAGCTACCAGTACAAAAGTAATTGAGAATAAAAGTAAAATACAGAGAAAATTTTCGACCTGTGAAAAAAGCAATTGAGGGTTAATGCGAAAACAGATAATAAAAATAAATGACAGAAGAAGAATTTACCCCCAAACGGAAGAGAAAACAATGTGACGTCATAACAATATTGCAAAGGTGTCAACTTCAAACAGGAGCAAGCTAAAAAAGCAAAGAAGAAGAATCAAATGAAAGAAAGTTGGCTAGAGAAAGCAATCAGTTGTTGATGTTGCCGCCGCAGCAAGGGTTTATGAAGATGGATTCCATTCCTGTTACATTAGTAACATATGTATATATATATATATATATATATATATATATATATATATATATATATATATATATATATATATATATATATATATATATATATACATACTTAACTTGTAATGCAGTTGTAATGCCACTAATTCAATTCACTTAATTACTGCGTAAGAGTAAAGTATGTTCTGGAAACATCCGCGGTCATTATAATCCATGCTTCGCCATCATGAGCAGCGCATTACGCAAGCTGTGTTATCCCTTTGGAATGTCGGACTTACCTATGAAAGTAAACCCCAACGACACGTAAGTTCAGTGAAGTAAAAGATCTTGGAGTCATGATTTGAACAAGAGAGAACTTCCGACAGTATCTGTAATACGGTGTCTTTCTATTTAGGAGTGTTCGCTAGGTAGTCTACAGCATATAGTTGCTCTCGCTTACTCGTAGCAAATGCACTATTTTAGACGCTTACTTATACTATTTTATCTATTATGTGGTTGTTCTAACATTTTCGTTAGGTCATTTTTCCGCCGTACGGTTATCACACTAGTAAAATATTCCAAGCTTTTTGACAGTTATTTTGCTTTGATTTACCAATACTAAAACTACCTATGACGGAATTATCTTACTATCGTTATCTTAATATAAATTTTATCTTGAAATAGCATTTTGCTTTGTATCTATAGTTCATTTTCTGTTTATCGTTGATTTTGCAATTATGTATTTAGTTATAAAATCTCACCATGAAAATTTTTAATTTCTATAGAGATAAGCCATTATTTTGTTTTTCCGTTTTTTTGTGACATAAATGTGTGTGAAGCATTCAATAAAGTCTCTCGAAAGCTATTTGCAATCTAATCAGTGACAATAGGTGTAATCACAGCCTTTGCAGCAAAGGTTTTGTAGACGACGTCTAGGTTTGTTGCTACCTTAAGCAACAAATGAATATTATTCTTGACTCTTTAGACCCATATTGCTTGTGTTCTACAAGCAACAAAGTAGCCTTGCTAAGATTTTGATGACATGGTCTGAGATATAATTTGCTTATAACACTTGTGATTCTCTTTTAGATAAACGTTGCATTCAATGGTCTTTTGCAAAACTGCTCGTGTGTTTTCTCGTGTCTTGTGTTGTATAGAAATTTTATTTCAACAATACTTTGCCTATGATACTTGCAGCATATCATAACATCAGTTGATGCTCCAATGAATGCACAGTCTTTGTCTAAAGCAAACCTGCACGTTGCTGTGGAAATTCGCTGTATTCCCTACTTTCATAGACGTAGAATCGCTTTACGGCTGTTTCTTCATCTCATCTGCCCCAATTGACTGACTTGTGGCAATCCATATTTTTATCCTTATAACTGATATTGCCAACCAATGAAGAGTTCTTGGGATGTGACGTACCTCTTATGTGTGAAGTGGCGTTAACTTTTGTGAAATATAAATAAATCTTGAAGCTGTTAATCCCCTTTTCTGTGTTCCATTTAAAGCTCTGATTTGCTTGACATCTATGTAGTTTCTCGACAGCTCTTATGTCACTTTCTAAGAAACACGGTATAGTTAGGAAGCTGGAAAGTTTTCCATCATCAGATTTAAAACCCTAATTTAGGATAATTCTACTGAAAACTCCAGTTATAGTCAACCCTTTGGCTAAAGGTTTACTGCCCTGTCAATTGATTTAAATAGTACAGCATCTAGACTTGTAAGCTTAGTATTCAATTGCTGCTTTGAGGATCGTTCCGGCTCAGTGCCAGTTTTCGTTGATTCATTCCATCCACATGGCATTGAAATGGTAAAGGGGGAAGTATATTCCTCTGAACTTGCATGCTCAGTCTTGTACGTAGAAAATGATATCATTGCAGCATTGGTTTGCTCCTTCCATTTTGTGTCCATCTGATTCAGCATCTATCAAAGGTCCCTTTTCTTCAGGGACAGCCATATATGTTCTAGCATTGCAAAATACAATTGTGATATCTCATCTTGATTTCTTGATTAGTATTTCACCAACAAATTACAATAGAAGTAGCTATGCGCCTTTTGATCTTTGTATTTTCCAGTTTATTCGCGATTGAAATCTCTGCGATTCAGTATATATTCAAATATATTCCTAGGTGTTATCTTAAGCTACAAGCTGACTTTTTCAATGTTATTTGTGTAACTTGCTTCTTTTCGTCCAGGCAGATTGAAGTTTCTTAGCTCTGTTTACAAAATGGCTATTTAACCTTTTGAATTGATATTGGCATGAAAATTACAACAGGTTCATTTCTACTGTAGTAGAAGATCTAGCTAAGTGCTCTGCCTTAGAATAGCCAGAAACAGATATTCCCCTTGAAAAGGTATCTATTTAACTATCTGACAGTCATGCACGATAAAACAGCATTTATATATTCAGAAAATGAGTGCACCAAATTCCCTGCTATACTCTTTTAGCACACTTAAAAGTTAAGACAGCACTTTAAAGAATGTTGCTTCGAACTTAAGTCCTTATCAGTTGTTTCCCTTGACTACAATGAATTTCGCAGAGGGAATTTCCAGCAGAACTGCATGCTCTTTAGTGTGTTGAAAGAGCATAGCAGGATACTTAGTGCCTCATAGCAAGCTATGAGATATTACTCATAGTAAACAAATCTATGCTTTTTTAACATGCATTATTAAAGCTCTTTTCTTGCCACTGCGACAACTCTGTCTCGATGATGTCTGACGTTCACTCCTAGAAAAATTCTGACAAGTTTTAGAATTCTTCCCATAGTGATAATCAGCCTAGTCACCAGTATACTAATCTGTTACTATCTTTGTCGTCAAATGATCTTCTGATTTAGGTGTCGGTATAATGTGTAACACTCATATCAAGAAAATGCCAAACAGACAATTATTAAGTTTAAAATGAGTCCATCTGTTATTGAAATATACATTGAATACACAATGGTTGCAGCAAGGTCCAAAGATACCTTGCAGTACACAAGCAATGGCGATAGATACTCAAGAATGGTTTATAGAAGGAACATTAGTACATAGAGATAGTACGATTTATCACTATTCAACTATAACCTGCGTTTTAGAGTTAATTGTACCATTAATCATCTCTTCAATTATAACCTTTGCTTTAGAGCTAACGGATAGTATGACATAGGTTAGGTATGATATAAATCACAATTCCACCAAACTCCTGAAAGAGATACTGAAATAATACGTAAGTGTTATCAATATAAGAAGCATGAAAAATACGAAATAATCTCTTGATACCAGGGCCACGGAGATGATGATGCAGGGAGGTGAAATTGTCCCAGAATCCAGAGAGAGGCATCCAAAAGCTATGAAATTATTTTTTGTTCACTTTAAATTTTGTGTTTACGTCATGAGGGGCCTTTAATGTTTCATGTAGAAGTACCGACGAGAAAATCCCAGCTCACAGCATACCTCAATCACAAATGCTCCCAGCTACAAATTGCATGGTTACAAGGATTTTTGCAAAGATTAACACGTCAATCATCATTATTAATTTTTTCTACACAAAAACACTTTTGAGGACCCCATTTGTCCACTGGTCTTGACCCCATGTGGGCTCTCAACGGGCCTTCTTATAATATGCCCATAACTTGAAGTCAAACACGTAGTAGGACCAGGAGTAAGTTATTTCTTGTCCGCTAAATTCATTACTTCCGTATTAAAAATTTACGCAAAAATTTTAGACCTTTAAGCATCTACTCAATACTGTAACCTTAAAGACCTTATTTGTAACTTGAATTTACTGCATGCGTTGCAAAACATTTCATTGCATTAAGGTGCATTATGAAACCAAATAGCCTTTGTTTTTAGTATTCTTTGTACTTCTTCCTTGTTGACTGCCTTGCGATTGCTCTAGTGACTGCATTTGAATGTTAAAATCCTTCTTGACTTTTTGATTGATTAGTTATTTAATGTTATTGCTTCCTAAAGTGACATGAAAAGGCTGATTGTATTTTACTATTTCAACTACTCATGGTTCTCTGCCAGAGGCTACTAGCGATTACTTCTTTTGTTGAAGTAGTGACATGACCACGAACATCACTAGGAACAATCTTAAATAAACAGATTGCAACATAGTCTTCAGCACTTTGGGAACGATGAATTCTATAGGAAATATGCAATTATTTGTGAATTACGCCTCGCTGTCACCAAGTTTGACTATCCAAACACATCACAGAATGCTACAAGCTTGATGTATCCAATGGTGACTCCAAGGGGGACTATGGGTGCATGCCCCACCTCTCTTTATGACCAATATCTATGTCACCTAAACTTGACTTACTTCTTCGTTTGGACCTACAAGTATTTTTTGTCACCAATCAATCGCGTATTTTTTTGTGCACTTTTTACTGAAAGTCATTGCCTCCAAAAGGTGCAATTTTTCCAAGACTTTTGGAACTGGTGAGCCCTTTAGTGTCACCAAACGTGCTGCAATTCATGTGCATCAATATTGACATTTCACATCAAAAAATTACATTGCCACATTCACAGTTTCAAGCTTTTTTTGTAAGGAAGCCAATAAACTGCGGGCAATGCAATTACTTTTTAAGGACCAGTAGACATTAACAGCACACAGTTCAAAGTGCAGCTGCTCTACCGATACTGGTTCGTAGGTTTTGGTACTTTTCTCCGATCTTACAAATTCCATCAAACTTCTAATTCAACTGTCATTTTATATCGTCTGTTTCGTGAAAAATCTCAACAAGCTATTTGCTATTTCATGTTTTCGCTTAATGCTTGAATTTTAGTTCATGAAGTCAAATTCTCAAGGATTTCTTAGCTGATATGATGCAAAAAGCTTATCATGTAAATGAAAATTATAGCGATCACTTTTATACCTTTGTAGGGTATCTTACTACTCTAATTAATTAGGTGAAGCTTTTTCTTCTGTTTAGAAATGTAGTTTATTTCTTGGGAAAATATCGTATGGCAATAAGAATGAATACGTCCTACATTTTCTTTCATTTCATCCTATGTTTCCTTTGCATTTTGTAGACTTTATGTACATAAGAACTTGAACAAAAGTACATCACTGTTTACATGGCTTTGTACCTCAACAGCATTGATTCTATGCTCAATAATTATTGAGCAAGTCAAACCAACTTTCTTGCCTCTATGATGATTCTATTTACCCTTCATATTCTTTGGCAATGGAAAGCTGAGAAGTACAACGTACAACTTATGAGGAATTATTACTGCTCAAATAACTTCTCAGCTCATATATGAGGACAAAAGAATTACATACGAGTTCTTGCTTCAAAATCTTTATAATATCACGTTTACCCTAATACATTGTTAAAATTGCAAATATCGATTTGTAATTGTGAACAACGTTTAGCCTCACGGAATCAAAGAAAACCTGTTCACTAGTTGCTAGTTCTCAAATTACATCAATATTTCAAGCTGGTAAAAATATGAAATAACTTACGACCTGTGAAGTGGGCTTTTCTTGGCTTTCTGATTTCAGGTGATAGTCTTTAGTCTCCCTCAGAAAAGTCACTTATTTTTATTGTTTACCGTATCATTCCTGATTGGGCGATTCGCAGCATCTCATATTTAGTGTAATAATACGAGCGTCAGATCTTATTTCTCATTTAAAGACCAACAAAAACATTCGTTTATAGCTAATCCTGCTGAGAACATATGCACTGGATGTGAATAATCTAATTGGATTAAAGCAATACCACGGACAAGCAGATCCATAATGATCTAGTGCAGCAGCGGTTTCCCAACATTATTTCCTAGATCTGCATGGCTTACATTTGATGAAATTCCATTGGGAACCAGAAAGCTAGAGCAAATATGTCATAAAGGTAGTCAGATATGTTATGATAAATAACTGTTCGAACTCCTTTTATCATTCAAATTCAATATTTCAAACTTAACTCTCTGTTGATATAAGTATCCTTGATGTTAGCATATTTCTTATTTTTATATATTTGAGGAATCTCATTATAGATTGGAACATAACTTACAATACAACAGTTTCTTTGAATCCGCAAAATAACAATATTTCAACAACTGCAGTAACCATAATGTTTAATAACGCAATGCCTGTCAAAAGTCTTAGAGCACTAGCTATGCTTTACGCTATACTATACTAGCTATAGTATCCCCTCCATAGTTAAAGGCAATGTTGTATGAAGCAAACGTGAGATACTCGAAGGCCAAAAGTGATGCGTGATTATACAGCTAAAGGCGTTTGCTATTGAAGCAACATTTTTTGAGGGGAAGGGGGAAGGGGAGTTTGCAATGTACTTAGGGTCACGGAAAAACGGTAGGACAAAGAAATTCAAACAGTTGTGTAGGTGTTCCAACTGCTTTTGGCAGGCATTGCCTGAATCTCATATTTAAGGCGGGGGTTAAGGTGAAGGTTGACAAAAATCGATACTTTTTAAAAAAAGCTCTAGCATCATTGGTTCTGGTGTAAACGATAATAAACTATATATCAATAGAAAGCTTATGAAACAGAGAATGAGAAAAAAAATAGTTTGTGCCACTCAAATGCAGGGAAATCTGATGCCAACATCATTATTATACCCAATGGTAAAACTGACCCATATGGGTTTCAGAAAAGATATCTGATCAGAGCTACAAGGAGCTTCTATCTCCTTGTTGTTTTTCTGCAGTAGGAACAGTCATATGTGAGTTAAGCAGATGAATTTCTTATTTCTACAACACTGAAGTCACAAGTGGCCTTTGAAATATACACTAGAGGACCACTGGACTCATACCTCTATAACATTAAAAGCTCACATCACATGACAAAATCATCTGCTTATCCTAATCAGCTCAATAAGAGCTTACAACACTGAAAATTTCATTTAAATAGGATAAATGGCTAAAAAGTTATGATTTCTCAAAGGGTCGAAAAGTTTGTTTCCGGGAAAATGACTTTAAAGTTGATGAATAATAAAAAGGCACATATTTACAGTAAAAAAAGGAAAGGTATGGCAAATAACATTTCAAAATGTTTTCATTTAAACTGAGGGACTTTACTATTACAATTAAAAGCCTCCTGCTTCATATGTCACCCCCTCAGCCTCCCTGAGAGCTTCCTCCCTGCGCATCTGCATGATTTGCTGGCCCTTTCGCTGTTTCTTTCCTCTCTCTGATGCTTGTGATTCTGCCTTTCTTACTCTTTTTCTGTCTCTCTTTGTGAAGGCAGTCCTACTATGGTGTCCTGCTGGGGTGAGTAGACACTCCATGACCCTCTCCCTACTTGATGCACCACTATGAAAGTGGCACACAGCAGATGCAACAGCAAAGCGGACAACTTTTGCACCATGATGTTTGTGCTTAGGGCAGCGAGCCCATATAAGAGAATTAATGCACTCATTAGGGTTCTGTGCTGTCCCACGAACACATCTTTGCAAAAGTTTTGTCTCACTCAAAAGAACAAATACAGGATGCAGTACTTCTAAAAATACTTCAGGTAGACAGTTGTCATTCTGATAAGTTGCTGTTCCCGTAGCCAAATCCTGTTGCCAATTGCACCATGACTTTTCACCAGGAGGGCAGTAACGGTGTTGTTTCTCTGGATCAGCACAAAGGACATTGTGGCACAGAGTTGCAAGTATGCTCTTTTTCATTGAATACACTGCAATATCACCTTCTGTCTCAGAGGGATTTGCTTTCTTGATGGTATTCTGGCAAATAGCAAGACCATAGTACCTTTGCAATAATTTTATCTTGGCTTCTGTAAGTCGGCCATGTCCTCCACTTGACTTTCCGTCAGCAAGTTTGCCTTTGGTTCTTGACTTAAGAGCTATCAAGTGCTTTCCCATCCGTTTTTGGACATGGCCAACACAGTCAAGCTTGATGACTTTGCAGCCATCATATACATTCTCTACAGAGTTGAATGCCTTACTGTCTCCATCAGAAACCATCCATCTATACCTAAGATTGTGCTTCATGATAGATCTTTTCCACATGATGACTGCACCTTCTGCCTCCATTGCTGGTGAGCTTCCTGTGAAGTTGATATCACATTCGCCAGCAGTAATATGTTCCATTCTCCATTTTTCTAGTCTTTCTTCATCACCTTCACATTCAGTCTTCTTCTTGGAGCATTTTTGACAGGTTTTGGATAGAACATGGTAGTCAAGTACTTCTCCAGTATCAACAGAGATCACAATTGCAACTCCAATTAAAGATGTGAACCCTCTCTTAGCCCAGGTACCATCAAAGCTGACAGCAGCATCAACAATTTGACCCTCCTCTGATTGATTGCTTTCTTCAATTATTAACTGATGAAGTCTTTGACCAGCTCTTGTCATCTCTGCACATACTTCTTCTTCTTGTGCTTCAAGGATGTTTTCAACTTGTTTGGAATATGCTGGCTTTGAGATGCAAGGCATATTCATAATGCTACAAAATGCTGATAACCCTTCATAGCCACCACCAGTTTCCAGGGAATGATAAACAGCTCGCCTGTTGACATCATATGACTTCCCTCTTTTCGTGACACTGCTGGATGTATTCAGAGGAGTAATATGTTCACACATGTTACACTCAAAAAAGAGTTCTGACATCAAACCTGCTCGTGATGATAAATTCTCCTTTAGATGTAAATTCCCTGAAAAAATAAAATAACATATAAATGTCTCACAATGATCATCGATAGATATTATGATTGAGAAAACATACGTATCTTCTGACTTTTTGACTTGTGGATTAGAATAAGAAATACCTTACTAGTACAGTTTAGTTGATATTTCAAAAGTCTTCTGCATACAAGATCTTACAAAACATATAATAACATAAAATTATCAGAAATTGCATACACACACTTACAATAACATGCATAATGGTGTATACTCAAGATGTTGTTTGACACACACCTTCTCACATTGATGTAGATCAAAAACGGTTGAAGCCAAACTGTCAAGATCCATCAGTCGATATCCACGACCAATACTATCAAAACTATCTTCATTATTAGTATCAGTTTCCTCACTATACCCACGTTCATAGAGTTCCTTCCTTGAAGCACTGGGCCTAGTCGGCATATCATCGTCTTCGAGGGTAACACTTGCAGAAGGACTCTGAATCATTGTACTATGTACATCCGTCTTCGGTTTGTTCCACCTTGAATTTCCAGTAAATCCTTTACCTTTTCTTGTTCTTCTATAGCAATTTTTCTTCTTGTATCCGACCATACTTATAAATAATATTTTCAAATGTCTTCAGCAGGTCGACATAGAGAATTTCAAATAAAGTTCTCACAACTATTGCTATCCCACAATGCAATAGTCTGTTGAAGAACCGCTGGACAACATTTGATTCACTAGATTGAACTTTTGTACCCCTTTTAGGGGTGGTCAGTGGGTAGAAAACAAGACAGAAGAACAGTAAACAACTGCGCTCCCATGGAAACAAACAGTACACTAATATGTGATAGTATAAAGTGGATATTTTTTAAGATAACCAGTGACAAGCTACCAATGAAACTATCTGGATATGTTTTCTAAAGCATTGAAGATTTCATTTCAAGAATAAAATAATTTTTGATATTTTGCAAAAAATTCAGGTTAACCCCCGCCTTAAAGAGAGCAGGTAGAGTTGCAGTGATATATAATACTAACAGGTTTTCGAGGGTGCTGATTTACTTTCATCAGAATCAGAACCATATCTCCACAAAATCATTAGCCTTCGTGTTAAGTCGATGTCTCTATAGACAGTTTATTCATGAAAATTCAGCATAAATGTCTAGAAATTTCAACTACAGTAAAAGCTAGGTCAAAAACTACTGAAGTGCACTACGATCCTCTCCTCTTCATAATGTTCGCTTATATCCTAAATAGGGTAACATTCTTAGATGAGCAGCAGAGAAAATAAATACTCACCATACATGGTTTTATGTCAGTGGGGTATGTAAGACTGTGCAGAGGGAAGAGCATTACCAGTACAGGTGACATAAGTCAACTGATGAAAGGTAAACCGTATTCTATATTCATATATATATATATATAAATATATATATATATATATATATATATATATATATATATATATATATATATATATATATATATATATATATATATATATATATATATATATATAAATACTAAGTCATGAGTGGGCTACCACAATTGGAAAATTTATTTTGGCCCCAGTGCGGATTCGAACTCACGATGTTTAGATCAGAAGACTCCTGTGCTAATCAATTGCGCCATCCAGGCACAAAAGAATAGCGGTGGAATCTTAAGGTCATTCTACCGTGAGTCCCTCAACGCATCTAGGGCCTTCTCTATGTTTCGGCTATAATGCCTTCTTCAGAGCCAAGCGTACTATATCATATTAATTCGGCTAAGGCTTAGCCTTAGCCTTAGCCGAATTAATATGATATAGTACGCTTGGCTCTGAAGAAGGCATTATAGCCGAAACATAGAGAAGGCCCTAGATGCGTTGAGGGACTCACGGTAGAATGACCTTAAGATTCCACCGCTATTCTTTTGTGCCTGGATGGCGCAATTGATTAGCACAGGAGTCTTCTAATCTAAACATCGTGAGTTCGAATCCGCACTGGGGCCAAAATAAATTTTCCAATTGTGGTAGCCTACTCATGACTTAGTATTTACCTATGTCAGCCTTAGCCGAATTAATATATATATATATATATATAAATATATATATATATATATATATATATATATATATATATATATATATATATATATATATATATATATATATATATATATATATATATATATACATATATATATATATATAACACAAATATACTTTTCTGTCAGTAAACGTTTCGATTAGAATCTTCATCAGTACACTTCATCTTTGTTCATAAACCTCTCGATCTTCATCTTTATCAGTGCCGAAACGTTTTAAAAGGTGGAATTTTTTCTTTAGGGTCTATATATATATATATATATATATATATATATATATATATATATATATATATATATATATATATATATATATATAGACCCTCAAGAAAAAATTCCAACTCTTAAATACGTTTCAGCACAAGCCTTCAGCTGTTTCGGCTTTTCCGTGCTATAGTGAAGTTCTGTAATACCAACATACTTTTCACACACACACACACACACACACACACACGCACACACACACACACACACACACACACACACACACACACACACACACACACACACACACACACACACACACACACACACACACACACACACACACACACACAACACACACACACACACACACACACATATGCAATCAGTAGCTAGCGAGTAACCAGGATTTCTCCTTTTTCGGTGCAAACGGAAAGGGTGATATAATGCTCAGGAAAATCAGGAGAAAATTAAAATTTGCCACCACCTGGGATCGAACCAGGGTCTCTCGCATTCCGGGCAAGCGTCTTAACCACTAGACCACAGTGGCTTGTTTTAACTCACCTGATTTTTAGCACCTTATGGTCACTTTCGGCTTTCGCCTTTGTCAAGCAGCTCTAATAGATGCAATCACTAGCTGCAATATATATGTATATATTTATATATATTTATATATATTTAAGTAAAGTAGATTTTTGACTCATTATCTTATATATATATATATATATACTAAGTCATGAGTGGGCTACCACAATTGGAAAATTTATTTTGGCCCCAGTGCGGATTCGAACTCACGATGTTTAGATTAGAAGACTCCTGTGCTAATCAATTGCGCCATCCAGGCACAAAAGAATAGCGGTGGAATCTTAAGGTCATTCTACCGTGAGTCCCTCAGCGCATCTAGGGCCTTCTCTATGTTTCGGCTATAATGCCTTCTTCAGAGCCAAGCGTACTATATCGTATTAATTCGGCTAAGGCTATATATATATATATATATATATATATATATATATATATATATATATATATATATATATATATATATATATATATATATATATATATATATATATATATATATATATATATATATATATATATATATATATATATATATATATATATATATATATATATATAGAATAAACCACAAATATACTATCCTTTAAGTAAACGTTTAGATCAGAATCTTCATCAGTACGATTCTGATCGAAACGTTTACTTAAAGGATAGTATATTTGTGGTTTATTCTATTTATGTAATTTATATACGTTGTGGATGCGGCTTAGGTTTAGTTTGTATATATATATATATATATATATATATATATATATATATATTGATATTAGAATAAGACGGGAGAGATTAATGTATGCGACTCTGAGTTTTATGATAAACAATCATCAGGCATAACCGTTAGAATTGCAATCGCTAAAGAAGTAGAATAGAATTAATTTATCGAACGTGACGTGTTAATTTTACTAATCTACTACTTAATAGATTCGGATCACCTAAATTATTAATAATGAATAGCTTTTCTGTCAGGCATAACTTACTATAATTTATTCTAGGTTTACTATCTATATGTTTTAATATACTCCATTCAATCATCGGGGATTTTCCTTCATTCTTCAGTTTCCAGATATATGTTGATAATTCGGTGCTCTTTTCATATTTCCTGCACTTAAAGTCTCTACAATGATTAGCATATCGTTGTTTAAAAGTTCCATTTGTGAGACCAATGTATCGCATTTCTTCATCATTATTACCGTCAGTTTCAATCTTTGCTTCGTATACAACGCCGGGAGTAAGACATTTGTTATCCAATGGGCAGTTTTCTTCCATTCTGCAGTTGCAACTGTAATTTAACTTTGTTTTTCGATTTAATATTTCTCTATTATGAGCAGGTATAATGGAGTTGATGTTTCTCATGCAGCTGTAGCTAACTTAGATGGTATTTTATTAAAAATTAAAAGAAATGTAAAAAACACATACAAAAACAAAAATGTAAATTTAAAATTAAAATGTAATTAAAATGTAATTTTCGGCGAATGTAAAAACAAATGTTGCCAAAATATTTCTTTAACTGATAAAGAGACACTTCCCTAAAGGCCACAAATTTGCAAAAACTTTTCATAAAAATACCATCAAAGTTAGCTACAGCTGCATGAGATATTTATAATAAGGGGATGCTTTCTTATTATGTCCCTCAAGCATACAGCTCTGTAGTCCCTCAGGCATAATGCTCTGTAGTCTAAACTGCCAGAATACCTCCTTTTTATCGAGAAACTCCATATAAACCATCTATAATTTGGAAACTAACATCTTCTAAAATTCCATGATTATTGACTTCTGTAAAGTATCTAAAAAGTTATGCCTGAATTACTGTTACCCCATTAGAAAACTTCCTACTAGATGAATTATAATTGTTAAACCTGGCTCTAAATGAAGTAAAGGTACTACCTACATACTGCTTATCACATACCTTACAGGCTAATAAATATAATACCCCTGAAGAACCCCAAATAAAATCACTATTATATCATAATCCCTACTGGAAACATTACATTAAAAACTGCTACCCTCTGACATATACCTGCAAACTTGACATCGCGCTTTACCATAATTAAAACAATCCTTGGCTCCTTCTGAGATCCCCTATTTACTTTCCCAGCGTTAATTGCTTCTTTTTACCATTTAGCGTCTATTCAGCATCTATTCTTCATTTCTTCACACTTATCGCACTCCTTGCATCACCTTATATGCTCTCTATTATTCTGCTTTGCTTCTTATTTCACAGCTTCGGCCCTTCC
Source organism: Mastigias papua (assembly GCA_964019165.1). Taxonomy (NCBI): domain Eukaryota; kingdom Metazoa; phylum Cnidaria; class Scyphozoa; order Rhizostomeae; family Mastigiidae; genus Mastigias; species Mastigias papua. The sequence goes on from OZ025274.1 coordinate 9,804,245, forward strand.
CATATAATGGGTTCTTAAGGCAAGGGTCTGGTCCAAATTTGAGGATTTTCTCATAAAATAGTGATTTTTGGATTTTTGCTCTATCCTGTAGCCTGACATTCAATCTTCATAGGCATGATAACAAATCTCATCAAAAGTACTGTTAATGTTATAAATAAGCAAATTTAAAGATAGTACTTGACACAAAGATAGTTAGTAGGGCATAAATTTACCCACAAATACATCTTTTTTATTTTATCCCTACGTTTGTCCTGGTGCCTATTCCTATGACAAGCTAGGTATGATATGAAAGCTCGTTTTATGGAGAATTCAACTAACTTATGACTTGAGGCATCGTTTTCCCTCTTCTTTTGTATATTACTGATTTTCATTGGCTAGTGGAACAATCAAATTGTTGTTGCTACTAGAAACGATTTGAATCTATGAGATTTCATTGGAAGCTGTATCGTTCAGCGCCGGTGATTGGATAACTCTAACAATTCTTCCTTTGTTCTCTTTTGGAGTAAATTCTGTCTGGCCTAAGATCGTAACAGAAGTTGACCACAACAAACTACGATAATCTACAAGTCTATTTTTCGATCCAAAGCATATTCACACGATGGGTAGGACTAAGTTTAGAACGCGAAATCAATTCCGAGGCCGTCATAAAAAAGTTATTAGAAGCGTTGTGAGAGATCAACTGAAAAAAGCAATCACAGTTCCAAGCGAAACAGTGAGTCCCAGTGCGAGGAAATTTGAGTTGCTGAACATCGATCTTGAAGAGAATGAAGAGCAAGATCAGGAAACTTCTAAATCTAGTGACTGCTTCATGCTTATTCAAAAAGATGCAATCAACAAACTTCTTGCTGTAGTTGCTTGTTCTTATTGTTTTGTTGTTGGCCAAGTAAAGCTAGAAATCGTCGAGGGAAGGTCAATGGGCCTATCAGTGCGAGGGAAGTTGATTTGCCAGTGTTGTAATGAATGTTTGGGGGAAGATTATCTATGCCAGCGTGTCGGAGACTCAAAGCTATCAAGCAGTCCGTTTGAAGTGAATATAAGAGGGGTTATGGCATTCAGATCTATAGGCTGTGGACATGCAGCAGTTCAAAATTGGTGTGAATTGATGAATATGCCTTGTTCCATATCAAAAGATAGCTATCAGGTAAATCAAAACAAGCTCCACGAGGGCAGTAAGGCAACTTGTGAAACTGTCATGCAAAAGACTGTAGCAGCAATCTTCAACAGTTATGAAGACATTGGGGTAAAACCAGATGAAGATGGCATTCTAGATATTGGTGTGTCCTTTGATGGGACATGGCAAAAAAGGGGCCATTCTTCTCATAATGGTGCAGGAGCTGTGATAGACCTGCTAACAGGTCTACCAATTGATTCTGAGGTGTTGTGTAACTTTTGTTACAAATGCACCACTGGACCAAAGGAAACAGAGGCTGATTATGGAAACTGGGCTGAGAACCACAAACCAAACTGCCAGAAAAACTATGATGGATCCGCAAATTCTATGGAAACAGAATGTGCAAGACGGATTTGGAGTAGATCAATTAAGACATTTTCCCTTCGCTATATGACAATGGTTTCAGATGGAGACAGTAAATCCCACAAAGAACTTGTGAAAAGCAAGGTTTATGGTGAAGAAAGAACAATTGAAAAAGAAGAATGTGTAAACCATGTTGCTAAAAGAATGGGGGCTGCATTAAATAACTTAGTGATTGAGGCAAAATCTCAAGGGTCATCAGTATCTGGAAAAGGCAAGTTGACAAAAGAGAAAATTGTAAAGATACAGAATTATTATGGAAAAGCAATTAAGGACAATGCTGAAGACATAAACGTAATGAAAAAAAGAATATTTGCAATCTTATTCCACCTTACATCAAATGAGGATAATCCTAAGCACATGCACTGCCCTACAGGAGAAGATTCATGGTGCTTTTGGAATAGAGCAAAGGCTAAGGGAGAGGAACCTGGTAAGCACAAGGAGCATACAACTTTGCCAGTTGAAATTGGTAAGCGCCTTGTACCAATTTTCAAACGGCTTACTGATGAAAATCTTTTGAAACGATGCAGGAATAAGACACAAAATCCAAATGAGTGTCTTCATAGTATTATTTGGAAAATATGCCCCAAAAGCACCTTTAGTGGGAAAAGAATGGTAGAAATTGGTGTCAACATGGCTATGTGTCAATTTGCAATGGGGACAACATTTCAGGAGACACTTTGTCATGCACTTGGTCTGATGCCAGGCAAGAATTTGGCAAAAGCTGCAAAAAAGAGGAGTATAGAAAGGGTGGTAAAAGCTGCAATGGCAACTTCAGATGAAGAAAAGCTGAAGAGAAAGAGAAAAAAGTATGCAAGGACAAAAAATGAACTAGAGAAGAAAAGAAGTGAGGGTGAAACATACAAAGCTGGTAGTTTTGATTAGCATGTGCAAACGTTCTTGTCCATACTCTTATTTATATTAATTTCTCCAATAAATTAGCAGAAGCAGTAAGTTATATACAAGTTACATTGTTACCCTTTCTGTTGAAGTTATTTGTATATGATGTCTAGGTGTTTTCTTTTTCAAGCTACCCACAATCTATCATGAAAATGTTTGAAGGCCTTTTTCTCAGTTCGCAAAAAGCACCCTAGTGCCATATCTAGTGAAAGAAAATGTTTTTAACTGTTAATGGTAGCCTACATGTCTATATATCATCTGAATCAGCAAACATTGACAAGTGCAACTTTGTTGTAAACTTTCTTGTATCTCACATCTATCAAGAGATATTGCTGAGTCAAAGCAAGAACATGCGACAAATACATTGCAAATTACAAATACTAGTGAAATTTATAGATAGGAGCAGTAAATACAAGTCAAATATTAAAGTTGCATTGCCTGGGTATTCTGGCATGGGATTATGTATTTTGGAGTGTCTGCTAGCCCTACTTTTTGATATTTCCTTTCACTAGCTTCACCCTTTAGAATCACAATGCTTCTTAGTTACCATGGAAACGGCTATTTATAGACGAAATTTGACCACACCTTTGAAATCAGGAGCCTCAATTTGCTTAGGTGTCACAAAATCATACTGCTATCTTGAAAACAAATGAGTTTTCAGATTTGGACCAGACCCTTACCTTAATATATCATCAGGGGTTATTAGGTAGGTCCCCCTTAGGTAATATCAATTGTGACCCCACTGTTATGTAGGTAATTTAAGCAGGGCCAATGTCATTGTAAGTTTAGTACTGATGAACATTCTAATCGAAATGTTTACTGACAGAAAAGTATATTTGTGCTTTATTCTATATATATATATATATATATATATATATATATATATATATATATATATATATATATATATATATATATATATATATATATATATATATATATATATATATATATATATATACATACACACACACACACACATATATATATATATATATATATATATATATATATAAATATATATATAAATATATATATACATATATATATATAAATATATATATTTATATATGAATTCAGTAGCTTGCAAATATATATATATATATATATATATATATATATATATATATATATATATATATATATATATATATATATATATATATATATATATATATATATATTTTTATATATATATATATATATATACATATATATATATTTATATTTATATATATATATATATATTTATATATATATATATATATATATATATATATATATATATATATATATATATATATATATATATATATATATATATATATATATATATATATATATATATATAACATCAAACTATATGTTTTCACTCCAAAAGTAAACAAAGATATAACAGAAAATAAACCACTTCTTCGCTCGTACCGGTTTCATCCGTTATGCGGAATATTCCGCACAACGGATGAAACCGGTACGAACGAAGAAGTGGTTTATTTTCTGTTATATATATATATATATATATATATATATATATATATATATATATATATATATATATATATATATATATATATATATATATATATATATATATATATATATATATATATATATATATATATATATATATATATATATATATGTGTGTGTGTGTGTGTGTGTGTGTGTATATGTGTGTGTATGTATATATATATGTGTGTGTGTATGCGTGTGTGTGTGTGTGTGTGTGTGTGTGTGTGTGTGTGTGTGTGTGTGTGTGTGTGTGTGTGTGTGTGTGTGTGTGTGTGTGTGTGTGTGTGTGTGTGTAGTCATGTGTATTAATATATATTCATGTATATCCATATGTTCTTTATATCTATATTTTTATATGAATATTTATTTATACATGGTTGTGCTTTTCATCTCTATAATAGATCTAACTGGTCAGCTTGAGTTACAAGGCTGATGAGATACAAAGCAACTGCAATGCAACAGTCAATATCTTATTCAAAGCCCAAAAGTCTGCCTAATGTTTTGAGACATTGATGGATTTTTGATATTATAACATCAATTTTAGGTAAACCACTCAGCAAATCTATTATCGATATTTATAAAGAAAAGTTGTAGTCTATCAATATCTTTTTTTCATATGTTGCTATAAAGGCTAACTATCTGTTTTATTTGTGAATTGGCTTCTTTCATTTACAAACCGTGAACAATGAAGCATAACATCATAATCATCATTGCATTTAGGGGATATGTCAAGCCCTCTTCCTGTATCTCGGTAATGTGTTGACTAATTGAGATTTCATCAATTGAAATGAAATCAGCGCTTTAGATTACTTTATTATTATGTCTCTATATTGAAGCATGCTTAGAGAGAAATCCTATTTCGCAAGTTTTTATTTTAAAACCTATCAGAACATTGCAGTTGAATTGGGTTAGATACAAACAACTACAACATCAACAATTAAGAATGATTGTAGATATTACTCAAGGAGAGTAAAGAGAAAATTTGCATTTTAAGACTACAACATCTCTTCTAGTGTTAGGGGTTTAATAGCAATAGCAAAACACAAAATTCTGAGTCGTTTTTTAAGTTAGTCCAATGATATGTCCGATGCCAGCGTAAATTCCCGGCATTAATTATTGTCAGTTCAATAGCGCTGTGGCTGGATACAACTTCGAGTTGATCTTCTGCCTATCTGTAGTTTAACAGTCTGCAGAACATGGCAACTGCTTGAGCTTGTAAGATATCATCAGAGTCAGAAAGTAGAAATTTTGATGCAGGGAAAAATAATACTATTTGTTATTTCCAATATTGGGTAACTACTCCTGATAAAGCATGCTTGTTACAAATAAATCTAAGAAATGATCTTAAAAAATTTGTCAAATGGCCCTTCTTTCTTTTGACTCGTTCAAGCCTACTTCAGGAACTCTACCTTACCTCTTAGTTCTATTTTCACATTGTAATGGATTGCCTTGTCTTTGCCAGCTTTTATACATTATTATCATTGTAACTACTGGAAATCTGCCCCCCCCCCCAACCAAAAGTAAGTGGGAAGGAATATCCGTTTAGATTATAAGAAATATACTTTGCAGGGAAGCCAATCAAGATTTTGTATGAAGGCCCAGACTACAGTAAGCATTGTGCATAACAATTAATTCTTATGAATAACTACTTTCGTATGCCTCTCGTTGAGTTAGTTACAAGGTCATTTTGAGTCATGATTTCAGTTTTCACCATTGATTCAACATTTTCCGAGTCAACATTTTACGACGGTTTTCCAAAAAGACTTAAACTTTCTGACTGCTGATAGATTTTCTAATTAGATGAACGATTGGGGGTTGTCATAACCTCACAGCCGCATTTAATTACATGTCAGTACCCTTTCGATCGTTAGCAAGACCTCAGTGTCACAAGATTGGTATTTCGCTTAATCAAAAAGTGGAGAACTTTCGTATATTAGGTTGAGTATCCGTTGTAGAATCTACTACATGTACTTATTTTTGTGTGCGCAATGATAAGGTCGCTATGTGGATATGTATAAAGATGCTAGGAGCCGTTTGAAATCGATGCAATGCAATGCATTGAACCCCTTCAAGAACGTTCACTACAACGCCTGCCAAAAGTAGTTGGGAAAAAGCACATCCAATTTCTTTGAATTCCCGACTTATGTCGCTTTTCCGTGGCACCATTTAAAATTTAAACCCCTTCCCCCTCTTTAAGCAATATTGGTTCGATAGCAAAACCCCGTAGCTTTCTAGATACACGTTACTTTTGCCCTTTGACTTGCTCATAAGCTTTCTAGACACACATCACTTTTGCCCTTTGGCTTGCTCATATTTCGTTCATACAAAATTTCCATATGCTCGTCGATTGGGTAAATCATAGCAATTGTTCCAAGACTTTTAGCAGACATTGTATGTATAAGCTATCCGTACATAATTATTCTCATATTTCTTTTGGGAAGCCACTGAAATCATAATTCGCTCAAACCGTGTCTTTCAGCAGCTGAGAAAAGTGTAAATTTCAGTTTGTGATTTTAGGCCATCATTCCATGATGTAAGGCCCTCCAACAGTGAAATTTTGGGCTAACTGTGAGCTTACGAACACCTTCTGCGCCAAGCGAAGTGTGTTGAATAGCTTCGTCATCGAAAATGAATTCTGTGAGAGCAATAAGCGCATCTGGAAATGTAAAATATCGTAAAACATTTTGTCTGCGCCCAGTTTTGCACTGTTCCATGATGATCGACTTCCTCGCCGCCTCGTCATCACGTGACCATTTTTCACCATAATATAATAGCTGCTATTGTGTCCATGGTTGTTGAAAACAATAGCTTTCCTAACCAGCCACTTTCTATTTACTATGGTATGTTCAAGTTAAAGTAACTACTAAGGTAACGAAAGGAATGCCCAATTCAAAACTAATTTGCTATTTACTCTTGAGTACCGAATAAACGGGCCGTTGGAATAATTAGGGGGTTAGAAATACTTTGAATAGTAATAATTGAGGGGGATGGAGCAAAAAGGGGGTATGGAAAAAAAGAACACATAGATATTGCGAAGAACGACTTAGGAAGACTGACTAGTCATGAATTACCAATAAAAAGCAATGTAAGTAAATGATAGTTGTAGTAAAGCGATTATTCAATAAATTTCTCGTTCACCTCTAAGTAAATGAAAACCGTCCTAGTTCTAGTGAAGCTACGAAAGTATGGCATCGAGAGTACTTCCTGCAACTGGTTCACTTCTTACCTGACCAATAGGGAGCAGTTTTCTCACAGGGATGGAGCTAACTCTAGCAGAGATATTTCGAAGTGTGGTATTTCACAGGGCTCGTGTTTGGGAGCCTTGCTATTTTTACTGTATGTTAATGATTTTGAGAATTGCTTGGAATACATGACACCAAATATGTATGCCGATGATACATGTGTAACTATCGCATCAGAAAACTTTAATGACCTAATATCAGATGTGAAAAATGAACTGGAAAATATATCGAACTGGATGAGAATAAACAAACTTAGTTTGAATGCAAGCAAGAGTGAACTTATGGTTTTAGGCCACAGAAGAAAATTAAACAGGGTAGGCAATGAAATGCCAAATCTTGTCCTCAATAATGAAGTTATCAAAAGGGTAGATAAGATAAAACATCTGGGGATTAACATCGATGAAAGCCTTAACTGGGAAGAGCAATATAAAACTGTAAAGAACAAGCTCAAAGGGGGTAGAAGCTCCTTGAAAAAGTTGAAAGACATCCTTCCTCAAAGAAAGCTAGAACAAGTGTACAAAGCTCTCTTTGAAAGCCATCTTCGCTATGGTGATATTGTTTGGAATGCTCTTTCCAACACCAAACTATTCAAATTGCAGAGATTACAAATAAGGGCAAGAAAGCTAATAGAAAATGCCAAATAAAAAGATGGGTGGAACTGTAATTGGCTGGATGTAAAGTCGTTAGTCTCCTTTGATCAAGGAGTCATGACTTCTAAAATACTACATGGTCTATGCCCTGAGAATTTTCGCCATAAATTTGTTGAAAGATCCATTGTTTCTGAGTATAAAACGAGAAATCATAGAGATTTGCAAATTCCCAAAGTTAGGTTAGAGTATGCAAAGAGGTGTTTTTACTTCTCGGGTGTCAAAAATTGGAGTGACACTCCTGGCAACATCCAAGAACAAGAGTCACTCGCTCGTTTCAAAAAGAGATTTAGAAAATACTTTCAAAACCTGCAAGACCCAAACATGACCCTTTGGTAGAGCAGCAGTTTTACTCTATTTACCTTTCTTTTTCTTAATTATTGTAACTACATTTTCTTTTCCTTTTTAAACTTGCTGAAAGGATGTACGTGTTCAAATATTAATTAAAATGAAAAAAAATCTCTGGGAAAAATTGCAATTTCAGTGAAAAATCTTCAAAATTACTAAATGGTTGGTTGAAGTCAGTGCGGGGGGGAGGGTGGAGAGAACTTCAAAATTAACAGCGGGAGGAGGATGATTATTCCGTACTCAAGAGTGCTAGAATGATAATAATGATGCTAAAAATAAAGATTGTTTTTCCAACTTCATCTTATTCATTACGAATCTTCATATTACCAAGATACAAAGATATACCTCGCTAATACTGGTAGTGTATTATTGGTTTGACTGTGAGAAGTGGTTACTCAAAATAAGCATAAGTAAGAGGAAAAAGCAAAATTAAAAGAGACGTACACATAAAGAAATAGATAGGTATACAGTTTTAAAATTATGAAAGTTCCAGATTCTTCCATTGCTTATTCTTTCAAATATTCCAGATTTACGAATAAGTGCTAAAACATGTTGTAGTTACCGGCAAAGTTTTTAAATTGCTATATGCTATTGGATGTTTTCTACCCTTTAATTCAGATGTATTTTCACATGTGTTTTCAAATTTGCAAAATAACGGAATTGGCTTTGCACCATGGTTTATCGCTGCCATATATTCATTATTTTATCCAAGTTAGTTTAGAACATATGAACTAGTATAAGAAAATGTTGATTGTGGATTCTTGCTCATTGACTATGATTCGTGAAATTTTGCTTAGATTTTGAAAGGACTATAATAAGAACATTTGCTGTAAATTGTGGGGGACTATAGCCCCAGTTTTTTTGGCTCCCCCGTCCAGGCATCTGGCTTAGTCTAATCTTGATATCTTCTGCAAAATAAATAATAGGTTGATCAGCTAGTGATGGTAGATGGTTTTCTTCGGATGAAACTCTGATGTTGGTTAGTTTTGATAAGTTCTTTTGAGCATTGTAATAATCCTACCTGAAGGAGATGGAATGCCAACCAAGATTCTAATGGTTCAGAAATCCACCTCGTGAGGTCCGCTTGAAAATTAAAAAAGTTCTAGAAATATTTGGCCATGGGTCTTGACCTGATGTTTTGGAGATACAAGAACATTCAGTCAGCATCTTACTATAAACAGAGTGAGTAAAGCAGCAAAAATAATATAATAATAAATATTATTATGACATTGTGCAAGCTGGATATGTAGTTCTACTTGTCAAGCAGAATTCATTAAGTAACCTAAATTATACATAAACCAGCAAACTGTACATACTGTTAAACAACACTATCTACGAACACTGTCCCAAAACTGTCCGATAAGAGTATCGATCATCTGGCTGGCAGCCCAAGACAAAAGTGCGAGGAATGCTTTAGCAACTACAACCAAATATTTTTGTTGTTCTTAAAAGTATTGAGAAAAGACCATCCTCTGCCCCCCCCCCCAAACTGTACACTATTGTTCTCCCAGACACCTTTGACGGTAAATGAGCCATCTGCTTCGATGTGTGGTTTAACTCATGAAAAGTTGTGGATTATGGTGGATTTAGTTTCACAAGGTCTGAGAAATTGAGTCTTCTCTCCAGTCTGCATTCCAGTCTGGTTTAAATCTGTCTCGATAGGATATGAGTGATCTTCGTATGAATGTAATTAGTATTGAGTCCATCTCCAAATGCATGGAATAAAAATCTGATGAGTGGTAGAAGAAACGTATGCTTAGTTAAAACGAAAAGGCTCACGATAGCATTGCGCCTCAGACAATCCATGAATATTCACTTACAGGAATAGAAAATCAAAACATCAGAGTTATCAATAATTTGCTATTCGTTGGTTGTAAAACAGCGGAAAAGATTCCTAAAACACTTTTGATCATCTTAGAATTCCTATGCATTTCTTTTTCTCGTGAAATCTTTCAGGAACGTTGATTCCCTTCCACTTCGGTTAATAATGTGTCTATTTGTATCCCCGTTATATTTCATATTACAAATAGATTCAAGCTTTGTTTGAAAAAGGGTAAAACTCGTTTAATCGCTCCAATTTAATTGTCTGAGGCTACTTGCGATAGTTTGTGTCATGGGCCCTCAAGTTACAGTTGTAAAACAGCGGAGCTTTTCGTGTTCAGGAGCTATGTTTTGGAGCCATTTGAGATATAAAATTAAAAACTGCTCCTTCACTGGCTGCCTTGAAAGCATTCGTGCCAGATCAGAGGTTGGTCGATTTCTAATTAAATTTCCTTCATTAATACAGTTTCGTATATTTCATCCTACCATAGATATTAAAATAATCCTAATTGATTCTTTTGTAATTATTTATGCTTAAAACGGTGCACATTGTTTATCAGCATTGTTGCACTCTTGCTGAATACAAGTACAATTTAGGGCCATCCAACTTTAGAATAGCTTGGGCAGCTGACAGACAAGTTGGAGTAATGCTATTAGCAACTCCAAAGCTCGATTTGGGAGCAAACGGAGTCATCACAGGTCAAAATATTTGATGCAAATGCTTTTATAATGTAAGATTGTATATATGCTTTATAATTAATGAAGTAATTAATTAGGTGTTATTTTGAATGTTTTTATTTTAACACTTTTACAGGGAAGTTTGTAAAACAGTTTTTGTTTAGCTGAAACTTGTACCCTGTTATATTTTAAAGATAAAATGAAATTTAAATGAAAATTAGGGCTTAAGTCACTTCTGTTGAAGTCCAGAGGGTAGATAATAGCTAGCTGACTGAATGAGACCTATCAAAACAAATAAGGCAGTCATCGTTTTCTTGGATACTTCAAATCAACAATTCATATTGCAACCCCGTATCAAATGTACAGGAAGTCCTTCGTTATAGCCATTCTGTGATAAACGCACAAAACCCCAATGGTGCTAGTGACTATTAGCAAACTCATTGAAAATTTTCCGAGCAAACAGGATCATCACAGGTCGAAATATTTGATGACATGCAGCAAATAAGTCAAATTTTTTGGCATTAGAGGAATACGTACACAGTTTGGGGAAGTTATTAAGCTAAAAGTTTAGAAACAAATTGCAAACATGGAAAGGAGAATTCGACCAACTACAACGGTAAGAGTTCAATAACATACCTTTAAATTATTGAACATATTTGTAATAAATTTAATTTTACTGCCAAAGTCTTTCATTATTATGTGATGAAACATAGACATCATATGAAAATCGTTACTTTAAATATATGTATACCCTTGCAAACGAATTCAAAATTAGTCAACTTACTCACCTTGAGAACTCATCTTCTCTCCATATTGTGATGATGTCAATTGCTTCAAAATTTCTCCTTTACCTAGCAAAGAGGTCAAGTCAATATTTTGAGAAATAAATTGTGAAATACACTATTAGTGAATTCTTTCAGCTTTCAGCAGGTCCTTTCTAGCGCAACTTTCTTGTAAGCTAAGTCACATGTGATAAATCCAAATCGACATGTCAATCTTTCATACACCTGCTTTTGCTAGATTACCACAGAAACAAAGACGACCATGCATCTTCCATTTCTTTGGAATTCTAACTGGGATAGGAAGTGCGCTAGGGTAATGCAATTCTTAATCATATTTGACCTATCCCTGAAGTATACTGAGTTGAACTCGATCTTGCAAATTAATGCAATGCTCAAAACCAGTGGTGTAGGGCTAACTTACTTACAAGGGAAATCTTCCTTCGAAGAAAGTAGCTGCGGTAATTAGACCCATCAAAAACACTACAAATGGAGTTTTAGAATTGAAAGTAATTTGGAATATAATAAAGCTTCGCGGATAATTCAGTGACCGAATTGCGCACAATATTCACAATAATTTTGAATGCATTAGGCCTCTGTGTAACTGTGGTATGCCAAATGAGGACAATGAGCATTATCTTGTACACTGCCCTGCTTTAACCAATTGAGGCGGGATCTCTTGGACACTCTCATTAAAGTTTGGGGTTCAAGTATCGCAAAACTGGATTCAGAAACCTTGTGCAACATGATTTTCTATGGTAGAACCAATTTGGCTCTGGTTGAGAACAACAGAGGCAAATTTTGTAATTAGCCAATCAAAAGGCACTCTCAACAACCAACCAGAGGCCTGGATGGTGACGTCACTTTGTTTACAATTTGCCTGCCACCCCCACTGTGAAATGGGGAAAACGCAATCGTACCATGAAAGGCCAATATCAATACATACTTACTTGAAACTCTACCAGATTTTAGCAGTATTATTTGTATGAAAATAAGTTATAAATTACTCTCGGCCCTAAGCGATATCTGCATCTAATTTTTGTACAGCGACGTTCAAATTTTATTCTTCCTGAATTGTGTGTCAAATAAAATTAGGTACCCAAGGAAATGGGTCCCAACCCCAGAAGAACTGTTCATAATTCACTATCAATACCGCAAACTTCCTCAAGGGAACCCTTTCTCAATAGCCTTGTTTTTTCCTTTTATATCTCATAAGAATTTTAAAACTACAACCTACTTTGTGATCAAATATAGCATGAAAGGACACTAAGTATTCTGGCTCCAACAGGATATGTTGCTTACAATTCAACCTATGTGCAACAAGATAAGTTTATGTCAAATTAGATGTTGAGGTTTTTCACAGGGAATAGACAAGGTAAACATTGAACAGTTTTTGAGTGTACCTAACAATTCTAAATCTATCGAATGAATACTTTGAACATGACCAAAATTCTTGACAGCCAATTTTAGATGAATTTTCTAGGACTATTAGTCAAGTGAAGCAACGAAAAGAAAGAATAGAATAGGTGGTACGCAGCTAGTAGTCTAATAAGCTTGCTCCATCAGTTGAGTGAACAAAATAAGTGACAGTTTTGCCTCCAACATTGATCTATTAGGTATATAGGCTCTTCAATTTGAAGTTAATTTCCTTTTTTCAATTTCAACGTTGTCTCTCCCACCTCCGAAAAATAGGTAATCATTTGCAAATTTCCTTGAAACAGTGAAACAGTCCGGCAAAGATGGATACCTGCTGACTCAAATCTGATAAAATAAATACACTCTTGTAAGGAAAAACGTGCTTCGTCGATGATAATGAGAATACGTCAAGAAGCCATTGCAAATTTTACCTATAATGTCACCATTCAGGTTTCTGATTTGTTGTTGAGCATTGCTTTTGATTGGCTATTACAAAATTTGCCTCTGTTGTGGAGAACGGAGTAATTGTAGAAGCAGCACTCGACTATATTAAAAGAACATATAAGTTAAAGTGATTTCTGCCTGTTGGAATGCTGCCTGGATAAGATGGAAGGACTTCTGTTTCCTATCGCTTGGGGGAGGTTTAATAGCCGTAAACTGCAGTAATTTCAAGTAATGACTTCACTATCTTAACAGCTCATTTGTTAGTTCTACACCAAGGCATCTAACTTTCATAATACTTAGCTTTTTTGTTTTCTTTTAATATATATTTATCATTAACACAACACAAAATAACACAAAATGCTGATTAATCTGAGTCAGGCACAGCGGGAAAAGACACATGGTCATCTAGTCCCCTCTGCGGTTGACTCTTAAAATATGTATTCTAAATTACCCCATAAACAACACATAACACCACTCAACACGCTAGAGCAAAAACACTGTGCTACACCACTGCACACTACATGCCACTACACAGGACTACAGTTACAGTAGCGGATCCAGGGGGCCGGGAGGCTGGGCAACCGGGGCCATAGTCCCTAACAATTGAAGTTGGTAATTACCATGCCCTTGGTTGAATATGTGATAACCTACAAGTGTCCTCCCAAATGGCTCCATGCTAGCTAGATTCACCACTGGACTGTCATACTCATTGCACTACGAACAGGGAAAGGGTTTTGCTGCTGATATGAGCTTTTAGTATTTTTTCTTTATTAGCCTAATCGCTTAGATCTCTCAATAAACAACATTGTTGCCTCTAAAATCAATCTGTTTTCAATACTTAGCTTCTTCAGCAATATAATCTCAAATCTCAATTTGCAATTATATAACAAATCGAAAACAAACAATGAAAAGTTTTCCCGTTGCAGGAATATATCTTGGGCTACCAATCCTTTATCTCTTTGACTGTTCGTGTGGTGTTCTTTTCGTTAGCCTTTTTTGAATTTCAGTACAAGAATCGCGACAACAAATAAAGACATTTTATTGTCTTTATAGATGTATTTTAATTTCGACAATTCCTTTCTAAATACGACATAATCGGTAGACCTAATCAGTAGCTAAGACCTAACAAGACATAATCAGTAAAAAAAGACCTAAGACATAATCAGACATTTCGACTCAATCTTGAGCCATCATCAGTAAAGGGATAGAAGTAGCGAAAATATGGCCTTATATAGCCATGGGGGCGTGAATCAGGTCACACACTAAGTCAATAACTATGGGGCGTGAGTAAGCTCACGCACATATGTCAAAACAACCTAGAGGAAAAAACCAAACAAATAGGAAATGAACTAACTATTGAAACGGAAAACAAACAACTAGAAAAGGACTAAGGGAATGGAAGACTGTTGGGAGTTGAGGTTAGGTCTATCCTTTTGAATGAGAAAGCTTTCGAAAATAAGGAGATCAAAAGCGTTATCACTTTTGGCAATGATCTTAAAGTCTTCCATGGTAGCATTATGGGCTATTTTGGTGATATGGTCTCCTATGGACGATTGACCGGATGAATTGGTCTTGTGGCCGTTCCTGTTAATACCTAGGTGCTTCATACAACGAACCTTAAGATTCCTAATTGTTTTATCGTAATAAGTAGCATTACAGCTACTACACGTGTACTTATAAATGACACTGGAGCACATATGGGTCGAAAGCGGTCCTTAAATAACGATGACAAACGGACAGGTGATCTAAAAACAACCTGTAGTGTAACGTCCGGAAAGTTTTCTTTAAGAAGTTTGATGACGTTCTTCTTAATTCTAATACTATATGTACCTAAATAAGGAAGACAAAAGGTGATAGATGTCTTTTTGCCTTCTTGTTTATTAGATGTGCTAACCTTACTAAATTGCTTATCAAGAAAAGATCGAATAAACTTATCAACAAGTGATTGCGGAAAACAGTTTTTAGCTAAAATACATCTAATTGTGAGGACTTCATTATGAAACTTAGAATAGGAAGAACAGATGTGAAATGCACGATAAACTAAACAACTACTTAAATTAGTTTTATGCAAGTTGGGATAGCTAGTTCATTTCCTATTTGTTTGGTTTTTTCCTCTAGGTTGTTTTGACATATGTGCGTGAGCTTACTCACGCCCCATAGTTATTGACTTAGTGTGTGACCTGATTCACGCCCCCATGGCTATATAAGGCCATATTTTCGCTACTTCTATCCCTTTACTGATGATGGCTCAAGATTGAGTCGAAATGTCTGATTATGTCTTAGGTCTTTTTTTACTGATTATGTCTTGTTAGGTCTTAGCTACTGATTAGGTCTACCGATTATGTCGTATTTAGAAAGGAATTGTCGAAATTAAAATACATCTATAAAGACAATAAAATGTCTTTATTTGTTGTCGCGATTCTTGTACTGAATTTCATCATCAAGCTGCGTTTTTTGAATTTATTATTGATTTTCTAAAATTGCTAATCCTGTCCATGGTGAAGGCTATATGACCTCGTATCCTTCTAATCCAGGACCGATACATTAGCCACGCATTGCTAGTTTTATTCAGTTTTAATTGAAATAAAACCTAAAAGCACTTTTTAAAGAAAAACCAAACAAAGTTTGTAGATCGAGCAGTCATAAAGTGGGTGCATTCAACTTCTCTACAATGAATAAGTAATTCGTACAAGAAGTAGAGGGTACTAGTATAGATACCCACCAGCCAAAGACAGATAAATTATATTGCCCCCCTAATAATGGCTGCTAGCATAACAGTCATGCAAAACGTAAAAAAGTATACAACTTTGAACAAATGTTCAGCATCGCCCGCAGATGCAAAATGCTTATTGCTCTAAGTAATGACATCAGCAAATTTTCTATAGGACATATTCAAGCAATTTATATATATAGCACAAAAAAGCGGGATCATTCTTTTAGCATACTGAAAGCTTTTTTCGTCCCACACTCGTCAGAGTATGAAGCGTCCGACAACGACTGAAAGGTGAACTGAAATATATAGTCGGATTCGGGTACACGTGATATGATGAATAATGCGTCTATTTGGCCCTATGATTGGCCAATTAGCACCTATTCACCATTGTTTACTTGAAGAGTCAAAGTGAAAAAACGACCTCTTTTTGCTTACACAAGATTGGGTTTTGAGTCTTAATGTAAACTGATTCCAAAACACCTAAATGAAAGGACGATCTTGCTTGCCCTTATCGCTTGTTCTTACGCACTACAAATCAAGGCTTTCGAACAACCCTTCAAATCACTGTCCTTTAACCATTCCCAAGATTGTACTCTCTCTCTTCCATCTAAACCTCTCAAATATTGATCGTGCATAGTTTTGTCTTTCCAAGAATTGTAAACCCTGCATCTCTCGTTTTTTTATAAATTGTTTGAGTATCAACTTCCTCTGTATTAATTGTCTTATTGTTCCTTTCTACCACAAGGAGTGGTTTCTCCTGGTGCCTGATATATCAACCAAGACTGTTCCCTCAGTCACAATGCAACTTTTGCAACTAAGTAGACCTCTCCCTCTCTTTACTTTTTGGTACATAGAACCGATCTATATCACTCTTCGGGTGAAATTCCTTATTTAACGTCATAACCTTTCTTGTTTGTCTATCCATCTTATCACCCACATTTTTACGCCATTTTCAGAATCACTGAGCCGTATCTCAACAATGAGATTCCAAAGTATTGAGGGCTCTTATTTTGCTTCGATTATTTATTTCTCATTACAAGCCTTGACCTCCTGAAATACTCGCTTTGAAAATGCCTAATCATATTCTTCTTTCGTACAGGATCGAATTCCAATATGCCTAGGTACTTATAACCAATATCTATATCCTTTATGGTACCACCTGATAGCAGCTCTATTCCCTCAGATAATGTCACTTTTCCTCTTTTCATAATCCGGACTTCACATGTTTTAACCCCAAATTCCATCCTAACGTCATTAATAAATATCTGAGCTGTCGACAATAGTCTATTTATCTTTCTTTCATCTTTTACAAACAGTTTCAAATTGTCCATAGAAAGATGATTTAGCTTCTCACCACTTTTAAAGGCATGTCCACATTTTACTATCCTCAGGATTTGAGTAAGGGGTATCATACACACAACAATTAACAGTGGAGATAAGCTATCTCCTTGGAAGATACCTCTCTTTACTTCAAAATTAGCCAAAAACTCCCCGCTTGATGATACATTGACGTTCCAACTCCTCATTGATCTGTCAATGAAGGATACTATATTGACAGCAACATTGGCAAACTTCAAACTCTCAATTATCCAGGAATGGGGAATCATATCGTAAGCTTTCTTATAGTCAACTCAAGCCATGCCTAGTTTGGTATGTCTTTTCCTGCAATAATTCATTACTGTTTTATCAATAAACAGTTGAACTTTTGTTCCCCTACTTTCCTCCCTACACCCCTTCTGTTCTATAGGAAGCCTATCGTTTGAATCAAGGTAATAATACATAGCAGTTGAAATTATTTCTGTGATGAGTTTCCACATGAGGGGAAGACAAGAAATTGATCTGTAGTTGTCAACAGCCCTACCTTTATTTGGATCTTTCTGGCACAACACGGTATTACTAGTGGTCATCCATCTAGGAATCTCGGATCCATTTACGATCATATCATTCATCTGATTAGCTATTCTGCTGTGAAGTGTTGTAAAGTGTTTTAGCCATTATCCCTGAACTCCGTCAGGCCCTGGACATTTCCAGTTAGGATCTTCTTTGTTTGCTTTAATACCGTCTCAGTTATAATCATCAAGTCTGTTTGCTTCTCATGATAAACCCCCTCCTGTTTTAACTCCTTAAGATATTCGGTCTTTTCATTGTGCTTAACTTCCTTGTCCCATAGATTGATCCAAAATTCCTTGTTATCTTTAGCGTCAGGTTTCTCATAATTACCTGTTTTACCATTTAGTTGTTGGTGAACACTTTTCTGGTCTTGCTGGAACAACTTATTGATTCTGAATTGTTCAGTTCTCTGTACGTATCGTTTAACATCTTACTTTTTGCTTGTAACCGCTGTTTCAGTTCCTCTAATACGACGTCTACTCCTTTATCTTTAATGAAATATGTCCTATCCAGAATTCTATATTTTACATCTTTCTTAAGATCACCTTTTTTCTTACGCTCAAGTATATTTATGTGCCTACGTATCTCTATCATCGAAGATTGAGTTCGTCTTTTCTACCAATACTCTTTGTGTTTATTTATCTCATTTGAACAGGTTTAGTGCAACTGCTTCACCTACATAGGTAGAACAGACTTTGTGTTGAATCAATCTGTTAGTTCTACTCACGTTCTCGGTTCTTACTTTGGTCAAAACTCTATTCAATTTGTTAACTTTTTTCTTCAGAGCACTTCTGTCAATCTTTTTAAAACCAACAAACTTTCTAGATAGATGTCCATCAATGATGTGATTTATTCCTTCTATAATACCTCTTTCTTCCTCGTGAAGTTCTTCATTATCTTCAAAAACACGACTGTTTTGATACCTGCTTCATTAAGGCTCTCGTCCCTACAACTATCAACTATACCATGACCCACGACCAACTCAACCTCGTTATAAATATTATCGTTCAATACTCGACGTTTTATTTCCTCAAGTTCAAGATTTGTCAGCCATCCATTCTTTTTTTATCATGCGGACCTGATCACAGAGCTTTTGTTCAGTCACTACCATTTGGTATCTCTCTTTCCAGATAGTATACATTCTTTTCTTATAACCTCTAAGTGTCTTTCCTTCCTCATCCAAAAACAAAATTTTATCATTATTATTATTATTACTATTATTATTATTATCCAATCACAATTTGACCTAGAAGTCATTGATGTCAGCAATAAATTTACCCTTTGCCAGGTGACTCGTAGAAAATGTCTTGAAAACTCATTGAACGAGGACATACGATACCTCCATAACGTTACGTCAGAAAAATCGAATATACAGTACGATTCGTTTCATTCAGCAAAGTAAGCATTGAAAAAGATAAGAGATAATAAAAAGTCAAAACTTGAAACTCTTTAAGTACAGGGCTCAGTAGTAACGGAACTGTGGAAAACTGCTCTCCCCAAGGCAAAGAATTTTTGGTTCCAGACGCAACATCGGCTCCCAAGGAATATCTTCTGCTTCATAGTGAAATACATGAACAACTCCCTAGCCTGCCTATCTAACCTAGCGCAGTGGGGTATAAACACAAGCCCCAACTGCATTTTTTGTCGAGAAATTCAAACGACAAAGCATATCGTGGCTGAATGTACACCGTGCTTGGATTGTTATACTTGGAGACATAATTCAGTGTTGTTAAATCTAGCAAAGTTTATTGAGTCGACAGTAAAGAAACTTTACTGCGATCTCCCTTCTTATTCGTCACCTGAAATGGTAAATGGTTCAAGCTCAAGGCCTGATCTTCTGGCAATTGATAAAAAGAACAACCTCTACGTAGTTGAACTAACAGTAGGTCATGAAACAAATACAGAGAAGAATGAACAAAGAAAAAAGGAGAAATACGATCACCTTTTACGAGACGGTACCTTAAAACGCGTGTATAAGAAAATTAAGTTTATTAATCTTGTAATGACAACTGCTGGAATATATTCAAAAGAATCAGATCAAGTCTTTAATATGCTGAAAGAACTGATTGTTGATGACACTGCTGTAAAATAAATCCCTTCAAAGTTGATTGAGATTTGTATGCGATCTTCGTATTACATACCCTGCTTGAGAATGAAAGATTGGACTGACCCTGACCTCATGGACTTTTGACTGTTCTTAAAAATTATTTTACCATAGAACTTCTAGAGGCACCTTTGTGTAGACAGCCATTCTATGCCTATATTAAAGAGAGTAGCTTGGTGTGAGTAGCGAATCTTTAGATTGTATGTATTTAAGTTCGAATTTATCATGAAAGTTTCCATTCTTATTATTATTATTCCTTCTATAATACCTCTTCCTTCCTCTATAGTACCTCTCCGTTAGATCAAATCTCAATAATCTGTTTTAAAAGATGTCCATATCTCCGAACTGTAATCATACGACTAATATGCGCTGTTAGGAAGTCAGGAAACATTCCACACGAATGGAAAAAAGCTTGCACAATTTTAGTGCACAAGAAAGGAGACAGTGACGACCCAGCAAACTTCAGACCTATTAACCTTGAGTCGGTTGCACTGAAGATATTTACTTCCTGCCTGATTCTATCTTCTTTTTCCTCTCATAAAATCATCTGATCGAACAAAAGATACAGAAAGGCTTCACCCATGGAGTCTCTGGTGTATTAGAACACACATCAATGATGGCCTATCAATACACTCGCTACTAGCAACAACCTTTATTTGTGGGCCTCTTAAACACTTCTGACTGTTCCTTTTGTCTTCAGTCTAAGCCACTTCCCCATATTGTAGCGGGCGGTAAAATTTATCTAGACCAGGTCGCTTTACTTGGCGACACAATTCAGCTCTACGTTTTCTAGTTCAATTTTCCCAATCAGTAATTTCATCTACGTTATGTGTAGATATTCCTGGCTTCCTGTCTCCTTGCATTATTACAGGAGACAGTGTCTTCAGCCCGATATGCTTCTTTCCACCGCTGACAACCGCTTGTATATCATTGAATTAACAGTGGGCATTGAGACAAATCTAAATAACAATACTCGTCGAAAAGAACTCTCAAATATCGTTCCCTCCTAACAGATCTCAGCAGCGACTATCATACAATAGAATTTGTTCATCTTTCACTGAGCTGCCTTGGTATAGTTGGTCAGTCATCAGACTCCTTTCTCATAATGTGCTCTTAATTAGGATTCGATAAGCATCATCTCAATTTCATTATTTCCAAGCTATCTGCTATTATCATCCGCACAACATATTATATATTTTGCATGAGAAACAAATCTCTCTTCAATTCTTGTTTTACTCTCTTCCATGTCACTTTCCAGTCTAATTCCAAGACCTTTCTCATCTTACATTGTTCCTTATAAATTCCAAATCCCTATCTACATCCATCATGAAATCGTCGAATTATTGCATTAGTTTCTTTGTTGTTCTATCTTCTCCATACTGCTTGAATCCATTTATTACCTGACTTACACATATAACAAGCAATTCTTGTTCTAGTCTCTGCATAGACATCCCTCATAGATTGTGATCCCCTCCCTGCTTGGTCTCTCTTCAAACATGATCGTTCATCACTTGCCTGTTTTCCCAACATGTTTTTCAGCCTTGACTCTCTTTTAACAAATTATGTGATTCCTGGTATACCTTAAGATCATCTACGAAAAAATTGTGCCTCCTGTTTACATTTCTCATTCCTGGCTCTCCCATCCCATACCCTCTGCTCTGTTCAATCAACTTAGCAATACAGTCTACTCTCGATAAATGGAACCTCCACGGCACCGAAAAAAATGTTTCCACTTACCGAATGTTTCACTTATCCGAATTGCTCGATAAGTGGGACCTCCATGAAACCGAGAAAATGTTCCACTTATCGAACTTCTCCCTTGTCTGATTTCTCTGGAGAACGGGGCATTTACGAATAATGAAAAACAGGGTGAAAGAAACAAAAGAAAAGGCTGGAGGACTGTTTATGTTCCACATGATGATTATTTTTAAAGCAGTATAGTTGTGCAAAATAATATTTTATATACGCTTGTTTTAGAATTTGTGAAAGTTCCTTTTCAAATAATTAGGAAATTTCCATGGTACAGCGTTGAACCTTATCTGACTGTATAAAAAAAGCTAAAGTCCAATAGGTTTTCAATGGCACTTCTTAAATTATGTTGATGTAGGCTTACCAGACATTTATCTCAAATTGTATCATCGCCGTCCTCTTCATCATCTTCTACTTCGATTCGCTCCTCTACTTCACGTACCATTGCAAAGATTGACTCCTTTTCTCTATTTAGCAGTATTGTTTCCTTCAACTGCTTCAACTATTTCAGCTTTCTTTTTACCAAGTGTAAATCTGTGTTTTAGCAACTCCATATTTCTTTGCTGTAGCTATACAGCTTTGACCTGCATGAATGTCATTTAAAGCCTTGTATTTGTTAACTATAGTTAAACAGGCAAGCCTTCGTTTCGAAGACTGCACAGCTGCCATCTTTTAAATGTGACTGCTGATATATTTTTTGCTTTCATTGCTTGATAGCAATCGAATGTTTCCAAGAATATTCGAATAAAGAATGTATTGATTAAAATGATTCGAACATACTTAAGACGATTTCTTTGGAAAATTTCCACTTATATGAATAATTATTGCTCATGGGGTCACAAAAAAGGTTCCACATATCGAAAGTTCCATTTATCGAGGTTCCACTTATCCGAATAAAATAAGAGAGGTTTTTTAATGCAAATCCAAGGAATCGGAGAAATTTGTTCCACTGAACGAAAGTTCCAATTATCCTGGGTTCCACTTGTCGAGAGCAGACTGTAGGTATTTCTCTAATACAAAACCCAACCGGTGAGTAACTATCTCCCTGTAGAAACCCACATTTTATGTCTATCCCTCTGCTTATACACTTTTCCGCATCCTTCCACAGCTCTAATTGTGTTGTCCATGTATCATTAATACCTTCAAAACTGAGAAAATCACTGCAGGTATACCAATCCACTCATGTACTCGTATTATCCAGTCATGGTGCACTTTGTCATAAGCTTTCTTGTAATCATAGTAGGCCACAGCTAAATTCCGATGGTAGGCCTTTACTTCTTCCATAATACACTGGTCAATAAGTAACTGGCCAACTGTGCCAAGCACCCCTGTCACTGCTCCAAGTTGTCCTTCATCCCAAATGCTATTCTCTAATGCATGCTGTCTCATGTATCTCCCAATCAATCCTGTCAAAATCTTATAAGATGTGCTCAAACAAGTTATTGGGCGATAATTCTGCTCATTGCTAAGATCCTCTGTCTTAGGTCTCTGAACTGTTCTTCCTGTGAGCCACCATACTGGTATCAGTTCATTATCATTTGTCAGCTTCCCGAAAGCTCTAGTCAATGCAATTTGTGCTGCTTGAAAGGTTGTCCACCAGTAATTCTGAATGCCATCTATTCCAGGGGCTGTCCAATTCTACCTCTTCTTAATCTCTATCGCTATATTGTCTTTCGTGATGGTAAACCCATTCATAACTTACACCCTATATTTCATCTCCATGTTTACCTTCTTCATCCATGACATTTCTGGTGTTTATTCATCTTATTCCCATATTCCAGTCGAAAAATCAACAAATCGTTCCATTGGAGATGGTTTTCCTTCATAACCAATCCTTTCCAGTGATTTAAAGAAATCTTTCTGGTCTCTTTCAAAGTTAGCATTGTCTCTTATCGTGTTTCCTCTTTCTATCATCTTTTCCAGCTTCACCTTTTTGCATCGCAGTTGATATAACCACTTCTCTTTAGCTCTTCTGGTGTTAGTCGAAGTTGTGTCTGACTCATTCATTAAGTGCTTTGAATCCTTTAAGATCTTTTTCTCTTTGGCTGTAGCCTTTCTCTTCAACTTTCGCCTTTGCAATTCATTCCCAGCTCTAGCTATAACTTGTATGAGTCTTTTCATTTCTTGTTTCAGTTTTCTCACTTTTCTGTTTCCAGTACCTGGCTTTTGCCTTCCAATTGCACTTTATGCTGTTTGCGGTAACCCCATTTTAATCTCTAGATCCCTACCCATAGCATACACCTTGTCAGAGATTTCTGGTATTGTGTCTAGTCCTCTAAGAGAAAGCAGTAAAACACCAACTTCTTTCTTTTGCTACTCAACAGGCACCTCGAGCTTCTTCAATTTCTTTCTTGGGTCGATTGCTGTCAATGTGCTACTAGTAAGGATCTGAAGTAGGTCATTAAATATAGATATCAATTCTTTATCTACAAAATCATCACTGTCTTCCACTGCTTCATCACATTCTACATATATTTCATCATGTTGTCCATTACCAGAAATTGCTCTCTGTTCTTCACCTGTTTGAGTTTCCGAACTGCCATTCTCCAAATCACTTTCTTTTTGCACTATTATGAAATTAGTGATGGTTTGCTATTTCCGGAACCACAATGTAATATTATTATCATTATTTTTATTACCATTATTATTATTATTTTTATTACCATTCTTATTATTATTTTGTTTCTTGCTAGATACTTATGGTATATTATTAGAGTTGCAGATAGCCAATTGTACGCTACTTTACAGAGAGGTGTATGATTGTAACGTAGTAAAAAGTTTTGAATTAAATGAAGTTTGAAAAAAAAATTATTCTACCTTCATTTCCATCTCCTAGCTTGATTACTGGAGATACCCTTAGACCTGATCTTATCTTACATAATAAGCATTACGATAAAATACATATCCTCGAACTAACAGTAGGTTTTGAGAGTAATCTTAAGATTAACAGTGACCGGAAGTTGAATAAGTACTGACCCCTAATTACTTCAATGTCAGCATCGTATCAGAAGATCAATTTTATCAAAATTTCCATGAGTGCTTTGGGTGTACTTGAAAGTTCTTATGATTCTCTATTCAATCTGTTGAAAAGTCTAGATTTAACAGAAATACATCAAAAACGTCTAGTCTCAAAAGTCATGTCCATTGCTATTCGCTACTTCTATTACATATTTTGCCGTCGAAACAAAGATTGGACTGACTCGGATTTGATGGACTTCTAAGTGAACATTTTGATTAAATATATAATTCATATTTTATATTTCTAATAGGAGGCAACAACAATAATACTATTGACAAGCAAGAGATAGCAGATACTATGAACAAATTTTCTGTTCTATTGGAAATGACTGAACCAATAATATAGAGGAAAAACGAAATCCACTCTTTTCTGGTGACTATTTAAATAACAACAAAAGTACAACCCTTCAATCTACAGCAATTAATAAGCGCAGAATGAGAGATGCAATTGTAAGGATCAAGACCGCGAATAGTTCTGGCCATGACAACAAATTACTGGCGATACGCTCCGTCCCGATCTTCTTCTTGTCACAGCGGATCGAAAACTCTTTGTGCTCGAATTGACTGTGGGTTTTGAAACAAATTGGAATATCAATGCTCATAAGAAAAAGAGAAGTACCATCAGCTTCTTCAAACACTGAGCTCTTAATTTTCCCTTGTTAAATTTTTGATCTATTTTTGATCTGTTAACTGTCTTGGTATATTCGGTTGTTCTGCTGATTCTTTTATTGATATGAGCAAAGATTTAGAAATAGATAAAAACCATCTGATGTTCATGATCAGAAAAACCTCCGCAATAATCATCCATTCAACCTATTTTATTTTTTGCCGAAGGAACAAACCTTGGACCAGTCCTGATTTGATTTCATATTAGTTGCTTGTAGTTTCTATACCATGCCTGTTATTTATCCTTTTCATTGTTAAATAGTTCAGGCTAGCCAATTACAAATTACCTTGTAATAGTGAGATTTGTAATTGTAGTTTAATTGAATAAAATCAACAGTTTCAAAAAGTATTATAATTAACAATTCTTTATACACTAAATTCCTTCAGCTAAATTACAATACATAAATCGATATACCAATATATATAAAATAATAGAAAAATTAAGAATATATACATATTAATTGTGGATGCTGTTCTTGCAGGGAGTCGTGTTTTTTTTGAAAAAAGTAACAAATGAGTTGTCAAGCTCTATAAAAATTTGTTTTTAAACCTTGATAGAGCAAGGAGAGCTCTCTAACTTCATTTGGAACAATATTCCAAACTTTAAGACCTGTGTGGTGAAAGCCTTTTTTTTTCTTTTCTAAGTTGGTCTTTGGGATTTCTAAATTTCTACAGTTCCTGGTATTAAAGTTAGAGCTTTCGTATCTTTACCTGAATTTGCTCCATAAACTTTCCGGGTAAAGTTTATTGCTGATTTTGAACATCATTACCACTACCTGACCAAGCTTGATGAGATTTTCAACTTTTAACCAGCATCCTTTTCATTTGTCTTTAATTTTTGCATGCTTTATTATAGACAAGGCTCGGTCCTGGAAACGCTGCATTGTGTGGAGTTTGCTCTTAGGTAGATTGCCTCAAACGTCACCAGCATACCGACTATGACTGTCAACTAAGGCTTGATAAACAGAACTTAATTTAGATTGGGGAAGAATATTTTTAAGTTTTTTTCAAGGATGACAAACCAGCAGCAACCTTTCCTTTTAAGAGTTTAAAGTGATCGTTCCAGTTTAGTTTTTCATCTATGATTATCCCAAGAGACTTTACATTATGTGCTCTCTTGATTTCCGTCCCATTCATTCTAAACTTAGCGATTTCAATGATTTTATTGATTCTACTGGGGTGTCCAATAATCATATACTCCGTTTTCTTAGGGTTTACGCTCATCTTATTTATCCTCATACATTCTGAAATATCTCCAAGCTCTTCTTGAGATTTTTGAACGAGCTCTTAAATCTCTGGCAGGTATTGCTGTATGCGTATCATATGTATACATACTTGCAGATGAATATTGCAGATAGTTTTCAAAATCGATGAGATAAAGAATGAATAAGAGAGGGTATAGGCAGGATCCTTGAGAAGTTCCGCATGTCATTCTCATAGATTTGGAATTGTATCCATTAACCCTACAGAGTTGCCTTCTTTCACTAAGGTATCATTTAAACTACTCAATTTCTGTACCTTTGACCCCGTAGGCCCCAAGTTTGTCAATGAGAATCTTGTGGTCAACAGTATCAAAGGCTTTTTTAAAAGTCCAAAACTAACGTTAAGTTCAAAAATAACGTTAAGTTCACCTTTTTGGAATCAATATTAGAAAGCCAGTCATCAGTACTTTTTACTAATGATGCAATTGTTGAGTGTATCTTTTGATAGGCATATTGATTTTGTACCAAACCTCTGAGTTCCACTAAGTAATTCACAACCTAGTCATGCGCAATTTTCTCAAGTACGTTAGAGATGGTACAAAGGACAGAAATTGGCCTGTAGTTTTAAGATCGTCCCTGGTTCCAGCTTTGAAAATTGGAGCAACCCTCACGTCTTTAAATATATTTGGAAAGACTCTATTTGTCAGTGAAGAATTGAATACATAGGGGCAGGGAAATATATGCTGCTGCATCTTTAACCAGTTTGGGAGGAAGATTGCTTGGACCACTACTATTTTACACGTTTTAAATTTCTCAGATATTTTAATACCTGTGAAGTACTAACTGGCTGGAGTTTAATTCTTGTTGATGGTTCATTGCCAATATTTTTCAGGGGGTCATCAGAAGGTGAAGTCTTACATTCATATTGTTTTGACTATGAACACCCCACGTGGCGAATGACGTAATGGATACTTATAGACATGTGGATCACATAACATTAAATATTATTTTTGGCGTTACACGTAGAATGTTCCTTATTGATGGCTTAATTAAATCCATAATGTAATTTACCTTTGAATTTACCGCCAAAACATATACAGACGATAATTTTCGGATCATTGGGCAAGCAAGATCGTCCTTTCATTTAGGTGTTTTGGAATCGGTTTACATCAAGACTCAAAACCCAGTCTTGTGTAAACAAAAAGAGTTCGTTTTTTCACTTGGACTCTTCAAGTAAACAATGGTGAATAGGTGCTAATTGGCCAATCATAGAGCCAAATAGACGCATTATTCATCATATCACGTGTACCCGCATCTGGCTATATATTTCGTTTCACCTTTCGGTCGCTATCCGACGTTTCATACTCTGACGAGTGTCGGACGAAAAAAGCTTTCAGTATGCTAAAGCAATGTTCCCGCTTTTTCGTGCTATAGTGAAGTTCTGTAGTACCAACAGACTTTTCACGAATTTACCTTTTAGAGCTATTTAGCTTTAACCTTACGTTGCATTTTCTTTTAATAGTAATATTACATATTTTAGACCTAAATTTTCATAGACAACATTTAATAGTAATTTACCCTTTGACACACACAGACACACACACAGACACACACACACACAGACACACACACAGACACACACACAGACACACACACACAGGCACACACACACAGGCACACACACACAGACACACACACACAGACACACAGACACACAGACACACAGACACACAGACACACACACACACACACACACACACACACACACACATACATATATATATATATATATATATATATATATATATATATATATATATATATATATATATATATATATATATATATATATATATATATATATATATATATATATATATATATATATATATATATATATATATATATATATATATATATATATACATATATATATACATAAATATATATACATATATATATATATATATATATATATATATATATATATATATATATATATATATATATATATATATATATATATATATATATATATATATATACATAAATATATATACATATATATAAATATATATATATATATATATATATATATATATATATGTATATATATATATATATATATATATATATATATATATATATATATATATATATATATATATTATATATTTACATACACACATATATAAGTAGAGATGCTGGATAACTTTTTAGTTGGTTAGAGTTTTTGAGCAGCCGATTATTTTAGACGACGAATGATTATTATTCCTAGACGCTAAGCTATGTAGTGGCATTTGCAAGATTAGAGTAGAAGAGTTTTGTTTGCAAGAAGAACTCTCCCAAGTTGACATATCAGTTGATTGACATATCAGGCCGTAAGTTTACTAAGACGTATTATAGTTTTAATTTGATATAGACATTCCGAACTCACTAGGTAGGCCACACAGATTTGTGAGTTAACAATATACACTTACATATATCAGCATCTCCATCCCCCTTCCCAGGCCCCCTTCTCTGATGACGTAATAAATGAAAGGTCCCATAAATAACAGCTAAAAAAATAACGCCGCTGCTTAGAAGATAATCGTGAATTATCAGCCCTTTAAGCACCGGCCCTTTTAAAGCCGCTTAAAGAGAAAACTAACATCATTAAGGGCCGGCGTGAAAAGGACCAATTAGGTACGGTCTTTGAGAGCGACTTCAAAGGGAACAAGTTATGTTAAAGGAAATCTTACCCTTGTCCTTTTCACCTGCGATTTGGACTTTGGCTGACATCACTCTTCCATCTGTACCTACGAGTAACTGCAGGACTTTATGTAACTTTCAGAAGGCGTGTCTTATTATCATTTTTCACAAGGATTATATCCCCAACTGATACAATTGGTTCCTGTTGTTTGTGATTCGGTCGGTAAACTTCCATTAGACCTGTTAAATATTCTCTCTTCTATCGCTTGTTGAACTGATCTAGCCGAGTCCTGTGATATTTAGTTCGTTTTGACAGTGACTCATACGCACTTACCATTTCGTAGTTAACTGTCATGGGGTAACAATAATAAGTGTTTACCATTTATCAGTTGAGATGGTGTCACTTGATAGGAAATTCCATCCGCGTCATCGTATACATATGTAATGGGCCTACATTTTAAAACCACTTCGACTTCAGTTAAGAAGGTGACCAATTCCATCTGCGTTAGATATGCGCAACTAACTATCCTTTAGGAGAACGCAGCACACCTTCTACCTCCCTTGAAGCTGACTTAAAATTCTTGGCGTTATCACTTATTACAAATGATGGCAAGCCTTTACAGTCTGCAAATCTTCTAAATGCAAGCAAAGTACTTCAACTTCCAGAGATTCTACGAGTTCTAAATGAATGGCCGTTGCGCCATACACGTGGAATGGTCCCTAGCTCTAAAAGGGAGCGTTTTGTGAGCTCAAGCGTATGAGTCAACTCCAAAGTTTGACTTCATAAAATATCAATTCATCATTTTCAATATACCTGCTTTCGCCCATTAAATTTCCTGCAACAAAACTCTATCATTAAATCTGAGTTTTCTAAGATTGAAACCACCCTTTGACAGAATCTCGCTACACTTATGCAATGTTTTTAAACCATTTTAATCGAATTCTTGCTTCAGGATAAATCATCTACGCATAGATGGCCCGAAACCTTGACAACGTCTGGATATTCGTCATAAAATTAACGCAGTTGTTGACGACGAGGGGCGTACACGAAGCACAAGCTACAGTACCTTAATTGAATTACTTTAGTGTTTGGTTTGGTAAGCCATCGAACCATAGAAACCTCAAGGCATCCCTGTCACTCTCCTTTATTTTTGTCTGAAGGAAAGTCTTCTCGATGTCAACCGTTATACCAATACCCTGCAAACGAAAGTATAATGGCATATTAAAGAGAGGGGGCATATAATTATCGCCTAATTCTAAGCAGTTATTTAGGGGTAAATCTTCCTTGCTAGCCTTTGCACTTCCATTAAAAACAGCACGAATTTTTCTTGCTTCTCGATCCTGACGAGCAATGCAATGGTGACTTAGGAAATGGTTTTGTGAAACGCTCACACTACTCCGCCCACAAAAGGAGGTTTTCGAAAACGCTTTTTGAAGTAGATATTTACAGAAACAGGGTTTCGAAAACGCTGTGGATCAGTGTGAACGGACAAAAACGGACAAACACAAAATTGCTGTCATAGCAACAACATAAAATACGTGCTCAATGGCACCACTTCAGCTTGATCTCATAAAGACGCAGCAGCGTGAACGGATGACAGCCAAAAACGGATATTTTTGCTCCATTTTTGTGAGCAGTGTGAACGCACAAAAACGCATATTTTTACCTCCGCTTTTGTACATGAACGAAGCAGTTTGAGCTGGTTACAGATATTTAAAGCAACGGATAAGATTGAAAGCGAAGCAGTGTGACAGGGGCCTCAGATACCGAGTTTCCTGTGAGTAATGGCCTTGGGTTTTACCCTCCAACTAAAGATTTAAACAGAGATGAAGCTTTGAAGAATGTAAAAATGATATGGAGCTCAACGTTCTAAAAGCCAAATTAAGTTCTTTGGCCCTTGGTTACTGTGGCACTCCAGTCGATCTAGGAGATTTTAATCTGCACAATGAACATTTCAGGCTGTAAAATCAGCAGACTTTAATTGACAGATCCTAATCACAAAACCTGATAGTGGCTATGGGGTCGTTATTTTAAACAGAAGTGATTACATTAGAAAAATGGACAATGTTCTCGATAACAGAACAAAGCTTTTTAGCATTGTTAATGATGCACAGCACAAGAGTAAAGTCAAGGCTGAGCAGAAGTAGCAAAAATTTCCCTTAGACTTAGTAAACCATAATATCTTGGCTCGTGAGGTTTTATGATAGGTTCTAGCCCCGATTCAGCACATTTTTCCTTGATTGGCTCATCTCAACATGAGATTGTTATGTAGCAAGCGAAAATTATTGTACCAGTCATAAAGCTCTACTTCTCACTTCTGAAAAGAAATCTTTTAGATTTACATTTAACTTCGTACTTTTTGAACTTCACAACGAAGATATGGTCTGCCTAACCACCAACTGCTGGGTCTCCACCTTCCTTTTCTCTTTCTTTATTTCAACCACATCTGTAGCTGATGTTTGCCTTCTATGGCCAAGGCTCAACTTGGTTTTCAGGAGCCCATGATACGCTGGAAATGATCATCACAGGCTTTGTTTCCTATTTTCAAATTTTCAGATCTTAATGAACCGATGGTAAACTGGGAGAGTTGGGGGTCCTATAGTTAATATCAAAATGATGGTGAGTGAACAACATATCCATATGACTGACCCCTAGAACTATAAAACCAGGTTCCTGCTTTCGATATGTTGACGATACATTTTTCGTATTTGGCTTCTAATTGGAATGAGATCATTTTCATAACATCCTCAACTAGCTACATACAGCTCTGTTGATTACAGTTCAGAAAGAGCAAACAACACCTTGCACTATCTAGATGTTGTTGTGTATAAGGAAGGCACTGTATTTCATACAAGCGGTTGCAGAAGACCAACATTTAACTGTCAATATATCCTTTTGAATTCTGTCGGAGAAAGGAAGAAAAATTAGCCTTATCAAAACTTTAGTTCACAGAATGCTTATGATTCTTTCGAAAACTAACGTAGGCCTCCGACTATACGGGATAAAGCAATTGTTAATTGAGAATATATCTAGAAGAAGAAAACTAGCTAAGTTTTCATCACATAAACAGTTTGGTCCAGAAAAAGTATCCTGTTTAGTTAAGATTGCTCTAGATTGGACATATTTTATCAAAAGTAGTACAACCTGAAGCATAGTGTCATTTGCAATACTATGATCATGCTACCATCTGATAAAACAGATCTCGTGCCTGCCACTCCAAAAACCTGGGTAAGTTATGAATTTTTGCGCCAATGAGAACCT
Source organism: Mastigias papua (assembly GCA_964019165.1). Classification (NCBI taxonomy): domain Eukaryota; kingdom Metazoa; phylum Cnidaria; class Scyphozoa; order Rhizostomeae; family Mastigiidae; genus Mastigias; species Mastigias papua. The sequence goes on from OZ025274.1 coordinate 9,836,858, forward strand.
CGGTACGTAGGATGTACCACTCAGCGACTAGAAGACAGAATAAACCAGTATGCTCCTGTAGCGTGTATAATAACACGAGATGGTCCACTCTGGCATTACCCGGAGGCGATCTTAGGCCTAGGCCTCAAGCCTAGGCCTAATGTAGGCTTCAAACTCAGAAACAATACTTCTTGTTGTATTTACTTGTTATTCAACCCAAAGACTAAGACTAAATCATTACGCACAGAGTACATAATAATAACACAGTACATGACAAATGACAGATACATTGACAGGTACAGCACATTGCCCGGAAAGGGTGTTTACTACTCACAACAGAACTCCACATGAACGTAAGATTGGGACACGCAACATGACGGCTAAAGGAACATGATACAATATAAAATATACTAGTACATAGAACACCATTACGTTACACTCCCGCGAGCATCAGGACGAAAACAACACTATGAGGGAAGAGTGACCTTGCTAATGTAAGGGGTCTATTTCTGAAATGTCATTCGGCCATAGGGCAGAACCCCACTCAAAACCCAGAATCTACCAAAACGTATATAGGTGTTAACTACGGATTATTAGACAAGAAAGATCGTCTTTTCATTTAAGCGTTGTGGAATCCTTTTGCAAGAATACCGAAAACCTAACTTTATGTAAGCAGAAAGAGTCTATTTTCTCCCTTGGGCTCCTCTGCTAGACTAGGGTAAGTAGGTATTACTTGGTCAAGCAATGTGGCTAAATGGCCGCAGCATTTCCCTATCTCATGTATTCATCAACATCTGGTTAGCAATTTAGCTTCACCTTTAGGCCATTATCCGACACTTTATACTAGGACAGGACGAGTGTCTGACGACTAAAATATTTTCAGTACGTTATAGAATGTTTCCTCTATTCCTAGAAGGCAAAGTATAATTATAGACATCAGTCAGCCGCAAAATATATAGAATAAATGCCCCCTCAACCAGGGAATATGTCTTGAAAAAGAGCCAGGTATAAGTATAGAGTCCCTTAGTATTAAGTTATATACATTGAATTACACACAAAGTGACACAAAAATGTATCCCATTCACTATGATACCGTGTAACCATGCTTTACGGAGCTATCCGGTACATAATCTGCACTGGAAGCACCTTGGTGACTACTTAGGTGTTATTTTGATCGCCACAGGATAGGGAAAAGCAAAAGAATAGGTCAACTCTTAGGGATTTGTTCTGGTGCAGTGTAATAAAAGCATATGTATTATCGCTAGTGCCAGCTACAGCTCTTTGTTGCTGGTGACATGTTTAGTTTTTGTGATTTTGTAATAGCCATTTGAAGATAGGAAAAAACTATAAATGGATACCGGAGAATATCCCAAAGCTTGAAGATTTCTATGGCTCATTCTTGTTGAGAAGGCTCACTGAAAATTAAAGTCATCTAAATTTTCACATTTCTATTTGATCAATACATCATCTAAGTTTGACAATATACAACAAATGCAAAATATTGTTTTAGGTCAGGTAACACATGTGTAGAGTTGATTTGATTCAAAATTTTATTCTGCTTAATACGCCCAATTGCTCTCTCTACTTATATTCTTGTGCTTGATATTCTTCTGCTATGTGATGCTTGAAATGGAGTGAACTGTTCGCCTTTATCATGAAAATCAGGTATACTGAGTTTTATTCCATGAAGCTTTGCAAGTTCCTCTATCAGAGAGCCTCTATCAGCCATCATTAGATCAGCTGGTTAGAGATGCTCCAAATTCCACTGCATCTAGCTAGTTCTTTGTCACTTATACTCCCCCCCCCCCCCCTCTGAGATGAAACTTACTACACCAGTGGGAGATATTCCAATAAGATTCTTGGCTGTATTGCAGTTTTTATAGCTGGAAAAGGTAAGCTGCTCTGCCACAGGACTTTTTGGCCTAGGGATTTTGAACTCTGTACAGTCAATGATGACTCGAAGATTTGGGCATTTTGATGCAATAGACTTTGGTATGCTGTTGACAATTTCTCCCTTGTTGGGCCAAATGTCAAGGAGCTTAAATCTTCCATACATTTTCTGAACCCAATTATGAAAAAAATTTCTAGCAGTTGGGAGACTGACATTGAAGATGTAGGTAAGACATTCATCTTTGATACCTAATCTCAGCTTTACTAAATCAAACAAAAACTGTTCCTCAAGAGCAAGAAAATGATGGTTACTTTCCTCAATTTGACCACAAGTAATAAACTTCATGGAAATTGAAAAAATTTCTTTGTCGCGACAGCCAGTGAAGTAGTTTAATTTTTCCATCGTACAATACCTCTTGAATAGTAAAATAAATATGAGATTGTGTCTGCGTTTTTTTATTGTAACTTTGAGACAGGCGGGACTTCTCCATACTTTCAGGTCTACTTAAAACATCTTGTGAAGGAACTAGCAGGTTTACTAAAGGTGCTGCTGCACTGCATACATCAGACAAGAGATTTAAGTTTGCAGGGAGCTTACTTTGAATCTCACAGGCATCAACCAAATACGGCAGGTCTGTAAATTTCTCGAGGTCTTTCTATTTTCCACAACTCCTACTGCTTCTGATGTCTCCTGTTTCCAAAACCTTACTGCTCTGTCCTTTGCCAACAAAGTGATGGCTGCATACCCTTGAATGTTCATTTAGCGGTATATTTTCCAGATATATAATCAAACACTAGAGAAGGCTCTATAATGCCATTGGTTTCTTGGAGGCTAGACGATGTAGATTGATTCCTCAACCTTGTTTCGTTCTATATCCGCAAACAGTGCAACTATTAACCATACCTAGGCCTTATTGAAAACTTATATGCCCACCAAAACTTACTGACCAATCAGAATTGAGGTGACGTAATATCAATGTCACATGTTTTAGAGTCTTATTGCGAACACAGCATAAAACATAGTCGTACCAGCAACGCTATAGCTAGGACTAACGCGAAGAGAGACGACCACATGCATAGGTGCATGGATCAAGAAATGCCGTGCCGGGGGAGGTTTCCGCACACTATGCATCGGGTTACGCCCGATCCGAAAAATGTAAACCAATTCTAGTTAATAGTTCCCATATGCAAACTGATAGTACACAATATTGAAAATACTGTGTATTTGCTGTCCTAAATGTAAAGCCGATACCTCACAAGAAACATCGAATGCAATTTTGAAAGTTAATTTTCTTGCTTCATTTTTCATCTGCATATATGTCACATCCACATTGGTTTAGATTTTCCTTGACGCTTTCATTTGAACGCTTCGGGCCAGTTCACACTATCCCGTTTTTGACGAAAATGGATCTGCTCTGCTCCATTTTTGGCTTTGCGGTCACATTAATCCATCCCAAAAACGGAGATAAATGAAAACGCTGAAAAAATGGAGCTATGCAAAATGCAACTCTGTAGTGTGGAACACAAACACGGAACAATTCGAAAACGCTACCAACAGAGCCAATATAAAAGATGCCGTCAAACAGATGCGTTTTAGAGGACAAATGTGAACACCAATTGAAAGATATCCGTTTCTGTCAGTAAACGGAGTATTGTGAACAGAAATGAAAAACAGCTCCGTTTTGGGAGCAAAAACGACAAAAAATGAACACGGAGTAATGTGAGCGTGACCTTGAAGCAGACTGATCTCACTTTAGTGAAATGAGAGCAGCATTATTGATCTAAAGGACAAGTATAAAAAAGTCAAACTACAAATGACCTGTGAGCGCTTTAAAAAATACAGCTGGGTTTCAGAGAGATCTATCATTTAATACAAAGATTGTCAATCAGGTTTTGTATGAATGCTGAAATTGTGTTACTCTTTGCTGCAAACGTGTGTGTGACCTCCATTGTGGTATTCCGAGCGGTTTTGGTGCGTAGTGAGATTCTTTCTCTTGAGTAGAATAAGAGACGAGTAATGGGTCAAGGGTTGGTCAAATCTTGCTATTATTGCTAAAGCACGACCACAGATCAGTGATTTCAAGTATAAATAGCCACAGTTCTAATCAGGGAACACTGATGTTTGCTTTCCAAATGTAATACAGCATGTTTAAAGATAGCAATTACAAACATGGACCCCATCAGATAATTGATGATTCATTGTAACGTATTCAATGGTTCCTTACTACTGAAACAACATCTGTATACCGGTACTATTCTTGCAACGGAAAAGGGTTTAATTTTGGCTATGGTAGATATTTTCTACAATTATCTGACAAAGTGGCTTAGTAAGACTATCCTATAGGATTTTGCCCTCTTCGTTCCCGAAATGATAAATATGATATAAGTCCAATTCAAAATTGCAATAAAATGTCACTGAAGAGCAGTAACGTAAAAAGTAAATATTACAGGTACTTTGATTTCATTTTTAGACAGGATTCATGCAATGGGGAAGATTTATGGAAATAGATAAAAAGCAACATTGACAATAAAAATTACCCATACGCTCTGTATCTTATAACTTTTTAGAGTGAATAGATGAACTTAGCTCTGGCTATATTTATTAGACTTGGAGGTTATCTGTAGCCGTTGATTAATTTAACAGTTCTTAGTACTTTCTGCACTTTTGAAATGGCAGTCAGTGATGATAATGCTGTTTTTATGATCGAGAAGAAGTTTCGACGTCTGGGATAAAAATTGAGACAATGTTAGCTACCTCTCAATTGAGTTTGATATCATTTTTTTAAATTTTTTATGAGAATGCTGTTTGATTCAGCTATGCAGTTTCACTTCAATGGTATAGGGTAACTCTGTTTGATAAAATATTCTTCTTTCTAGATTAACTATGATGGAATACGTTGTACATGGTGGGTGCCAAAATATGACATCAGTTAAAACGTGTTTTCTCTCCCACTAATGTGGATATTTAATGCATTTATGGGTATTTTTCTGGTTTCTACTATTCAATAATTGTTTTCGTAATAATCATTTCATGTTTATTTTGATAGTGTATGAAAAATTATTTTCTAAGTACTCCATACCAAAAGTAACATATGTGGGTGCTACTGTGGCTGCAAAAGCTGTTCTCACAATTTAGATATACTACGTATGAATGAAAATGACAATAATTGACAAAAAATGACAAAAAATACAATAATCTGTATTGGAAATTTGCCCCAGAAGTGCAGCTCCTTTTTAGCCCTGGCTTGGTATAGACCTCCCAAACTGTGATTTAACCAAAAGGATAGAGAATCAACCTATCGAAAATGACGGTCGCCATATGAGTGAAGTTTACGATCTATTCAGCTTCAAGCAGCTTATTCAAGAGCCTACAAGGGTCAGTTTAACAACTTCCACACTCATTGATCACATTGCTACAACTTCTCCTGAAAACATTGTTGATTTGTAGGTACTGCAAGTCTCTATGAGTGATCATTATTTAGTATATTGTCTAAGAAAGGTGAATGGAGCACGGAGGAAAGATCACAAAGTTATCAAACCAAAGTCTATGAAAATCTTCGATGAAACAGCTTTTCTCGCAGATGTGTCTCGGATTAGCTGGGATGGGGCAGTTAGCAGACCTGTCAACATAAATGTGTTTGTTGATGACTGGTCTAAAATTTTTCCATGATCATTGACAAGCATGCTCCAATTAAGTCAATGCAGGGTTCTGAGAAATACTGTCCATGGATAAAGATGGATCTTAAGGGGCTCATAAGGGAGAGAGATAAACTGAAAAAGCAGCTGTTAAACACATTTCTTCTTCCCTCATGGAGTCATACAGAAAAATCTGAAACAGGGTCAATCAACTCAATATTAATCTCAAGAGACAGTATTTGTCGGAAAAAATTATCAAGTTTCAGGGAAATATGGAAGAATCTTGGAGGACAATCAAACAATTATTAAATAAGAGATCTAAGTCTACCAATATTGATCTAATAAGTGACAAGGGTAATGAAATTATCACCAAGAAGGAGATCTCTATGTTATGAACAAATACTTCTGCTCTGTTGGTAGAGATCTTGCAGGAAAAATTGATTAATCTCCAAATCCTCTACTTTTAGGTAACTATGATATCGATCCGCTAAACAGTACTTTTGTTTTCAATTCAATCCAGGTACAGCACGTTGAAGAAGCAATTGGTAATATTAAAGTGTGAAAAAGTTTTGGGAATGATAACATTTCCTGCAACTTTTTGAAACTGGCTTTCCTTATGTGTCTTTTCCAGACATTTCTCTTCAATGTTTTACCCTTTCATTCTCAAAGTTGTTCTATGTATTCTATGTATTCGGAATAGAGTAAGCTACCTGAAGCCAAACAGAGATTATAGTCAAAGCTTAAAATGGACTTATGAAATGAATCAATAGTAATATGACTGTTACTTTAAATCCAAAACACCAGTGATGGCTGGGTACATGAATAGACAGGAAAAAATCTGGAATGATAACCACTCAACATTGCAGATGAATAAGAAAAAGCTTGCACAGCAAGCTCGTAACAATATAAAAAAGAAACAAGCTATGATGGCAAAAATACAAGATAGTAAGAGCCCTGGTAATGAAATATACGAAAGTGATGATAATGACGCTAGCTCACATTTATCACCACCTAATATGTCAGAATTCGCCGACAAGGAGGGTACTTTCGTAACACCAACAAATATACCCGATCAATCTGTATCTCAAACTGAAGCAGATAGGCAATTTGTAGATCATGATCTTCTACCTCAAACAGATAACCAAGAGCAAATTTTGCTTGCAACTTTGAAGAATCAATGGAAAACAAACTACTAGATGTTTGATGATATAGCAGTAGATGATAGACCATATAAAAGCAATGATGGATAGAAAGTTGCTTGACAAAGAAATAAAGTTACTAAATGAAATTACATGAAAATTTATGGATGATTTAGAGGGAACTACAAAGATATCCTATGGGGATACTAATGTTGCATTTTAGCAATTCTTGATTGTATTGTTTTTAATTTTCAAAACTGAGACTTAAAGTTCTTGTTATAATTAAAAGAACGATCTCACCACTGTACTTCTCTTTACTTTATACAAATGCACGTTGCAGGCTGGTAGATAGTAATTCGTATTTGTGTGTGTAATCTTCACCACGATAGAAATCAACTGACTATTTAAAAATTCTGATTTGGTATACCTATTTGCTCCCCGGAATTACGTATAAAGATGAAGTAAACAAAATCTCTGTTGGAAAGGAAGGGCTAGGTAAAGTTTGGCAATGTGTTGAAGAAAAACTAATGTGTGAAATTAGACCTGAACAAAGAGCAAGGTGTTATGACGCAATGGAATGTTAGTGTGATGTTAGTCGAGAGGAAATGATGGCAATGAACTGTAGAAAAAACACGCAAAGGAATGAATGAATGGAGTGGAGCATAAGGTGACTAAAAATGGAATTGCTACAGCATACTATACTACTGTAGTAACACTACTGTAGTAACACTACTGTCAAGGGCAAAGAAACTAAAAATGAGTAAGGTTTCTAGAAAAACCATGAGTAAGCCAAGGTGGATGGCACAAGTTGAGACCCAGATCAATACCATCAGAAGAAAAATTGGGCAAACTTAGTCCATAATTAAATGTATAAAGGAAGGAGTATATACTAAGAGGCAGATGGATTTCAAATTGAGATTGAGCAAAATTTATGAAATACAAATCATAGAACACTGGACTAGAGGGTGTTACAGCTACAACAAAACCTTAAAGTGGGGGCAGGAAAATTTAAGGAAAGGAAGCTGCAATATGAAAGGAACAGGATAAGCCAATAATATATCAATAATCCAAAAGCTGTATATATAAACTTTAAGAACAAGACTATTGAAGTATGAGACCATCCAGCAAAGGAGGAAGTTCCAAATTTTGGTTAGGAATATGGGGCGCTAGTGTAGCTCATAAGGAGGGTTCCCAGTGGTTGAATCATGTTGAGGATGCGTACTATGTTGATGTCCATCAAAAGAATTATGAAGTATCTACTACCAAAGTACAAGAGACAATAAGTAAATTGAAACAAAACAATGCCCCTGGGAAAGGTATAACAACACCTCACTGGGATAACCAATCTTCATTACTCATACCATGGCTCACTAAATTAATAGGAGAGACATATCAGGGCAGGACTCAATTACCACAATGGATAACAACTACTAGAACCATATTATTACCAAAATCCCATGAAACAAAATGCGCCAAGAGCTACAGGCCAATTGCATGTCAGAATATAGTATTCAAAGTATACACATGAGTTGAAAATAATTTCATACAAGAGCACTGCACTTCAAACAATATTATAACACCACAAAAGACAGCAGCAATAAAAGGTAGCCGGTGGTGAATCTAACAACTTATGATTAATAAAATGATTTCAGAAGAAGTCCAAGAGTTAAGACGAAACTTGTATATGGTTTGGTTGGACTACCAAAAAAGTATTTGATTCTGTTTCTTACTCATGGATAATACATGCACTGAGACTAGTCAATCTCACTGTTAAAAACATGGTTAACCCAGGTGCATCTATACACAAGTTTTACGAAAATATGAGAGGTATTCTACAAGGAGGTACACTCAGTGCTATACTATTTGTGTTAGCAGGTAATCCTCTATCTTTTCTACTAAATGAATGTGAAGGCTACCTCATAGGGGAAGATCACAGACTCCAAATCACACAATTGTTCTCTGTAGATGATCTGAAACTGTAAGCAAAGAATCAAGGTGAACCAAAGCAACAACTAGGCATTATCACAACATTTTCCAGAGACATAGGTATGCAGTTTGGACTGTCAAAATGTGCATACATTGCTGTAAGGGGAGGGAAAAGATCAATGCAAGGGAAAGATTTGAGCATTAATGGAATCAAGATTACAGAACTCGAAAATGATTAAAGTTTTTAGGTATTGATGAGTCAGTGGGATTTATAAGAGACATAAATAAAGACAGGGTATCTAAAGAGTACTTTTGTAGAAAATATGGAACTCTGGACTTAATGCTTATAACAAGGTGCAAGCACATAATTGCTTTACACTTCCAGTTCTTTCATATACTTGTGGCACCTTGAATTGGTCAAAGAAAGATATTTCACAACTTGATGTAAGGAAACAGAAACTTCTTACTATGGTAGGACGTTTTCACAGAAACAGTGATCATGGCAGGCCATACAGTCCAAGACATAAAGGGGGACGTGATGTTAAGAGCGTTGAAGATTCATTCATCACAAGAATTGCTTTACTTTCTGAGTATTTGAAATCACAGGTCTCTATGAATCCACAGATGTATTACATAGGACTTGAACGTTCACTCTAGACTCAAAAATAGTTGGATAACAAAGAGAGGCATGTCTTCATATGCTAAAGGATACTTAGCCGCAATCCAAGAAGAGGAAATATATGCACATGCAATGAAGGCTAGGAGAGAACAGAAAAGCAAACCATGTATTTCTAATGCAAGTTGCAGGCTCTGTCCCGAGAAGATAGAAGATATCTACCATATTATTGGTGTCTGCCCAAAGTTAACTGGGAACCTTTACCTACATACCAAACATAAACGAGGCATTGCTCAAAGAAATAATGCCATGTGAATATAGACTTAAGGAGCCTATTATGAAGAGTCAGGATAGAAAGATCTGGCAGGACTCTCCTATCTCTACTACAAGAAGAGTTCAACACAACAGACAAGACTTAGTAGTATGGAAGCATGAAGAGAAGCAGTGCTATATCATTGATGATAGTGTGCCACTAGATAGCAACATGAAAGCCAAGGAGAAAGAGAAGTTAGATGCATACATGCCACTATTAACAGAGTTAAAGTCACTATACCCTCAGTACAAATTTCAAATACTGCCAGTTATCATAGGAGCAATAGGGGTGATTCATAACAACCTCAAACATCAATTGATGTCAATTTGACTGAAAAGCGAGAGAGCAGACATACTCATTAAAGTAATGCAGAAGGCTTTAATTGGAACTCTGAGAATCTGTAAAACACTTGGTAGCTTCCAAGTCAAACAAATGGATGGACTGTGTAGTTAATCTTTGTTACCATGTTGGTTAGTAGGTTATGATATGTCACCACAATTAAGTATTGGAAATTAGATATAGAAATTCATACATAAATACATATATACATACATATATGTAAACATACATATATACATACATACACACATATATACACAGATACATACATACATACATACACACACACACACACACACATATACACAGATACATACATACATACACACACACACACACACACACACACACACACACACACACACACACACACACACACACACACACACACACACACACACACACACACACACACACACACACACACACACACACACACACACACACACACACACACACACACACACACACACACACACACACACACACACACACACACACACACACACACACACACACACACACACACACACACACACACACACAGATATATATATATATATATATATATATATATATATATATATATATATATATATATATATATATATATATATATATATATATATATATATATATATATATACACACACATGCATATATGAGTCAAAAATACAACACCGTTTTCCAAACACTTATACTACAGATGAGAAATTAACAGAATTCGATAAAGCATAAGCATCATTTCTAAGAAGGGTCATTGACGTAATGCACAGTACCACCGTCAAGACTTTGTTTCTGATTAAAGCAAAGTGGAGGATCGGACTTCGAAAACCATTCATTGTGTATAGAACAAGTAGAATATGCCATCTAACATAAAGTTCGTAGCATGGAATTCTCTAGCAACTGATTTCAAAAAACCTGGAATTCCTTCATCTGTATATGAAAAGAACTGTTTTGGCATTTCATGCAAGCAAAATGGCCAACTGAATACAAATACCAAAGGTGGCTTTGGTTTCGATTCTAAATGGCCTCATTACATCACATCACGAATAAAGTTGGAATACAACTTCAATGGGAAAACAATGACAATAACTTTATGAACTGTGGTAAAGTTTGTATAAAATTCCACTGCCAGCGCACTTTCAAATTAACAGTAATTTCTTGATAAAGGATGTATTAAATCTGAAATACTAGAAATGCAACGGTTCGAAAATTTACAGGAAATGTAACAGCTTCCTATGAAAGGCAGACTGCACGATATCGATAATGCTGAGTACTTATTGTCTCAGGAAATCTTCCGAAATTATATCAACAATGATTTATTCAAGCATTGCTACAATGCAAAGCATAATTTAACACCTTCTAGTTATACACTCTCCATCTGGTATACTCAAACGTCTGCTGCTTGTGAACTTGATCAGTTCAGAATTGAAAGCATGGCCCAAATTCTTAATGGTTGGAAAAAATTCAAGAACACTTACTCATTATGACATGACAGAATTGTTGACAATTGAACAAAAGAGCTTAAGAATGTAGTTGATGCAAATAAGACCATTCGATCAACTTTTAGAGATATCATCATAAATGCTACGACTCAGACAGTATGGAATTTAAAGGCAGGCATTGTCACTAAGCGTAATAATGAAGTCACTATAATTGATATAGCTTGTCCTTATGACGTATATCTTGCAAACATCTATATAAAGAAACTTGAAAAGTACTAATGTATCGATACGTGAAAAGTACTCTGATGTATCAGATCTGTACTCATAAATCTTGGCCTCAAATGCAAAATAGAAGCCATAGTAATAGGTTCCTTTGGTACAATTTACAAAAAGTCTTTTAACCGCCTTGTTAAATTGTGGAGTGTCTAAGGTGTCTGCAAAATATACAATCTATACATAAATTTAAATATAGATAGTTATTTTTGAGGAGTTGTAGATGTCAGTCCTGCTAAAGTTCAATGTGTCTTAAACAAACGGGGATATGTCTACTACAATCCTTTAGCGAAACCTTCACACCTCTTTACTGTGCAGATGCACGCACGCACGCACACACGCACGCACACACGCACGCACGCACACACACACACACACACACACACACACACACACACACACACACACACACATACACAACACACAAACTCAAGCATGCACACAAATACACTACATAATCCCTGTGCTACAAAAATGCTTGCAGTTTGCTAATCTCTTTTCCTCTGTCTTTTATCAACATATGAGATGAGGGTATTTCATTATCAATATTTATTCAATCTATCATGATTGCCCCTTTGATTTCCTCTGCATCTCACTTATAAGCAAATAGTTGGTACCTTATCTGTAAATTAAAGTTTATGCACTAGCATCCCGAAAGGTTCTTGCGTTTCTTTCGGTAGAATCGGGTCTCCGCTGGATCGAAACCATGATTAATATCACCATAAATAGCCCAGAAAGGAGTTTCAGCCATATAATCTAAATCTGTGAAATATTCCTCTCCACCAGAAGCTTCATAGCGTGACATCTAAGATATGAAGCGGAGAGTTAGAAGATGCTATAATGCAAGCAATATACACAAAAGTAAGTAGAGATCTGCAAAAATACTATTTCAGGTAATAATATGCAATCTTTTCAAAGGAAACCGGTGGCAGAAACATTTAAGCCCTATTTACATATCTAGCAACTCCCTATACATTTATTTAAGTACAAAGTAACAGCTAAACCACTTAAGCCAATTTTTTTGCTCTCACACAACTCTTCATGGTAGGGGCAAACACAGGAAATTTTCTCAGACAATATATAGTTAACTATTCCAGTATGCATGTCAAATGAATGTAATTGACCGTTGCTTAAGATTGCGCAAACAAGTACGTGCAGTATTATCTTAAAAATGGTTGCAGCACAAAGAATTAAAATGAACCAGAAATAATGTACTCTTCAACGGGCCGTATGAAAAATCTGTTCATATACTCTCCAGGAAAGTGTCTCTTCAAGATAGAGTACATGGGTTGAAGCAGACCTTACTGAGGGATAACTGGATCATCAATTACATAAATTCTTGGAATCTGTTCAATACTCTGTTGAATAATAACTCATACAGAATTATTCAATAAATTCAAAACAGCATAATAATAGTAATATCGACACGTATCCTTTTAAGTGTAAAAACAAAAAACTCGAATCAAAACTTCTTTAAAAATCGTCTTTGTTCATCAACAAAATTACTTTCCATTAAATTATCAAAGCTGCTATAATCTTAATCAGCATTTGGTGCAGCTTTGAAATGCCTATACTTCGGCATTTTGCATTTTCATAGGGTTGGGGGCCATATTTGCTAAAAAAGCTCAATTCACCCACAATAAAAACGGTTAGTGATGTTATTATTGCGATACAAAAGTGATATGCAACTAGCAAATGGAATCTATCAGTCTTATGCGCATGTATTGAGCATGTCTTAACGCGCAATAATATTGAGAATTCAGTCGAACCCCGTTACCTCGAACTCTGTTATCTCGAACTGCTCGCTATCTCGAACAGATTCCGATTTCCCCTCGTTTTCCTAAAGGGCTAAGTATAGAAAAACAACTCATCATCTAGTAAGTAATAACCCGTCCCTTAAGTGGAATAAATTCTGAACTTATCCCAGGGGTTGTAATGGCAGAAACATATGCAAATGTCGATGCTGATGCCCAAAGCATAGATTCTGTTCACATGAAGACGCTATCCTTGGAAAGTTCTTGCATGAAGATATTGAAGATAGCGCAGAGGCTAATGGCATAGCCGAAGAAATTGCTGGTGATATCGTTGAGATATTCCCCATCTATTTGCGACGTTAAAATGCAATTGTGTCATTTCTCGCCATTGCTTTTTTCACAGAAAGGAATGGAAATGAGACGACAACGTTAAACTATCATGGCCAATGAGTGAAGAAACCTTGTGACATATAAAGGAAAATTGAAGAATGGAGTATTTTGTTCAGCTTAAAGATAAACAAAGCTTTGGAGATATACGAGCTCTTTTCCTTGGTATATAATCCACTTTTACGCACAGATGATCCCTTCTGATCGTAAAAATTCCAAGTCCGGGTATCTCGAAGACCGACTATGTCGAGCAAATGTTCATTTTCTGTGCCAATTCGAGATTGGGGAACTAGACTGCACCTGAATGCGTTATAACCTTCGAAAATATTTTGAAGCAAACTGCAATTTCATACTTTCTTGTTAACACCTTACCATACAAGCAACAAACGTGATTCTGGGACAATTAAACGCACAATATTTGACAGAAAAGCAGGATGGAAACTCATCTAAACCAATGAGGTTTTTTGAGAGAAATGAAACTCCCAACCATCGCAGTGTCTAAATACAATGGCTCGGGAAAAGATAGTATGTAAATAATAATAATAGTATGACATTGTTTAAAGTTGGTTTTTAAATAGCTTTTATACATGAAAATAATAAAGATCAACTATTTGCAGCAGCATACTCTGAAATACATATACATTGTTTAAAATACCAGAAATAAAAGAGCTAGTTAAAAAAGAGAGAACGAAGATGAATAAAGCGTCGTAAATATTTACAAATTTTGCAGTTGCAGTCCTCTCCACTGCACTCCACTGCAGGCCAATGTTTTGCTTTTAATGACATTTGGAAGGTAGTTCCATAAGATGCTGCCTCGAAAGACTATACTATCATTTCCACATCTAATAGTGCTAGATTGAAGCAATACTAACAGATTCTTTTGATAGTAAATCATATTGAATACTCTTTTCATGGAACATGTCCCACATAAAAGATGGGTTTTCATTGCTCAAACATCTATAATCCTCAAGAATCAAATTTCGCAAATTTTTCATATGAATTGTGCATTCAAATTTCTATAGATTGCGCAGGTCATCCAAACAAAAACAAGACAAAAATAACTAATATCTCAATACTATCAACTAAATGAAAAAGAATAAAAATTAAAATTACTGTTTTTTCTAATATACAAACTTGACATGTTCAACTCTGAACTGTTTCGCGGGGAACCACTTTCAGCCCAAGAATTGACAAAATCCAAAATCAAGTCAAGCATCTATTTTGCATCCTACATTTTTTCGTAGCTTGCTCATTTTTCAAGGGGAAAAAAGTTAATTGAGAAGTGATTATTGACTATAGTATAGTATATCCACATGATTGTGAACCAAATGCTGTCAGTATATTTGATGTATTCTGACCTGCTGCAAGAAAATCTTATAAGAACAGAAACAAATGAAAATTGGATCTCCTCACTTATCAGATAAATCTCATCTGAAATAAACCAAATAAATCTGCTGCAAAGCTTACCAGTTCGTGAAACTTCGGGTAATTAATCCAAGTATGCCAAATGTTGTTCAGTTTGAACTGAAAAGCAAAAATGCTCTGTCAGTCATAAAAAATTATAGTTCGTAAGACATGACTACTTGAAAATATAGATTGCCTCATGAACTACAGAACTTCACTATAGCACGAAAAAGCGGGAACATTGCTTTAGCATACTGAAAGCTTTTTTCGTCCGACACTCGTCAGAGTATGAAACGTCGGATAGCGACCGAAAGGTGAAACGAAATATATAGCCAGATGCGGGTACACGTGATATGATTATAAAATAATCATAATATTAATAAATAGACGCATTATTCATCATATCACGTGTACCCGCATCTGGCTATATATTTCGTTTCACCTTTCGGTCGCTATCCGACGTTTCATACTCTGACGAGTGTCGGACGAAAAAAGCTTTCAGTATGCTAAAGCAATGTTCCCGCTTTTTCGTGCTATAGTGAAGTTTAACAATTGGAATTCAAAGCATGATAGAACAACTTGAAAATACCTACTGCTCAAAGAACAAATGAGTAACATGAATTCCAAGCTCATTAACGATGATCTCCAGCCTGCAGAGATCGCATTAGACATGAAAAGGAATGAAGCATTCAAGCCATCGAATGGTATCGAATTCATAAGCCGCAATGTATCAGTCGTAAACTATAGGGAAATTTATTCCAAAGAAGGCAAAGTTTTTAAAGTGAAATTCTGCATATGTGCTTTCAAATAAAACTTTTGCAGTGCATAATGAACCACGGAGACTCAAAGATCAAAATGTTCATATTCAGTTCACTTTGGAGGCCATCACTGCAAAGTAGGACAATTTCTTACCATATGAAGATGTTAATTAAGCTAAAGATCTTATGCAATTTGTATCTAAACGGAATGCTTTGAGTCAAACTTAGCTTGCAACTAGACAACTCACAAACATTCCTCCAGAGAACAGTTCACAGTGGGCCCAGACTTCCAATAACTGTTAATTTGGACACAACTAACTTGTGGATTCATTGTTACATTGCAGTATATGACCCATCATTTCAAGCAGGTTGATAAGCTTGACTATTTAGGTTAATAAAAACAGACTTCTGAGGCCTTAAAGGGGCCTCAGGTCAAATTACCACATATTGGTATCTTGGTCTCATAAGCAAATACGGCATAGTTTTCGAACTTTACACTTGGTTTACACATGTTCCTGTGACCCCACAATTAATGCTATGTAACTCTTGAATTAGAGAGTTTATGACAGTTTCCTTTATTATTACAGATATTCAGGCGCACCAAGCGAAGGGGGATGAATGGGCATCAAACCCCCTTGGAATGCACCTCGTTGGCAAAACTTGATTTTATTAGCAAATCCTATGATTTCACTAAATACTGCTACTCATCGGCAATATTGTAACTTTCAAAGATATCTGCAATATGTATCTAACTTGCTGATGACAATAGTAGAAAGATATTTAAGAATGTTGGCTGTAGTATCAGAATGTCTGTGTAAGCATCATCTTTGGGACGGCCTTCCAAATACGTAAAATGAATTCTCACGTCTCAAATTTTTGAATATGATATTCATATCTTTGGCATTTCGTCATAGTATATTCCAGTCCACATTTTCTTTTCTTGTCAATATAATAACCTGCTCAGTAACTAGTTTTGAAGAATTGCTGAGACTTTGCAAGTTGCTGGGAATTATTCTTTGTATAGTTCCTTTTACGCAGGAAATTGAAGTAGCAAAGGTTGAGAAATAGTTAAAGACATATTGCTTAATATTGCGAACAACTTTTCATGGACAATGCTAAAGCCTGGTTCACATTCATTATACACACTTTTCTTTAAAAGACCACCTACATTTTTGCTGAGTTTGAATATTCTTAAAAATGCTTGATTTTCAGCCTGAAATTATTCTTGAATTCTTCCTAAATTTCAGCGCTTTTACGCATTAATTGTCTTATAGACTATATTCCTATAGTAAAAATGTGTGCAATTGACCCTCCCCGAAGAGCTGCAAAGTAGCACCAGAGCACAATGAACGGATAAGTGAAATTCACATTTGTTTTCCTGTCGAAAGAAACTCAAATAACAAAGGTCTAAGGTTTGATAAAACTTGTGCTTTGCAGCATTCTTAAAGCAATCCTAAATTTCAGGGATTCTGAGCCGTGATATTCTTACAGACTAAATTCCTATGAAAATGTGTCGTGATCAATTACGTCAGCTGTTATCCTGCTTCCTACGTATTGTAGTACAAGTGTGAGCATGCTTCATAATCTATCCGCTATGTTGGCGACCTACCCATTTACTACAAATGAGGTGGTTTTTGAAAAATCATGTCCCTGACATGCCAAATTCTTATACGAACTACGACAAGTGGGAACTAGGCTGAAACTGAACACCATACAGCGCTATACAGCACAGTGCTGAGTTGATTGGCATGAATAATGGGGAAAGTTATGAGAGGGATTTAGAAGAAGGGCTAAACGTAAACAGCAAGCATTTGCTACTATTTATAGAAATAGCTATTCACATAGAACATATCTTAAAGATTCAGAATATATATAGTTCATATATGTTTGGAGGTCATCTTCTAGGTGCATTCTGAGGAAGAAGAAATCTTATAAACATAGTTCTACCAAAATAGTACCAGCTTGATATAATATACACTTCAAAAAAAGCTTACTATGAGTCAGCGATGGAATGGCATGCGTTATATCATTAACTTTAGATGTCTTTAAGATATATGTGATGCAAGAAAAAGATATGAGTACAAGGAATTAGGCTGAAGTTAGATTTTGAACACAATGTTAAGAAAATGTAGATTTCTCGAGAAAATCCATAATGGCAGCCTACCAATTATTTCGCAGAAATCCATAATTGAAAACAATGTAACTTCAGTTCTAAACAAGATGTTGAACTGATTCTTTTTGCAATAAATTGAAAATTTTATTTAGTTTCTGAATATGTCACTTGTATATGATTTCTCTGATAGTCATTCTTGCCCAAATTTCCGCCCTGGGCCCATTGTGCAGTTATCCAGAAATGGTGACTGACCCTCATTTCCAACAGACAATTTGTCAAAAATCTATATCATACAAACAGCCTCATCACGGTAGAAAAGCCAACATCATGAGAAATGTCGCGATTAGGTATCGGTAAACAATCGCTCGAAAACACATATTGGGCCAAAAACGAAAGCCTTGCCATGGCTCAAACCTAATAGCAAAGTGAAGTCATCCATCTGCTTTGGAGGCTGCTTATATCAAAGTTAAAAAAGCATGGTGCAATATTGATAAAGTGTTGCTCCAATGATTGGTACATTTGGAACTACTGATTCTATTGTGGCAAACTTTACCAAATGATTCTTCCTGCCCCTAATGATTCTAATTAAAATGATTCCTAATTGATTCTCTCCTTCGACCTTGAAACTTCTAACCTATGAAAGCTTGACATCGAATGAAATTTGGTGACAGTTCGAAGGTTATAACATTGCAACAGTTCTAAAATAAATGCCAGTATCAAGTGTGCTGCTTCATAGTGAGGAGATTGTTTGAAAAGCTATATATTCTTGGGTGCCTTATAGAAGGGGGTGGAATAAATTGGGGGTCTGGTAAAATCCCAACAACCAAACAGATGGTTAGAACACACAGTGGGGCACGAAATGAACAAAAAAATTAACAGAAGGGATCTGGGCAAAATAGTTAATAATAAAGTCATGATTGAAAGAATAGTAAACAATACAGCCTTTGCGATCAGCGTGATTTTCTTAAAGATAGTTCATACTTGCACACCAAAGTACCTCATCTAAAAATTGTGTTGGTGGAAGCCTGCTTAAAAATAAATGGGGGTGGGGGGTGGAATAAAAATATATTAGGAACAAAATGTTCTAAAAATTACTTCGGCGGAGTAGTCTATTAGGTACCCAAGGTAGAGACAAAGGAATTGATTACATACCTTTTTGTGGGCAAGAAGAACACAGTTCGAATGCTCGTGCTCAGAGGCTAATTCGTAATTTGGAATCCTAGCACATAGTTCTTTGACAAAATCAACAACCTACAAAGCAATCTGGGAATTACAGAATATACACACGAAAACTAGCCAATAACACCTATTCAATCTTCAATAACATAATACATGATGTTTTGACTGACAATGAACGCAAATAAGCAGTCTGAAACAAAGCTTGATTTATAAGTAATTTCCAGGGTAATCCAGATTGATGATGCACAATTTTCAAAATTGTTGGCTCACCTGTTATCCCTGCTCTGCATTCGTACATTAACAATCATTTCACTGGTTTCCCGAGTACTTGATAACTTGAAACTTGCTTTTAATTTCCAGAAAGCCAACAGATTGCCGTTGATAGGCAAGGAAAGAGCTATTTTTGTAAACTTAAAATTGTATGCGTGCGTGTTTTCAGAACCCCTTCCCCCTTGTACAAAAACACTTTGCTTGCTCAACCTAATTCAACTCTTTATGCATATGAACTACGGGAATAAATCTTCAAAAGCAAACTTTTCATCAACAATGGTGTCACTTCCAACAACAATTCGGATTAACAATGTTCCATATGGAAACGCAGTAGCTGAGATTTCATAGAGCTCTATATTCACTGATGCAATATGGGTAACTAGCGAATCAAATACCTCGTGGTGCCAAGGCACATTCTGCATTGTCAAATTTGATGCTTTAGATTCACCACAATACGTTACACCCTGCGGAGATAAAATAGAAGATAAATATAGAGCTATCTAATATCCATAGAAAAAACATATACGATTGAAATGGTACATTGTCATAGACAATTGTACTGAAAGGAGCTAGCTCTAGATCATGAAGTCGTCAACTCTATTAAAAATACTATTACTATCATTGTGGTTATTCACACCTCTTTGTAATAATCTATAAGGGTGATGGAAAGTATCATCTTTTCACTGCTCTATATCTGCTACAAGCATCTCGTGCGTGATAAGAAGACAGACAAATTATGAGATCTGCAATTTTTCGAAACAAATACAGTTTGCAATTGCAATTGTTTTGCACAGGAACATTGTTTAAAAGATATACAGACGGCAAACAGAAAAAACACATCCCCTATTACTGCACGAATATAACACTGGTGGGCAAATAATGCTAAGGATAGGAGTCCCATCTACTGCAATAGTATATGGTATGCATCATGACTTTGTTTCCCAGAGGTAAGTTTCTCAGGGGACAAATAGTTAACTATAACTATTGCCATTCGTTGCTGGGATTACCCCTTATTTCTTGTTTTACATTTAATATTGTTTTAAACAAAAATGACCCAAATGATGTGGTAGCGGCCTCATTTCATCATTCATTCTCAATCGATCTTTTCAATTTTTGCCATGTCATCCACTGTCACCTCACATCTCGGCATCACCCTTGCATCATCCCTGTCGTCACTTAACACAAGTCATTCCTTCGCTGTTGCTTATCACATCTCTCCATTTTTGATTACTCTGCCCATCACCTTCTTTTCATAGTTATTAAATAATTCGTATGTAATATTTCATCATCTGTATATGTGCATATATATTTATAAAGTCAAGTACAATAATCCGTCAGTAGATCAGTAAGTTAACTCAACATCGTCTATCTCTGGCTCCGTGCTCTCTGCACGTCAAATAAGACTTCAACTCCAACCAAGAACGAAGACAGGCTGGTTACCACTGCGGCACACATAATACTAAAATGTAACACTCTACTGTTATGCATGAACAGGCATGCCACTGACGTAAGAGGGAATGCGAACGGAATTGACGTACGAAGGGATGCAAATGGAACACATGGTAAGCCAGATCTTTCCAAATAGCGACATGCAGTGCCACAAACTAAGCTAAAAAAAGGTATTAGTTAAGGTTATGGTTATATATATAACCGATTAAGGTTAAGTACCTGGTACTTTGAAACGCATAAGACAAATAAAATATAAATTCTTTAAGTCACATCTATAAAACTCGCCTTGATCTCGATGAAACTGGGGTTGCCAATCTCCACTAATTTTGCATATCCATCTACTTCCTCGGCATTAAATGACTTTACTAAAGTCAAACGGTAGACGGTTCTCTGACCCTACAAGGAGAATTCTCCTTAGCAGAATTCAACAAAATCAGAAAGGACAGAACAATTTCTAGATAATACTATGACGACAAAAAAACTTCAAGGATAGACATGAGGAGACCAAGTGGAGTTTAAAGGATAGGAATAACATGCAACATAGTAGGAGTCTTCAGACTAACATCAGCGGTTAGAAAAATTGCACATACCTTATGTTTTAGAGCGCTGAGACTCTCCAGGAATCGCTGCCAGTAATCTCTAAACAGCGGTCGGTCAATACGTCTAAGGCTCTCGCTGTCACTAGCATCCACGCTGACATATAGCTGTGTGACAGGCTTTAGCTTCCTATGAAAGAGAGTAGTAACATATATACTAGCGTAAAGAAAACTACAACACACTGTCCAAGAGGTGGATCTAGGCATTCGAAAATTAGTTCTCTTAGGATCTATTGTCAAGCTAAAATTTCTTTGGTTTTCTTTTGAAATGATAACATTGGTTTATGCAAATATCAATTTAATTTGTTCCCCTGACCCATCTTTTCTAGTTTATTCAGGATTTCCAGTTGAACATAGATACTGTCAAAGAAGTTTGGGCTTATGTACAAAAGGTAGCTTTCTCGTTATTTGAAAGTACTCCTCTTAAATCTCAGAATACGGATGTTTGCGATTTAAAACTTGCTAACGTCCCATGCGCCGTCATCTTTGACAGTACTCACAAGTTCTTGTTCCCCTCATCTCACAAATCATATAGGACTTGGGTAATTCCCACTGCCATAAATTGTGGAGAACCAGTTACATCATACGCAAAAGACTTATCCATGCGTGCGCAGATGAACACTATATGACAAGTGCACTCTCAAAACACTACACGGAAGTCGAATGTATTGAACAGTAAAGCATTTAAAAAATAAACAAGAGAAAATATACAGAGACACTGAATGTGTGATTGTGGCGAGGGCAGAGACGATCGATGTTTTGTAGCTCATAGAGAGGGATTACCCTTATAAGGTTGTCAAGCACTGACATAAAAGCCACCCCCCCCCCTTAAGCCAGACACATAAAAGATTCCTACAATACGAAAAGAGATTAAATCGCTACTTTTCATTTCTTGCTATCTTTGTACTCTCAAAAAAAGTCTCGATCAATAAAAGTGTCGCTATCGTATGTAGGAGCCAAAAATTTGTCAATACAGTAGGTCAATACACTATTTGCAGAATTGGTAAAAGCATTTTCTTGCATAATTGAAAAACGTGAACATGCCCCAGTGAGAACAATTCGTTTCTCAGAAAACACCGCCCTTGCATAAACAAAGATCCTAATAATTCACTTAGAAGCCGAGACAAGCGTAAAGAAGAAGCTGCAAAAATAGGGCTTTTCTGTTAGTATACGGCAAACAGTCAAGGAACAAAGTCATTCATGCTTGAACGATTGGTTAAAGAACGAAACACATTTCATACACATTTGCATGCAAAGAACCGTCTCATGAAAATCTAGATATGTGTTTTAATAACTTTATTGCTGAAAAACCATGGGGAGAACTTTGAAGCTTAGAAAACCTAAAAGATTGAATTACAAACAGGTAAACTGCGTACGTGCGTACAAGCTCAACCTCCCACTACCCCATCCACCCCTTCTCCTTAACTGCGCATATACTCAATGGAAAGCCCTCTATACAAAATTGAAATTGAACTGAAATCTCTTTCATAATTGCTATGTTCGCTAGAATCCTCTAAACTTAATACAAAGTTTTACTTCCATTGTTTAAAACATCCAGCTACTTAAAAGAGTCCTTCTCTTCTGGCAATACACACAATATTCGTGTATGGGTAGGCCTACGTCAGTCTTGTCGGTCTTATCAGTTATCACTTCAGTCTCAGGATATAATGTAGTGAATAAATGCCTCTCCCGTGCAATATACTACTTGGAGTTAAAAGTCTGTGGTTTATTTCATCTTCAGCATACTGCAATAGACGGTTATTGAAAATGATATCTGCAACTATACATACTCTGAACAATCCATCACATGGTAAATACCTCCTCCCTAATTTCGGACATAGCAAGTGGAAATAGCATACTCTATAAATCACTCTAAAGCCTCACACTGACAGTCGCTCGCCAAGGGTTTTGTATAAAATCAAATCTCACATGATATTAGATGTGCTAATATGCATGTAACTCTTCACTTCTCAATACGTACTCCATAAATTTTAGGCGGTTTTGACCGTTTTGACACTGCCAATTACACTTTTCTTGTGATCTACCATAAAATGTTGTTCTTGTAACTAATAAACTAAAATTAACGGGCCTTGAGGCCTCACATGACAAATTGAGACCAAAACTGCAACACTACTTCCTCGACTATCCCGTTGCTACTGGACACAACTTTTCTAAACGGGGGTGGGATGATCCAAAATGGCCGATCAAGCAAAACTACGCTTTTGGACATCATGGACAAGTAAAAAAGCTAAGGAACTTAGAGCGCCGTTGTCATGCACAAGTAGAATTCTTATTGTTATAATCCATAAACATATATTATGGTATAGAATGGAACAGCTTTAAAAAGCCCGCCGTACAAGTTAAGCTTGTCAAACATTCCCTTTTTCTAGGTGCTGGTGATTTTGTGATTATGGTTAACTTCGAAATTCCTATCTTATACTTCCCCATCTGAAACGATTTCAAATTATCTTCACTTTTGCAGATATCCTTAACAGTCGACGTACCGATGCTGAATGTATCCATTATTTATGCCCGTAGCACTTTCTTGCGGACCATTTCAAAGCTTTCAACTTATCGTCGACGGTCACACTGCTCTTTTTTGCTTAGCATCCGGAGAAGACGAAGACTCCATGTTTTGACTAGCACGAATAGTGTAAGAATAAATTATAAGTATACTGGTTTTCACAAACTAGCTGCCTAAGTAATTGTCGTTCTACACCACAGGATAGGACTAGTAAGAAACTAGTCCCCGAAGAAAAACTTATTACAACATGACGTGATTTGAAAAGCAAATACTAAGATTTTAAAATTCACAAAAGGAATATCACACTTCAATCAAGAAAAAGTTTAGCACAAGGGTCAGAGCCGGATAATCGCTGCACAGTAAATTGAGATACGGTTAATTGAAGAAGCACTGCAGTGCTCTCTTTTCTTTCTTAGAATGGATCAACAAAAGGACCCTTTTTTCTTCAGAATTGCTCTCAACTGTTATGCTTGTACTGTAGGTTGTAGCGACCATGTGAAGAACTAAAACGTGCAAATACTGGTTTGAACTTTATTATAAGTATCGTGTTAAGTTCCCAAATTCTCCACTGCTCATACTCTTTGTTGCTTAATTTTTGCTTTTCCTTTCTTTCTTCTTTAGTGGAATAATAATACTAATACAATGTACAAAGACATTGTTTCCTATAATGACTACTTTACTACCTCTTTGTCTTTCATTCCTTCTAGGTCCACAAAGAAGAAGCAGGCACCCCCCCTCCCCACAACTGGTATCAGACAGAGCTTACAGTGCTCCTGTGTAACTATCCTTTGTTCTATAAATGAAACAGAATACATCCATGTCAGTTTATCAGATTTCACCTGCAGCAAAGTCTTTTCACATTGTCATTATACATATTGGAACCAGCCTGGACCTAAGTAGAACGGTTTATAAAAGAGGATGGGTTGAGGGGCCTGATTCATACATTCATTAATTGAATAGCTTCCGGGAAATGGCTTTACATTGGCAACGAAGACTACACTGACATTTGTGCTAACTGCATGCTCCCAAAAAACTGGTCTATGAGACAAATAGGCCTCCAGCTTGTGTTGGCTGCTGCTTCTTCCATACTCAATGAATCTATTTGCTACTTGATAAACGCATCATACCTCTCCCTAACATCTTCCTCTTAAATAGGAAATTATTCAGGCCTGCTGAACTGCTGCTTTATTTGAACTCGATGGTACTCTTTCCTCATCACAAGAGACCCTAACTTGTTTACCTAGCATTATTATTGTGCTGCATTTTCTCTATGAATTCTTGCATACTCTGTTCTTGGTCAAATTCTCTTCCTCTACCCATTCCTAGTATTTCCAGTCTGCAAAATTCTTCATTATCCTCGCTATCTGTCAGTGTAAAACAACTCAGAATAGCTTTCATTCTCGTTCCACGTACAGCTCACACAAGTAATGTTTCATCAGTAGTAGGGTGCCCTTGCTTGCATTTCATGTAGTTTTCAGTTCCTACATCAGCAAATGCAGGGTCTCCAATTAAAATCTATGTCTCATGAGCTCCATCTTTATTACTTGGAATAAACCAGCCTCTCAGATGCTTGTACGTGAATTTCAGTTCCTTGCGCGATTTTCTTCTACCTTGATGCGATTTGCTATAACTTAGGCAAATACTTTCATACCGAAGTCCATCTTTCCCTATTCACTGTTCTTTTCTCTTGTTTCACACACAGCTCTCTCTGCACCTTTGATATGACCTGAAGCAGTTTGTAAACTATTGGTTCCCATTTCAGGGGCTTGAGATTTAATATTTCTAAAGCTGCTCTGCTAAAGTAAATTCCTATATCTCCAGTTTCTAGTATCCTCCATATCTACTCTCCTCTCACCTCAAAGGGAATCAGTAGCATGATATCGCCAATTGAAGTGTAAGCTGTAAGACCTTCTGTTGGCTCCTGAGCTCTGTCTTCAAGTAAAACATGAGTAATTGCGTCCTAGATTTATTCAGCAGCCCATTTCATGCCACTTTCCATTAATTAGTTCTCAAGACACACACAGCAGAACACTTTTTCCAAAATTCTCGTTAGTACTTGACACGACATCCAGGTTAACGTTAAAAAATAAGAACTTGGCTCACACTGTGGATAAATAGGGCTCCATAGCAAAACCCAGGATATATTGTAGAAGAAATAGTAAATTGATCAGTAAATGTCTTACATATAATACTGAAAGGATCATAAGGGACTTCAACTGAAGAGTAGGCAACAAGGTCTTGTCTTCCTTAATCCAAGACTATGATCCATACAGGGATGATAAAGAGGCCAACATTCTAAAAGTTCTGCAATGACTTCTGCATAGACTTACTTCATACAAAATCGCAAACACTCTTTTATGCATCCTTAGTCATTTGAGGATTTAGCCATCGTTCTGATACGATCTACGCCATTTTTGAAAACAACAGTCATTATAATTCTACTCCAAACATTTATCTATTGGGATTATAACTGGTCTTAACTACAGTTTGAAGATGAGTCTAGGCAAAATGCTACCTCAGCTATAAATGTGAGAATAATTCAAGCAAATGCCTACACGTAAGCAAAAATTGACAGGGCTCACAACTTTCTAGTATTAATTGGCGTACGAAAAACTGTTGTAGAAATAAATGCATCAGCGAAATATGCCCCTGATGGTCGTATTAAGAATACAGTTGTTGCTAAGAGTTTGATTGAACTAGAGTGTTCTAAATACTATTATTTGCTGAGTAATTTCTCTTCACATTTCCTTGCATACGCATTGATCAGCAGCAGTCCAGTATTGCTAAATCCAGAGGTGAAAGAAAAGTAAGGCAGCCGCTATCGTGATAGGGAAAATAATAAACTAAAACCTCGCACATAAGAGACGTTTGAGGGTGAGGCTGTCAAGGCCCTTATATAAAAGGCACCTAGATTACTTTCAGGATATACACTAGTGAAATGAAAGCTATTCACTGCTGACGGTTGTACAGACCACGAACAATTTTCACTGATAACTTAATGTCCAAACTTTGTATTGATGAAAAGCATAAAGTGCTAAACATACGCAACTGAAATTGTTTATAATATTTCTCCAGTACTTATAAACCCAAAAGTCTAAAGCATCAAATATTTACTTTATTACTTTGCAATTAGAACCTTTTGTTTTATCAAACTCAAACATAGCGATAACCAATAGGAACATACTTTAGCAAAACACACTATAGACTCTTACTTTTGTATGTACTCATGCAGGTATTTATTGTTCATTCAAAGTTGCATTTCAAAAGATCGTAAAGTAAACTGACATACACAACATGCACCCTACCAAGTAAGCTCATCTTTATTCCAAATTAACAACTGCCAGGATTGAGCAATATTGACAGAAAAAATAGTAGTACCAACATCTTGTTGCACAAGTTCTGAGCTATAGCGACTATAATTTTATGACAAAAAGTTGGACACTAAACAGAACATAAGCACGAAAACTTAATAACATGTGCTGTGTGCAGTTCAAAGAAACAGCGATAGCTGAAAAAAGTGATGTATTTGTACACTGAGGCCAAAGCTAATAACATAAGAAAACAAAGACAATGTCGAAAGGAACACGAAAAAAATTCAAACCAGGGATTTCACAATCAAATTTCAGAAAGCATATTCAAAATTGGCACTACTCAACAGCAACACAGTATTACCTTATTGCTTCGGGAAACTGAGCATTTGTCACCAGAAACGTAGATATTTCCTTTGAATGTAGAATATCGATCATGTCATTTATTCCCGGATACATAATGGGCTCTCCTAAATAACAAGAAGAAGATAGGTTCAATATCTCAAATCAATTGAACAATAACAATGTATAGCTGCTGGCGAATGTTGAAGAAGAGAACGGATAAACAACAAACACGTCTGAAAGCCTTTGACATCATAGTGAACAAGCAAATCAATGTAGTGTAAGATAGTTGATAAACAAAATCATGGAACATCAAAGAAATCATGGAACATTTGATGCCAACTAAAACGTCCTCTTGTAGCTTAAGTAGAAAAGATACTCTCCTAAATTAGGCCTACCTTACCAGCATCATCAATTGTCATTTGAAATGGTTGAAAGCTCATGATCATGGTTGAAAGCTGCAGTAAAAACTAAATACAATGCATAACACAGTACTCACTAGCATTTGGTGCTAATGATGATCAGCGGTGGACCATGGGTCCATTAAGAGCGAAGGTAAAGGTGTACGGCAATGGTCAGCAGTGTAAGCCCAAGGAAAAAATTTCGAGTCCACTTGCAATCCAACATTTGCTGTGTCATTTGGCCACCCTCTTCCAAAATGAAGCCAAAATAAACCAAGCAATTGCTGGCTTAATTTTGGGTCAAAGTTGGATCGTTTGGCCAGGGCTTAAAAGATAGTTGTATTTACTTAAGATGCTTTTCAAATAAACAACACTTAGAAATTACATTAGTGTACCTATGTTCTTTGAATACACCCTCCCCCCTTGTACGCTGTCGTACGCTTTTCGGGTACCCCCTCCCTCCCCTCCAGAGCGCACGTACTATTTGAATGCCCCCCCTGCATTGAATTGACAACATACAGTTTTTCTGCCATTGACAATATACCTAGAATTACATACCAACAAGAGATAACGCACAGTGCTTTATCTGCATGCCTTCCTTAAATCTTTCAGGTAGAACTCCTGGCACACCTAAAATTTGAGCAACAGTTTACATGGCATATTAAAATTTAAATGGCATATATGCTAATGTACATTGCTTTATCTGCATGCCCTACTTAAATCTTTCACGTAGAACTAATTACAGGTATACCTAAAATTTGAGGTACAGTAGAAATTGAACATCAAAACTTTAGTATAGCATGAAAAAGTGGCACCATGCTTTAGACATACTGAAAAACTTTTATCCATCCCAAACTCGTACGAAAAAACCTTTTCAGTAGGTCTAAAACATGGTGCCACTTTTTCGCGCTGTAGTGAAGTTCTGTAGTACCAGTTGACTTTCAAATCAAAATTTAAATGGCATATATACATAAGGTTGCGGTGGAGCCCAAACAATAGCCAGTAAACATATTGATAATTACACTAAAATATGGAAAGTGCATAATCTACATTAACTATCAATAAGTTCATGTTACAGATGTTCTTTATTAGCTCACGACCAAATAAAACAGTGATAGAGCCTCTTCCCCTAGAAATCATGCAACAAATGCACCGATCTTTTCTTTGTATGCTGGTATCGACCTGTACATTCTGGATTGATGATGCAGTATTCGAAAACCTTAGGGAATCCCACAAAGAACTAGATAAGACAGGAAAGGAGATCATCCCATTTGAAGACACAAACTGAGATATGAAGAATATTACAAACGCAAATATAGAATTGAAGGTTCTATATTCTGAATAGTTAATGGAATATTTGATCACAAAGTACAAGAGACTCGCAGTAACGAACAAGCGAACTAGGAGAACAAAGAGTAACCAAATCACTCATAGATAACAAACAGAAAACATACCAAACGAAAACGAAGCACGGAAGCTTCCGGTCCGATATGCATGACTGACTATGGTCACACTTAAGCGCCAAACAGCCGAAGCTAATGTTTTTGTTCTATTCAAGTTTGGAAACCAAATCAATCTAGGAAATATCTCGACAGATCTTCAACAGATAAATTCATCTACTTGGGAAATAATCTCCCTTCTCGCGTCTTTTTATAAAGAACTTGGAAATTTGGAGAGTTATGTATATAAGGAACTCATAGGTTAGCTGTATGAACAATAAGCCTAAATTTTCCATTAATAAAAATTCAATTATCATGAACTGGCAATATATCCCACATAAATAGAGACCAAATCAGCCAAGAATGAAATGATTGCATCAAATTTTAAAACTCTCGTTGACGGGCCAGGTGGGAATTTCTGGTGGCGAAGACTGAAAGGATGGCTAGTAGCGTTCATGAGAAACCCACGACAATATTCCCTGAGTAAAAATAAAACATGTTTCTTTCCCTGAACATCAGGGTTTGCGGTACTATAACATTAAGAAAAACGGGCGATTCAGCTTCTTAGAAGTAAGTGCATCGATAGAATATTTGTAATAAGCACTTAATTATCATACGATAAAGAAATGCATTTTAACAACAAAAAACTTAATGTTATAAGCTACAAAGAGTACAACTGTAAAATTCATATCAGGAATAAATCCAAGATAGTACACCTGTGCCTGTGCCATCATCTTGGCCTTATCTTGAAATGTACTTTCAGACATTCTGGTCGAGAGGCCAAGACCAGTTTTTCTCTAATATTAAAAAGGGTCTTTTAGACGATTATGGCTGTATACTATAAAAGTAAGCAAATAATAATTTTCTGAGTCTGCTATTGCGAATATTTGCCGTGTGTACACCTTTCAATCATTGTCATCCTCCCATATGACGGATGAACACTACTGCCGGCAGAAATTTTGGATGACACCTGGATATCAGAAGCAAACACCAGAGGAGTTTCCGCTCCTACTCGGCCCGTCATGACTTTGCAGTATCAGAAGGCTTGCGGCCAACCATGTTTTATAACTTTTCTGTTTGTTATCATAACATCTCTACCTTGAGCTTCAAACATGTTCTAGAGGTAGACTCATTAGAAAACGGGGATCGTAGATCACTGTTTAGTATATGGGATAAGAAAATTAAATGTCTGGCGACTAAAGAAAAGACAGCGAAGCCAAAGATACCAAATCTCGTACAAAAATGAAGAAGTATGATGAGGTGCATTCAAACAAAACTTGGAACAAACACATTGGGGAACTATTGTTGTACATTTTGCTAGTGATCCATTTGCCACGGCTGGCACATTTTAGGAGGTTTTCCAATCTCTGTTGAATATACATACTCCGGTTAAGAAAAGAATAGCAAGGTCAGAATATGTCCCTTGGTTAATTCCAAATGTTAAAGAATCGATGGAGACTAGGGACAGACTGACAAAATGATAGAAAATCTCCAGGAACGTGCCCAACCTATAATAAATGACGAAATAAAGCAACCAAAGAAATCAGGTACTCTATTACAACGGTTTATCGATAAAAAACCCACATTAATTCTCAGTATCGAACTAGACGGGACAGCGTTGATAGGAGTATGATATGCCTAAAGTGCTAAATCGTAATTCTGTATCAGTTGGACCTAAACTCGCAAGAGCATAGAGATCTGTATCAGTTGGACCCAAACTTGCAAGAGCATAGAAAACGACCTAGGGATAATTGGTTGCAGCATGCTACAGTAGTAAATTACGAAATATCGATTGAAAGTGTGTAACGGATTCAATCATTCCACTAGAAAACGGAAAGGCGTCTGTTTCTGACGAAATTACCAAAACTTTGATAAAAGACGCGAGCCAATTTATCGGTCACTTTCTTCTACTCATCTATAACTCATCAACTACGAATGGTATTTTTCCTGATATTTGGGAACTGAAATTAAAAAAGAATAACACTATGCCAAATCTGATTTAAACAGCTATAAGCCCATATCTGTAATCACAATGTTTTCAAGGATACTAGAAAGGCTGACGCATTATCAACTGTTTGAGTTTCTCTAAATCAATAAGAGTATTACATAGAACGAAGCAGCAGTTTGTAAATTATACTCCACGACAACACCACTCATAAGAAGCACAGATTTCTGATATAAAAACATAGATTATAGAAAAATCCATCTCATTATTTTTCTCGATCATAAAATACTTTTGATATAGTCGATCCCAATAGATCAATCACAAAGTAGCCTACATAAGGAATAAGAGGCACAGCTGGAGACTGGCATGACTCTAAATTGAATAACAAAAATCAGTTCTGTTCCCTTAACAGTCAGCAATCAAAAGCTAGAAGTATACATGCTATGGCATTCCCCAATGGTCTAGGCCATTTTATTTTCATCATTTACTTACATAACTTGGTGGAGTGTCGTAAACTCTCTCGGGTTAGCATATACACCGATTGAGAATACACATGAAGAGCTTTCCAGCCTTTCTGAGAATAAATTCAATCTTGAAAAAACTGAATTCCTGTTCAAAGGACATCCACTTAAAACCAACAATCTGCTACAAGAGCTGAAACTATATAGCTCTGATATAAGAATAAGCGAATCGAACTTTTAAATTCGCTCATAGTTCGCCCATGAGAGCGCATTATGAGCGAATTTAATTGTAGTTAAGTAGCTCCGCTGAAAATGCACTGTCTAAACTATGCCATAATAGTGCATAAATAATGTCAAATGAACAAAAAATTGAAAATATTTGAGGCTGTCACCCTTAAAGGAAGACTCGGTGGAGAATCAATTTGCAAAAGACGAAAGCCCAGGGGTTACATCTGCGACCAGTTAGATGAAAATATAGCTCGAAGAAAACAAATGAGATACAAACTTAGTAAAAGAAGCGACTGCAAGGCAGTTAGATGAAACTAAAGAAACTGTAGAGGACGTAGGCAGGACTGAAATGCAAGATGAAACAATATAATGAGTTTAATAGCCTTGAAATGCAAGTAAAGTGAAGCTATTTGAATATTTCAAATACACATAAAGGTACAGTTATCCATAGAAAGAAAATAATACGGCTTAGATAACCCGGATACCAAAAGAATACTGGATATGGGATGAAGCTGAAGAACACACTCACGTACAAATTGAGAAAAACCAAAATCGGACATGAAATCAGACAAAATCATTACTCATACGTCCACGCCAGCGGGTATTAGGAGTCTGACAATTCATGAAAGCAGAAAAGGCACAACTAGCAGAAATTAATTTAGATAAGCAAAGGTGCACCTAAAGACATACAGAGGACTCAAGGAATATTTCTGTCAAATGTAAATGGTTTCATATTCCATAGAGACAAAAGCAAGATCACCAGAACAGGAACTAGTGACAAAAAATGTTATGGAGAAGAAACAAGAGGGCATACACAAGACATGATAATGATGATAGTGGAGTAGGATCCAACTGTCAAAGAGCCTTCGAAATATCTGAAGGGTAAGGGAACAGAGAAAATGAACGTCCTGGACACTCATTCTCAAATGAAGAGAAGACAGGCTAGACGAACAGAATAAAGTAGAAATGGAATAGGAATAGTGGATACAACATACAGAGGAATAAGTAACATATAATTCAATATAGCTGATGATGGAAAATGCCTTGCTATGACATAGTTTTTCCATGTCTGGTACCTGGAGTTAGATTTAAGGTATCAAATGACAGACAAATACCAAAGAACGCATTGAAGAAATAAAAAACTAAGCAAAATGTGTAGCTAAATGATAATAATAATAATAAATTTGTTTACAGTCGGCTGGAAAAATATTCAATTAAAGGGCTATTTAAGGTCACAAGGTATGCCGAAAACTGCTCAATTGCATAGTTGACGAAAGTGATATCCATGAAGATCATTTGCTTCATTAGGAGTAGACTTCTCTGGGCAATTCAACTTCAAAAGGAAGAAAAGATTTATAGCGATTTATTTACTTGTGCCGCGAAGAGTATTCCATCTAGAAATAGTCGAGCATGTCAGTGTACCACAACTGTTTGGTATGCTAGGAAGGTTGCGTATAGCATACTGCGGAAAAACCAGCTTGGATAGGGGTAATCATGCCAAAACCTCTATTTCAATAGTAGGGTATTCAAAGTAAATAATATATGAAAAGCCACTAGAATTTTTCCTCATCAAAGCAGGATAAAATAAGAGTTAATCAAAGCCACAACACCTTAGCAAGAGGGACTTATAACAGGCTCCTCGGAGTTACCAGACACTCACGTCAATGGGATGCGCAAGGCTACTATCCAAAGATATTGATAAATTAAATGAGGTTTCCTTGAACAATAGATCGCTCCATAGACGAGGAAGTAACAACCCTGCATTAATTTATATATGTGGGTTCGTTGCCTAGTATCAGCAACTATGGTAAAGAAAGTAACGATTGTACTTCAAGTGATAGAACATTGAAGTACTTGGAAGCAAAACAAAGCAGATATCAAACACGTAGACGAAAGAGTACAGCTTAAGTCAGTGAGAGTATGACAAGATAAATACCAAACAGTGGACGCAAAGAGACGTGAAAAATTAGTACTACATAGTTGCTGAAAAGTTCCTCCGTCAATGTGGCAAGTAGCTATAGAGTTGATAAACACGTAACAGAGAGAGAAAATGCTGTAAGGACGGCCGTATGATATTGACACACATGTACAAAGAGAATGCTCTTTAAATTTCGATGCCAAAACTAACTACAAGATATTACCCCTGAAATGCAAGAACAGCATTACTACCAATGAAAGACAACTATAATTGACAATTCTACTATCAGAAAACTATTATTGGCTAGTTGTCAGAACAGGCTACAAAACTACAATCAAATACCTAAATAGAAAAGATCTGATTTTGATT
The DNA here is from genome assembly GCA_964019165.1 of Mastigias papua. Lineage (NCBI taxonomy): Eukaryota > Metazoa > Cnidaria > Scyphozoa > Rhizostomeae > Mastigiidae > Mastigias > Mastigias papua. The sequence continues at coordinate 9,871,262 of OZ025274.1, forward strand.
TAGAGGGAGTATCATAAACTAAAATTGAAATCTCTACAGTATCGATGTTCGATAGAAGTTTCTGCACATATCCGGGGGGGCTATTCACAAAGGACACCAAAGCTGAAGGGAGGGAAGGTGTGTGGTGAATTAAGATAAACTCGGACATAGGGATAGGGGCTGTATAAGTAATCTGCATGTGCAGGTTTACAAAGTCATCCTTAACTGCAAAGTGATTACAGAGGATGACGCAGCAAATTAGGAGGGTGAAATCAGGGGTAGAAAAAGGATAGGAACCTAAGAATCTGGTTCCCACCAAAATTTTTGTTCGAAATAGTTGCAGAAGAATACTTAGAAAAATCTCAAACTGTTTAGAAAAATAAGAAACTCTAATGACATAACTCAAGTTAGCTTAGGAGAAAAACTCATCAACTCTCTCGTCTTGAAATTGTATTATACACTAGTCACATAACAGTTATTCTATAGATAAATATAACAACGGGTATACAAGATACAAACCCCATAGAAATTTTATAGGAATTTCGAGCTAGATACTTAGGTTCCCAGAAAGCAGAAAATTGTTCCACCTCTGGGTGAAGTAGCACCAAGTGACACAGCATCTATTGTGGATATTGCAGCATTTATCAGTTGTTCGTATGCTATGTTCAACAGAATAGGCGGAAATAAAGAAAAGCTTGCTACATTTTGCTTACACATACATACTGCAATACTTTTTGGTACGAAATAGAAATATGTGGATGTTCTAGGAAGGGAGGGGGTCTCTGAATACAGACTATATTATAAAAAGGGAGCAGAAGGGTATAAGAAGTAATAGTTTTGTTGGATGTCTATTGCGAATGGCCCCCTGTATGTAGAATAATTTGATACCTCAAAAACTGCTTGAACAATATTTGAGTGGCATGGTAAATATTGGCTTCTGGGAACTTGCTGTGTTCATTTGTATTTGATGCATGGTGATATAAAAAACGGTCAGCTGTCCAGTACTTGTGCAGCATCCATTTGGCAAAGCAATGCTACGAATGCTTAAGACAACACACCATGACAAGTGAATTTAAGCCTTTATCATGGAAATATGGCAGGGTAGAAACTTAACGCTTCTAACAAACAAATGAAAGCACGGTACAAATAGACACTGTCCACTTCTCTTTTCGATTCTTCAAATACGAAACACAAGTAGAATTAATAAATAACTAAGCCATATTTAAATCAAATGTTGTCATGAGAGTTGACTGAGAGGATCCCTCCAATATAAGAAATAAATCAACTGTATACTATTAAGTGATACCTTTAAACTGTCGAATCATATTATAATGGTTTTCCATAGCTCCATTCACAATCACATTTGGATCATCCTTTTTCCATTTCCATTCTGTTCCCACTGGGTTGGTGTGGTGTCTAAAAACAAATATACAAGTACAAGATTTTTATAAGAAAAAAATTTATAAGAAAATGAGGCTTAAAAAGCCAAAATCATATGAAAATGTTAAAAGAATCACGAGGCTCAAACTCCAAAATTCATCTCTTTTATGTGCCAGAAATCAATATTAGCTTATTCTTTGCAAGCTCCTTTAAAAAGATCGAAAAACTACTTTGATAATCTTGGTTAACAAAGATAAAACTTTTTGTGACAAAGAATGGTAACCTCTATCAGATATAACAATAAAAGTTACGAAAATCTCAGCCTCAATTTTAGGAAAGGTTAAGAAAATTGAGGCTCAAACGAAAAAGTGGTTTTTTAATAAAAAAAGCGTGTATTTGTCCTTGGTAACAGATTCACGTTTTCGAGTTTGTTGAGTAGGTCAGTAGTGTCTCTGAGGTATGAAGTTACCATTTGTGCTAATGGTTGTATGTAGTTGTCTAAATATCTCTAGATTTTCATGGTATGACAGTTAATTGATGATATGACTGGGCGTCCCGGATTATCTTTCTTGTGTATCTTGGGAAGGAGGTAGAATTGTCCCGGTTTCGCTTTCAATAGTTTTAACGTCTCTACAGTATCATGAACAATTAGTCCGTTACTGTACACTTTGTTAAGTGAGTTTATTATGTTCTCAAAGTTCTCGAATGGATCGTGATCAAGCTTTTCATAGAACTCCATGTTACTAAGTTACTTGTTCAGCTCATCAAGATACTCATTGATGCCCCAAATTATGGTAGCTCTTCCTTTATCGGCTTTTGCTATAACAATGTCATCTCTCGTAGCAAGGTGTGTTAGTGCTTTGCGTTCCCCAGTAGTGAAATTGATATGCTCTCTTCTGTTATCATCAAACTTATAGAGGTCTGATTTTACGACTAATTCGAATGTTTCTATAGTTGCATCAATATAATTAGGTGTAAAGGGTAAATCTTTTCTTTTAAGGTTTCTTTATATTAGGTTGGTAGTCTGACATTCCAAACTCAGCACATAGTTTTACTCTTCTGAAAAATGAGTTAAATTCCTGAGCTAGTTAGCTTTTATTGTCTATTACGATATTCAAAGACAATATAGTGCTTCTCCAATACATTCTGTATGCCTCTTTCAGTCATAACCGGTTGGGGCATTCAGAATTTTTTGAAAGTTCTGAATGCTTGGTTACTTTCAGTTGTATCTTTGAGTTGTTTTCAATATTTCGCTATTGAAATGTACCCTGGTTCGGATTGATTAGTTTTCTACTATGTTCTTACTTCTCGAATACTATGACGTGTGAGGATCCTTATCTTGAAGCCTGTTAAATGGTTTGCATATTCGTGGCGATCGATTGTTTAGGGAAATAGGGGTAAGTGATGCCTGTGTTCCGATTGTTGCTCTTTCCTGTACAACTGTTTATCTGGCTTCCCTTTACTTGGCTCATCTTCCATCTAAGGTTTCGATATTTTCGATCTTTGATTCCTTTTAATTCCTTTGTCCTGTTGTCAATGCAAGAATCAATATATATTCTAATCTCCAGGATTTCATATGGATCTGTTTGTTATAAACTTTCATTAATCAATTCAGCTGCTGCTTCTGTTTTAATTATTTTCGATTACCAAAAATGATCGGATCAAGCAGTAACTCCATCGAAAATTATTCAATTTTGCTATACCATTTGTTCAGGACTGCCTCATCATCATTTCCGATAGAGTGATCTATTCCTAATCGAAAACTGTTTGGGATTCAGTTGTTATATATATATTTATTTATTTCTACATTTATACTTCCTACAAACCTGCATAAGCAACAACTGAATCCCAAATAGCTTTCGATAAGGAATAGACCCCTCCATCGGAAATCATGATGAGACATTCCTGAACAACTGGTACAACAAAATTGAATAATTTTCGATGGAATTAATGCTTGATCCAATCATTTTTGTTAATCAAAAATAACTGAAAGAGAAGCAGCAGCTGAATTATATATATATATATATATATATATATATATATATATATATATATATATATATATATATATATATATATATATATATATATATATATATATATATATATATATATATATATATATATATATATATATATATATATACTGCTACTGCTTTCTCAGTCATTATCATTGTCAATTTTCTGCTTGAAATTAGAATAAATTTAGTGAACTGCTAGCATTATATATATATATATATATATATATATATATATATATATATATATATATATATATATATATATATATATATATATATATATATATATATATATATATATATATATATATATATATATATATATATATATATATATATATATATATATATATATATATATATATATATATATATATACTGCTACTGCTTTCTCAGTCATTATCATTGTCAATTTTCTGCTTGAAATTAGAATGAATTTAGTGAACTGCTAGCATTTGCAGAAGTCGAGTAATTCAATTCGGACTATATAGTATATGTCTAAAGATAAGGAGAAAATTAACAGTTAACCATACTGTTTTTAATTTGTGAAGCCTATGATATAACCAACACGCAGTATACGTAACTGTGGTTATGTCTGTGGCCTAAATATACAAAGATAAATGGAAAATTTGATATTTCTTCGCATCCCCGGCTGTATCACTCTAAACGCAGTGCTGACTGCTATTCGCAACGAACTTTACTGTTGCGAAGCTGCATGATTCTGACGCGTTGCAAAAATGACGCTAAGTGTTGGACTTTTGAATACTGCCATGTGCCTTTCGGAAAATTCCTAAAAATGATTTACCACTTGTTTGAAAGCTCAGTGCATCCTCTATAAGTTGATTGGGGTCCTCTTATTCATAGCAGCCCATAGCAGCAAAATCTCTGACCAAATAGACAAAACTGGGCTCAAAATATTAAGTTGGTTGTGGTTTAGAGCCTCTACCTAAAAGTTGCAGCATCAAACTTTGGACTAGAAATCTGGAATCTACGTAAAATTTTGCTTGAGATCCCTCTATCGGAAATCATGATGTTCCAAAGGCGTTTCCAAAGTTCATTTTGTGATAACTAGTTCGCAATCTTGCCCTCAGGATTCAAGGTACCAAATTGGGATTTTCCTTTGTCCAAGAGTGAACATTGATAACCGCAAGCAAGTTTGCATCAGTATATGCTCTCAAATTGAACTTAAATATCATGATTTGAGATCAGTAGACATCTGCGTACATGCCAAAAGCCAAATTAGAGAACAAAATGTTTTAATCCCATTTCCCCCATATGAGCCCACTGTAAGTTGTAAGTTACTACAACTACTCCGTCAACTATACGATAATATAATGGATACATTTCCTGAGGGCTTACTAGTTCTGCTAATGATACAATGATACTATGAAACGATTCAAGAATTTTGGCCATACAATTAAAATAGCCATTATTCACCCAAAAAACTCTGCCTAAAGAAAAAGCTCTCCATAATAGCAAATGAGGTTGCAAAATCGAAAAAATATTAAACTGAGTCATATCATCTTGTATAGTGAAGAGCGGTGTCAAAATGCACGAAAACCCTATGGATCAGAGGAAAGTAAAACGCTGTAAGCATTTAATTATTCTCATGTGAATCTTTGCTCGATCTGGTGTGTTGTATGGGTAATTAATTCACTGTGAGCTAAAATTGTAAGCCTCATGAACCTGATGAAAGCAAATTAGCAAAAGCATAAATATAATATATGTAATTTCAGAAACTACCAAAGGTGTTAAATACATAAAAGATATACAATAACTAAAAAGTAATCCACTGACCTCCAGCAGAAGACACATTTGTTTGCACATGCCAGACTCGGCGTAGTCTCCATACATTGATGGCTATTAATGCCGTAAAATGTGTGCTTATAGCAGCCTCCTCTTCCTCTTAGCATCGCCTTAACAATGAAATACATATAATTAACGTCCTATAAGCAAGAGATAATGTCGTAAGTTTAAGATATGCACGTTCACGGATTTAAGTCACCTTGCCCAGTCACATATCAAAGATAATACAATCGAGTGACTTGCACAATTATGCTATACAACTCACTGTTTCTCCCCGATTGACCGTTAGATATGACTGAACCAATGCCTACTAAAAATCTGACAAACGCATTTAGCTACAACGGTGTATTACGTATCTCTTGCAATAGTAGTAAACAAAATGAATGCGCCAATTCTCAGATGTTTTCTATTTATTATCTGATTGGGTGCATTGCGATTTTCCAGTCATTTATTGTATTTTTTTCTGCTGTCTTTCGGGTTCATAGTTGCTAAGTCTCCCGCATTCCGCTGGAGACTCCAGCATATCAGTGTTATCTCCAGTCGACCTCCAGCAATAGTAAAAACAAAATGTTCTAAAATCTCCAGCATTACTTTCATTTTGAAGAAACAAATTTTCCCATTTCTCAAGCATTTGGACAACCAAAAAATAGCAACTATGAGGTTTGGTGAATTATATGCATAAGGAAGGCCAGAGGCGGGACAGTTTTCTTGGATATTTTGCTGGCAGTAGTGCCAAAATGCTAGCAAGTTATGGGCTCAGAACTCTGCAGTTAGTGTATAATGGCAAAGAAAAGCTTATGAGCTGTGTGAGAAGCTTTCAAGTTGCATACGTATACAGAAGCTTGTAGACAGAATTACTCGTTATTGGCAACGGCGGCGTTCTAATGATGAGCTGGATGGTATAAGAACGCTGAAGCCTCTGCGTATATCTTACGTTGATATATCGTGATGCTACTGATGAAGGAAGGAAAGCACTTAACATGCGTCGTAGACATCATCCATTGCCTAGGGAGACTCGTGCTATGCCTGTTTTCCACTGGGCGAAATCAGGCGAACAGCTTTTCAGCTTTCTCGCACAAACTACATTCTGAGCATGTGTATTATCAAAACAAAATTTTCGTTCGAAAGTGTTTTTTCGCTAAAAAGTTGAAACCCTTTCAACTCTTGACAGAGTTCACGCGAAATTCTAGACACATGGCTGGTCAAAGTAACATGGAATGTGAAATCAGCTTCTAATGCAAAGACTTCGTCACGGACAGTTGTGTTAAATTGGTTTTCAATGTAGTGAAACAGAAGGGTATCAGAAAACAGAAACTCGCCCTGTCGTCAATTATTTTTTACAAACTATAGAAAATGTACCCAAAAGTCTAATTGTATAACCGTAAATCTACAATACAAGTTTTACATAATTTACTGCCGCAATAAAGACTTTTGGAAATAATATTTCTTTTAAAACTTTCCAAAGTATGGGACTCTTTTATTTCTTTTGGCAGAGTCTGCCATAACTTTTGACCAACCTACCTGACAGTATCAATGACATACAGGTTTGTCCTAGCTTTAGGCAAAACTAGATTAGTACTGCCACGAAAATTATATAGCACATCCTTGGTAACAAATACTTCTGCCATAAACATGGATTCAAGTCTTTCATGGTTTTATAAATCTCAGAAAGTCGCGGCTGTAAATTCCACTGGTGAACAGACACTGAATTACTTTTAGTTAATAGTTCCTCAAAGTTTGAAGTGCTACCTTTGTCTATGATTCTCTGGGCTCTTTCACGGATATTGTTTATCTTGTTATACGATTCCTAATCATGTAACATGCAAAAAGTGGACAATAACTGAAATGTGACATTACAAGAGAAGCTGTTATGTCTCCATATTAGACCACGCATAGACAGAAGTCCTATTTCGCAAGTTGTGATCTCACAACTGAACATAACATCGTAATTGAATAGGATTAGAAACAAACAGTTACAAAAACAACAATTTAAACAGATGGTAGATACTAACCAAGAAGAGTAAAGATATAAAATTTGCAGGTTAAGAATACAACATCCCTCCTAACGTAAGTGGTTTAATAGCAAATAACAAAACATAAAGTTCCAAATCTTCTTTTTTAAATTACTAATCAATGAAATGTCAGAAGCTAGCGTAAATTCCTGATATTAATTAGTATCACCTTAATAGCGCTCTGGCTGGATAAGTCATCGAGTTGATCTTTTTATCAGTCTGCAGATCATTTCTTCCTGTTGAGGGGTGAGTGATCAATGATTTGTGATCAATTTCTTCTTCAGTGTGCGTTCTTTCTTCCTTGGAGTCAACACTTTCATCAAGTAGTATGAGGAAGGATATGACTGCTAATGTGATTGATTGAGAAACAGCATCTGGAGGGTTACTTTTGTCGACTGTATTAAACTGATTTGAAAATCAGCGAACTGGGCGCATTTTTTCATATTTGTATAGGCCTTTGCTTCATGCTTTGAGGAGGCTTCATACCCTTCTGTTTTGATGTCCAGTGGTGACTTAAGTATAGGCTGACTTTCTGGTATATCTGTGCGAATCCAATGTTATAAAAGGAGATCAGCAGGAGCAATCCCAGTTGAAGAATGTGGTGCGCTATGATACGGAAGAAGGAATGTTTCAATTTCTCTTTTCCACTCTTTGCAATCAATGTGTGCTCGATGCATAGCTTTCTTAAATGTGTGATTCATGTTTTCAACTTCTCCACTAGTAGCGGGATAATACGGAGAAATGAGTTGATGTTTCATACCATGTTGTTTACAGTAGTCACGAAATTCAACTGATTTTTGAACTGTGGGCAATTGTCAGATAGAAGAACTCTAGGATATCCAAACCGTGTAAAGGTGCTGTTCATATATTTTATCATCTTTCCAGCAGAGGTACTGCGAATGAGGTACATGATTGGGTGGCCAGAATGATAGTCTATCATAACACATAGTTGCCCTGATGGAAACGGGCCCTGAAGGTCTACGGTTGCAGTGTCCCATGGCTGGTCAGGCACGACTGTGGAGGTAAGAGGATGAGCCTGTGATCTACTGGCTTTGGTAACTTCACTCAAATGGCAATGCTTGATAAGTTCTTCACCGTCTGCAGTGATTCCTGGCAACCAAACCATTTCTCGCAGCAAGGCCTGTGTTCTCACTACAGCTTGATGGAATCTGTCAGCTAGCTGAAGGACTTTATCTCGTAGGTACACGGGAATAGTAATGCGATTTTGAAAAAAAGCATACCATTTACTACAGAATGATCATGTCTCATATGAGCATACGGTTTTGTCTCGGGAGCATTGATCCCATTTGAGGAGGCAACGGATTTAATAACTTGCAAGAGAGTTTCATCTGCTGTTGCAGCAGTTGGAATTTGCTGAAGCATGAGGGCTTTTCGTATAGTGTCCTTCACAAACATACAAATGAACTGTTTTTCAACTTGGTCTTCCACATGAAATGGTAATAGGGAGAGTGAAAGGAAATCAGCACTGCCTGCAATGCCTGGCATATACTCGAGAAAATAGTTTTAAACTTTAAGTCTGAGTAATCATCTGAATGCCAGGTGTTGGTACAGACTTTCTACTCAATGCTGTCACAAGGGACTTATGATCTGCCTCAATGAAACAACTCTAATCATATAAGTAACAATGAAAGTGTTCACAATCCTAGAGCACAGCAAGAGCTTTTCGTTCGGTTAGACAATAGCGAGACTCGACACGAGATAGTGCCTTTGATCCATAAGCAATTGGTTGGTATGAGCCATCAGCTTGCTGTCGTTACATAATGGCATCTAAGCCATACAAACTAGCATTGACGGTTAACTTTCTTTCCGCCTGAGGGTTGTAACAGGCCATGATATCACCATTGCAAAGATGGCCTTTGAGTGTAGAGAATGCTTTTTGCAGAGCTGCACTCCAATGAAAAATTTTGCCTCTCTTGGTTAGCAATCTCAATGGAGCTGTTAATGTAGGGTAATCATTGATAAACTGCTTGTTGAAATTGACAATGCTCAAGGATGAATGAACTTCAGAAACTCAAGGATGAATGAACTTCAGAAACTCAAGGATGAATGAACTTCAGAAACTTTGCAATGCAATTATTCACTGCTTGCACCTTGTGTTAATCTGGTGAAATTCCCAACAGAGTGTAAACAGAGTAGACAACTTTGTCAACTAGAAATGGGCATTCTGATTTCTTTGACTCTCAGAAAGGACATCTGACATAGCTGGGATTACAAATATTTCACGAATTACAGCCTCATTCGTACGAAGTATGGTAAAGCAAAGCTGAATTCGATTGCCACTTTTCAGAACAAAGACAACAGGATTTTTGTCCAACTGGTAGACCCGTTATCTCTGTAAATAATATCAAGATCAAGGAGACGTTGAAGTTCTGCTTTAACTTTCTTCCTGGTAAGATACAGAATATGAAGTATTGGCTGTTGTGCTGGTGTGATTTCTGGATTTATATGCAATGTAACTTCAAAATACTTTAATTTTCCAATACCTGTGAATATGGCCTTGTGCCTGTCAAGAACTGAGTCGAGGAAGAATGTTGAATGGCTTGTAGCAATGCGGTTCTGAGGGAACACTAGGAGGAGAGATGGGCGGACCTACTCTGAGAAGATCTAAAGGTAGAGTTACACGGGGAAATCTTTCACTGCAACATGTGTCGCAATTGTGATTGCAGCGATCGCAACTCATTTTTGTAAGGGGTGTTACATGCAGCAACGATCTTTGCAACTTGCAATGGTTTCCAAATAATTCCTTTGTTTTATTAGACGTCAAAAATCTCTGCCACTTCATCACTTCCCGAGGTCATTTCCTTCTCTGCTATGTTCAGAACTATAACCATACTGCGCCTGCGCCAAACGTCCGATTGCGTTGCAAGTTGCAAAAATGCTGACAATTGTTGCGAAAAGTAGAACAGAATTCTCCTTCAGGCAACGGTTGCGATGTCAACACCTGCTGCGTTGCATGGCATAGAATGTGCATGTTACATGGGGAAATCGTTTAGCAACCTCTATCGCAATGGCGTTGTGAGACAAGTTGCAAAAGAAATTGCCCGTGTAACACTACCTTAAGGCTTGTGCAGTCTTTCTTCAAAGAGGGGAACCATGTGTTCCTTTTGCAATGTAGAAATTTGAAACATGAGAGTTTCCACATGCCGTGGCTATACAAGAAAATACTCCGTAAATAGTGAGAGGCACTTGTGACTGGTAAGGAAGATTGGCACCTTTGTAGGCTGTGGCTCATGTTTATCTATAAGCCATCCTCATCCAGAATACCAACTGAGGTACCGGAGTCAATGAACATGCTAACTAGAGAACCATTGATGAGAATTGGATGGGTCTTCCTTTCCATATTGTTCTTGTTGAAGTTAAAGGTATAGACATCATCATCATCATCATCATCATCATCATCATCATCATCATCATCATCATCATCATCATCATCATCATCATCATCATCATCATCATCATCATCATCATCATCATCATCATCATCATCATCATCATCATCATCATCATCATCATCATCATCATCATCATCATCATCATCCTCATCCTCATCATCATCATCATCATCATCATCATCATCATCATCATCATCATCATCATCAATGTAGGCAGTTGACGGTTGGACAGATGTGCCCTGAGGGAGGTCTTTGTCAACGCTCTAGATGCATGAGTAAAATTCCGCATGGGTCACTTGGCTTTGGTATGGTAAGCACTTTGAAGATGCCCCAGTCTCCCATATTTTGTGCAGGCACGGTCTTTGCTTTGATGCCAGTCTGAGGAAAAATACCCTTTTGCACTGTATTTATCACAGGATATTTGAGACTTTCCACCTTTGTTAAATTTTCCTGCTTTCTGGCTTTGCCATGTAAGGAAACTTAAGTACTGATCATCAGTTAATCCTCCAGTGGATTCAATCTCTCTTGTGTGGTGATATGCACTTTCAAGTGTTTGACTGATTGCAATTCATTTCTGTAATGTCAGGTCAGGCTCAGCAAAGAGTCTTTTCCTAAGTTTAGATGAGTTGCATGCTGCTATGACCAGATCTCGAATTTGTTCATCCACATTAGGCCCATACTCAAGTGTTGCGGCAAGTTGTCTTAAGCGCATGATAGATTATTCAAGTGACTTACCCTGTCGTTGTTTGCATTGATGGAAAACTCCACTCAAATGGGATGCTCTCTTGAAGTGAAAAATGATGATCAAGAGCAGTTAATGCAGACTCATAATTTTCATAACTTTCATCTGTTGGCTAGAGAGTCTTAAATATTTCTTGGACTTCAGGACCAACGAGGTGTAATAGCGTTGCTTTTTTTCTGGCATCTGAAGTAATTCCTAAGGCTCCAACGAAGTATTCAAAGCTTTTCCTCCGTTTTGCAAATTGCTGTGAGAGGAAAGTTGGGTTATCATATGGCTTGAATGGAGTAACGGCAGCCAGTTGTATCTGAGCCATTGTTTTGCTGAATGGACCCAATTGCAAACGAGTTTATCAAGGGTATATACGTACTTCAACTCGTCACCAATATGATGTTTCCATACTCGGGCACACTTAGAGAGAAGTCCCATTTCGCAAGTGGAGATACAGAAATATTTACAGTTGCCTTATCGTCTTTACTCTTAAAGACAGGCAAATGACTTTTATGCTCATTCATCTTCATATGGTTATTTTCAAACCAATGAGATAACAAAGAGGCATCCCTTCAAGTGATTCTAAGACTGAACACAGATTTGAACCATACTTGATGATAGTAGTATCATTTGCATAATTGCAAATTTCAGTATCTTTCAACAGGTAAAAAAGGTCACTAATAAATATGTTGAATAGCAGGGGTCCAAAAACTGAACCTTGGGGAACATCTAGAGAGAGGTCTATTTCATGGTGCTGAAAGAGTGATTGGCCTTAACTCTCTGCTGCCTTTCAGTTAAGTAACTATAAATTAGTTTTAGAGCATGATGGGCAAAGGTCTGTACCTGGTCAGTCAAATGAAAGCACTTTAAAGTAGAATCCTTATGAGAATGCCAAAGAAAACTCTAAAACTATAAAATATTTGAAGAGAAATTAAAAGAATTACCAATCCTATCAAAAGAGATGTCAGTAAAAACAAGTGTATTGACAAAATTTGCGAATTATTTCAACAATAATGGCGGGCACTGTTTACAACCTTTTGCTATAAAACTTGTCTTGTGTCAGGACCTTGCCCTATGCCTATGCTCTGGGAACCTTTACTACTCAAAATTTTCATATTTAGAAATCATAGTTAATGTTCCATAGAACTTTCCGATAATTCCACGAATATTACACTCAATAAATGTCGTTTAGTGGAAAATACGCTTTACAGGACTATATATAAATATATATATATATATATATATATATATATATATATATATATATATATATATATATATATATATATATATATATATATATATATATATATATATATATATATACTGATATAACCTTGTTAAAGAAAGATGACCAAACAGATCTTACTGATTATATGTTAGACGTAGAAACATCTAATGAAGCTGTTTTAAACTGGCGCTCAGAACTCATGAACAAACAAATCGTGCAAAAAGAACGTTAATAATGGCAAGGTGATTTTTATGGAAAATCATAGGATTAAGTGCTGCAGATGTGGTAAATTGGTCATAATAAGAGTGACTGCAGGAACTCTAACAGATTTTAAGTACTAGTAATGATTATCGACGAGGTAATCACCTTTTTGAGAAAGCATATCATGTGAGCAAAACTCTTGTAAATGATCGTTATACAGTCAAAGCAGATGCTGACAAGTGCATCACTAATAGTAATCAATTAGATAAAATGATGCTAATATGCCAATGTATTGTACATCACAAGATTAAATAAGTAACAAATGATACAATCAAGAATACCTGTCTCATCAAACTAGACAGTAGGTAAATCCATAAAAGGTAGAAAAGGTCTAACTGAAGGCAAATACAAGGATCCAAAATAGTGCTCATTGAATTCAGCAAAAGTGCAAAAATACACAAATAGTGGCAAATTGTGCGGAGCAACAACTAGTCAATAATTTTAAATAAAACGCAGTAATAGTAAAAAAGCTTAGCAAAAGGCATTTGGGAAAAAGATTGTTAAATGCTGAAACCCAATGTAAGATAAAAGATAAACAATGAATCACCTTAGTCCACCGACAAATTTTAACTCCGGAATGAGAACCAATGACTTTATAGCCTGCAAAAATACAACCCTACAATAGAATTGGTAATCATAAACCTAAAAACCAACATGCTACTGAGACATGCAAGGTCTTCCTTCATTAGAAAGGCTACCAAACCTTAACATGAAGTCTATGAGACTATTGGCTAGGCTACCAATAAACTACTAGACTATTGGTAGTGAATGTTATGAACATCTCAGCTTTATCATGAACTGCAAAACCAAAATAATGAGAAAAAAAATCATGATATTTGAGATAATCTTGATACCAACACTTACAAGTAGATTTACTTTGATATTAGTAGAATATTAGCATAAAAGTTGCTGACCCATTACAGGATAACAATAATAATAATAATAAAATAATAATAATAATGACGAATATTGAACAGATCCATTGCAGGTGGCTTTTCTCTGTTAAAGCTACAATACAATAAATACAATAGTTCAGTAATTACGGTTAATAAATAAACAAATACAATGAATAGAATTGATATATAAACAAAATAAATACGGTGCTCTTAAACAATAAATCTGTTTAAGGAGATTGAAGTCTCTTCTCTGTTCTATCGAAAGATATCCTGACTTCAAGATATCTTCTATACTTTTTACATAATGACCAATAACGAAGGAAGCGTACTCTCTGGAGACGTTTTGGAGGATCATGGTTAATGGCGTATATTCTTGATCACTGTAATCTATTTTTGATAAGATGAGAGATTCAGTAAGTTGATTTCTAAGAGGAAAAGGGGCAACGTTTCTCAGCTTACTTAAAACTGATAAGGTCCCACAGCATGAGCTTGTTGTCGATTTAACGTGATTCTCCCATTTCAAATGTTCACTTATGTTTACCCCGAGAAACTTACATGCCTCCGTTTTTCCATCTTTTTTCCTTTGATGTAAACATCTAGATCGGAGTTTTTTAAGTCATGTCTCCTAGACATTTCTTGTGACGAAAGTACCATAAATTTAGTCCTTTCCTCGTTTAGTGCAAGATTACCCTCTAATCATATCACGCTTTTTCGTTTCACGGGCAATTTCCCTGCCCCCTCAATGTCCTTTAGCATGCACTGTTGTTAGTATTTGGGCTCCAATGGCAGGTACTATGGGAAGACTACAAGCAAGTTAACAATACACTTAAAAATCAGCAACATTCCCTATTTAAATTCATTCCCCTCCACTGGTCACCCCCTACCACTTGGTAACTTCACTATTATCAATCAGGCCAATAATAACACAGATCTCCCGACACATTAATGTCCACTTATCCTTCCATAGGTCCTACATCAATTTACAAACGTCAGCTCTCCTCACTATACACCAATTGCATGAGCGCGGCCTCGAGTTTGCACAGAGGTCTGAGACCAAATAAATTTCACTCACGGCAATAAACAGTATAGTGTCATCATGAAAGCTCTTGGATTCAGTTTGCATCTTGCTACTTTTCAATATCATATCTTCAATTGGCGTAGTCTGTAATCTTTGAAACAGTTTTCCAAAAGCTCTTGTAAGTACTAAGTTCTTGCAGGCTATGCAAACGATGGATGTTGACTTGCTCTCTGCCATGAAAGTGGAAGAGATAAGGCCCTTCCTATGCCTCCCAGGATTGAAAGTAGGTGGTCGTTAAGAAGGACTTGCTGGCAGAGCTTTTGTAGCTATTGAAAATAATGTCCAAATTTTGCAAACAGCTTAGGAAGTCGAGATATTGCTTGCAACACAGTACACAGCAAAACACAAAGTGTTTATCTCGACAGAAGTTTCAATCGAAGAAATACCAGATCGTTTCAAACTCACGGAAGGTTGGCTTTCTGAAAGCGAATCAGTTCAGCTTTGGCCTCAAACTTTGTATCCTGATACTCTTAACTATTTTCTCTTCACCCACGTGAATTAGCAACTAATGACCTTTCAGATTGTGACTTCAAAGGGGTACAGTTATTACCAAGACGGATAGCTCGAGCCTCTTGATTTTAATGAAATCTCAGCTTTGAACTAACAGTGCTTATTCTGTAGAACATGTCGACCCTCATAGAAACTATCCGATGTACCATATATATTGTGGGTGTATATAATGAAAAAAGTGGATGCATCATGGCTGCTCATTGTTCTTGCGTGGTAGGGATCTCACAAACCTGCAATCATATATCTGCTGCAGTTCTTAGAATTGAGGGAGCAGAAAGGATGGGAGTATTAAGTCGTTCATGCACGTCAAAAACAATGTGAATGTATGCCATATAATAAAGATGTGCAGCCAGTGAAAGGTAAAGATTTAAAGCTCCATTGAAGAGACTTTGGAAGAAGAGGAAAAATCAAAAACTCTTGAATTCATCTCCAAGAAAGAGGTGCGATCCAACAATCCATATGAAGGACTCAATAACATTGAATGCGATTTACATCAGCCCTTCGGTCAGTTTGTAAGGAGACTGATTCCATTATTTCTGCAGCCAAACAAGAGGAGAACATCACTATAGCACAAAAAAGTGGGAACATTCTTTAAGCATACTGAAAAGCTTTTTTCGTCCAACACTCGTCAGAGTGTGAAACGTCGGACTACGACTGAAAGGTGAACTGGAACATATAAGAGGAGAACAAAGCAATCAAAATAATAACTCCAGCTGCCCTATTTAACTTGGCATCCAGTGCAGATGACCCTGCAGGCATGTTATCATACCTTTCACAGAGCATCTCTGACATCGAAGGGGAAAACACAAGGTGAGAGTAACAATAAATTTTGATTTTCTGTAAGGAAGCATTCAAGTACAGCATCCAAAGCACATGAAGTAAAACCAAGAATCACAACATATGAACGCAAAGGTGATGCTGAAATTGAGTTTTCGCAATTTTGGCAAGAATAGGTACAGTAAAAACAGTAAACCCCTCTATGCCAGCACTTATATATGGTACTGCTATGGAAGCAAATGCTGTGCACAAATTCTGTGAGAAATTTGCCAAGGAGCACAAGAATGCAAAAGTAACGGAGTGTGGTTTGTTTCTATGCAAAGAGTAGCCATTCATAGGTGGCAGTTTTGATAGAATTGCCTGCTTTGATTGCTGCGGCAACTCATGTCTTGAAGCCAAATGCCCCTTCTCTATAGCTCATACTACCCCCAATGACCCAGATGTAAAGCTGCCATACTGAAGAATTGACTCTGAATCTAAATCATTGTTTGTGAACAGAAATCACAAGTACTATAAACAGTGCCAAGTTCAAATGGCAGTCACTAAGTCAAAATGGTGCTACTTTTTTTGGACATCGCATGGTTAAATTAGAGAGAAAATTCAGTTTGATGGAGATTTCTGGATTGACAAAAAGGATATATTTAACAAATTCTATTTAAATATTTATATCCCGCGCATATTTCCTACAAAGTCACTATGAAACGTAATGCTTTTGTGGACTTATCTCCTACTGAAATTGTCTTATAATCTTAGCTAAAATCAACATATCATTTAAGTGTGAAAGACAAAATAACTCAGGAAGTTGAAAATAATATTTTGGAAATATGTATTTTCCACTCCTTCATGAATCATTTACCGTCATCCTGGCTCCAAAATATATGCTGGGAGATTGGGGAGAAACATGTTTTCGTATACATTCTTCTAGAAAAATACTTATTCAGAGCCAGAGGGGCAACTAATCCAGACCCAACAGAATGCGATTGGTCCCAGGATTAAACTAGTAGTAAAAACTAAACAACTGCCTATAGCTTTATTTCACGTAATATCCATTTAAGATATATTAGATATTTTATTCTCTCTTGGCTTGATAAGGGGTGGCTGTATACATGGGAGGATCGTGAGGGGGAAATTCACTCTTCAATAGTCCAAATGTTTTTATGCGATAAATTGCACGATCCACACGAATTCTTAAATTTGTAATGGACTTTGTTGTTACACTCTTCAACTATCATTTGTGCTTTGATTCTAGCTCTTGGTGGAACAAATAGTGTACAATGGCAATGAAGCAAATCCTCTCCTATCTGGAACCCACGATCAACCATAATGATACCTCTATAGGAAAGTAGCGAGTATAACCCACTTTTTGACATATATAGTGATCAGTGGTTCTACCCCAATTGCTGTCAGAAAGGAAAGCTATGTATCCAAATGGGGCAATACCAATCAGAAATTTTATAGCATTCCATTTTTTGCAATCTGACCATGTTGCAGCGTGATCACTGGGTGACTTTGGTCTTTCAATTAAGACTTCACTGCAATCAATGATACACCAGGTCTTTCTGTAAGGTCCCTTGAAAACATCTGGTAAATTTGCTGCTATGAGGTCTTTCTCAAGCCAAACTAATAAGGCACATCCCACGGTTTTGCTCAAAAACCTGATCCCCGTTGAAGATATTCATAAGCAGGTGGACTATAAACCTTAAACCTGATAGCCAACGTCATCAAGTAGCAAGCCGAGCCCTAACCGCATCAACACAAATAAGAACTTATACTTGCAATACAACTTTTGGGAGGGGGTCTTCTGCACCCAGTAGTCTTTGTTTTTGTTGATACAATAGTTCTTGTTCCCATCCAAAACATCAACTTTGCAAGTACGATTTAAAAATATTAAAAAGTGTATTGAAAATTACAAGTGACTGAATACGAGTATAAAATTCAATGATCCTATCAGAGTTGATGTGAGAAGCTGATATTCTTTTGGGTCGTTTGGCATTATCCTTTTTCACTTTCAATGATTCAAATTCTTCTGGCCACTTAGCAACCTTTTCTTTTCAAATATCTCTTCTCTCTTTATAGCATCAATATCTTGTCGACTATGAGTCTATTTCTAGACATTATTTGCACTCACTATTGTTTGTGATAGCAGGAATGTTGCTATCACATTCTGATGTTGAAGCATCATTGGGTGCACCACACAATATTTTATTTTTTGCTGCTGTCATCACAATGGATAAGGTTTGTTTTATACTTGCAATGGGAAACAGTTCTAATCAGCTCTCTTCTTGGCTTCTTTGCAGGCCTCTTCATAGCCTAAATCCAAAGTAGGGCTAGATGCTCCAGGAAAGATCTTCTATCAATAAAATGCTTTGCACATACCATGTCGCTGTGGCCAGGATTCCATTCTTTGTTTCCCTTTGTGTACGTGAAAGAAGAAATCTAATCCAATCACTTCTCTTGTCAAACTTTAACTTGAGATTGGGGAAATGTGTAGACTAAATGAAGGTCAGCATGGACAATCCCTACGTATTTGATCCTGATATTCACAGCATTCTTTCTTCTCCCAAACCTTGATCTTATACCTGCTGTTCATACAGCCTACAACCACACAATTTCAATTCACCATATCTCCATTGCTTCCACATTTATGAATATGTAGCTGGTAAAAGCTTTACAAAAGCTGTTCCAAAGATTACAGACTACGAAAAGCGAAGATATGATATTGAAAAGTAGCAAGATGCAAACTGAATCCAAGAGCTTTCATTACAATACTAAACTATTTATTGCTGTGAGTGGAAATTTTTCATCCATAAACTAGTCTCAGACCTCTACACAAACTCAAAGCCACAGTCGTGCCATTGGTGTGTTGTTTGAACACTTTTTCATCGTCATTTTATCACCTATTCAACTTTTGCAAATGTCTGTTTCCCCCATAAGCCATGTAAGTATTGCCCCGAGAATCATATTTATACTGATGATGGACTACAGAATAAGTCTGAAAAACGTTTACAAGAATAATCCTATAATGGCAAAATAACTTGACATGGGCGTGTCGAGATAAAAGGTACTTCAAAGAATCTGGCTTGTCTTCTTTTTATTTTATTTCTACGATTCATAGTATTCCGCAGTATACAATGTAACAGCAAAATCCACTTACAACTTGATGTAACAATCCACAATACCTACTAAAAATCTACCTATATATCAAAGTAACAATGCACGATATGTACTACAACAGTTATATCCAAATGTAACGTATATAGGATCATTCATTAAGGTAAAATTAATATGGAACCACATACACACCTTGCTTTTCAAGATTTTTACGAATGAGAGGGGTAACCATTTCCTTCTCGATTTCTTTGCTTTTGCCATTACCTTTTGGAAAGAAACAATTTCACATCAATCAGCCTTTCACAATGCAATTAAGGAAAACGTCATAAGTGCTTTGAAATTAGCACCCCAACACATCTTTTTTTCCATGATAAAAATCATAATACCATGCTACTTTTTTATTGTGAAGTTTCAAACTACTATGCTACTGACTGAATAAGATATGTGACTGAATAGGGTGTGTTACAAAACGTAACTGGAAACTTGAGTATCAGAACCATCACCTATATCTGTATCACGTACATCACGTATATATCCTGATTGTGAGGATCAAAACAGAATGAGCAATCAGATCTATGTTTCTTCATTTAGTTGACATATACGTAATAATTAGACGAAGCCATACAAGGTATTTAAAATGCAAGTTAAAGACAAATCCAATTAGACATATCCAATACACCACTTTCACCGACCACACACCCTGGGGACATGGCTGAGATTTGTGTTGAAAGAATTTGGTTGTATGCGAATACCTATGAAAACGGCTTGTTGCTTGTGACTATCGTTACGTTTCTCTAGTATTTTTCATTTGCTGTCTGCTATTAGATCTTTTTGCCTTGGGAAGAGTTTGTTTCAAAACTTTTAGGAGTACTTTAGGTCTCACCGCTCACAGAAACTGTAACAGTAAGTTGGCTTAGGCCTAATCAAGGAAGATAGATTTAGCAAGGATATCAAGGAAGAAAGTTGATGAATTGAAAGATTTTTACGTCTTCGGGGATTGAAAATTAGTGGAAAGAAGGAAGAGTTATCTGCAAGAGTCTTTTACGCAATGGAAAATGATCTTCCTGTCGTGAAACCAGCCGAGGAAGTTAAAGCAGATATTGCTAGAGATTATAAAAGAAAACTATGTGTGAGTGGCAGCCATGTGATCCCAGATCTGCTCAAATTGGATCAGGGTTGGGTAAATGAAAAAGAAGGAATTAGATACTGGCCAGTTGCACTCTACACAGACATATTTAATTTCCTAGCGTTCCATCCTAATGAACTTGCTAGTAATGACCTTAGTGATTAAACAACCAACGGCCTATAGCTACTTTTCGCAAGGATGACAACTTCAGTTTAACAACATCAGTGGAGATAGTAAACTTTGCCTACTCAGAGGATCCTGCAGACCTTCACAAAGGATTAATAACATTCCCCACAGACTCTGGATTTGTCTAGAAAACAAACTGGCAAAATAGTATGCACTCATTGCAGTTGTATGGCAGGAATGTCTCAAACATGCAATCACGTTGCAGCTGCTCTTTTTCGCATTGAATCTGCCAGCAGGTTAGGACTTAATAATCCTTCCTGTACTTCACCTCTCTGTGAATGGCTGCCTAAAAGCAAAGCTGTTGAGCCAACTAAAATCAAAGAGATGAAATTGAAGAGAGACAGTATTGGAAAACGAGGGAGACCATTTCAAGAGCCAAATTCAATACAAAAAAGAAACTTCAATCCAATTGCAAAATTTAATTACAAATTGGACTTACATACTGCAGCAACATTACCAATGGATACTGAAGATAATGACACTTCAACTAACATTTACTGATTCAGTAAACTACTGGAAGACTCTATGTCAAAAGAAGAATACTTAGACAAAATTTTTGAAAGATTTACTGAGCAAAGTATATCAGAGATAAGGCAAGTAACTAGGAGTCAAAGCAATAATTCTATGTGGTACTTGAGCAGGAAGCATGCAATAACTGCATCAATTGCACATGCTGTAAATACACATTTCATTTCTCTACAAAAGAGTGCAGCACCAATTGACCTGACAAATATCTTCAAGAAAATAGCCAATGAGGAAAGTATTAATGCTGATTTGCCTGCCTTGAAGTATGGAAGAAACATGGAAGCTGATGCTATTAATGCTATTGAAGAAACTTTTAAAGAGATGTATCAAAATGCCAATGTTCAGCAGTGTAGCCTGTTTCTTGCCAGGGATCATCCCTTTATTGGTGGAAGTCCAGAGAGAATTATTGAATGTTCTCGCTGTGGGAAGTCATGCCTCGAGGTAAAATGCCCATTTTCAATAAGATATACAACACCAACAGACCCAGATATCAAACTTCAATTCTTTAAGAATGATAATGGTCCTTTGTCCCTAAACCAGAATCACAAATATTTCACACAGTGTCAGGTACAAATGGCATCCACACATATGTCTACTTGTTATTTCTTTGTCTGGACAACCCATGGTCATCGTCTTGAAAAGTTAAAGTTTGAAAGAGAGCACTGGCTAAAGCTACAAAGGAACTTAGAAGAATTTTGCATTAATCATTATGTTCCTTCATTATTTTCATAAGTTCTAGAATCAAACACTCAATGAAGAAGAATATGTAAATGAATATAATCACTATAATTATATTATGATATTATGCTTCTATACTATACTATACTATACTATACTATACTATACTATACTATACTATACTATACTATACTATACTATATTATACTATATTATACTATACTATACTGTACCATACTATACTATATTACACTATAATATATTACACTATACTATACTATACTATACTATACTATACTATACTATACTATACTATACTATACTATGCTATACTATACTATGCTATACTATACTACGCAATGCTTACAATACTACACTATACTATGCTATGCTATACTACATTATGCTATAATAGACTGAACTATGCTATACTACACTATGCTATACTACACCATGCTATACTATACTGTACTATGCTATATTATACTACACTTTGCCACAATACTCTATTTCATAATATGCTAAACTATTCTTATTACTTGACTTTCTGAGCTTTAACAAAATATTGTCTGTTCGATCTTTTGCACTTCACATCTAATTATTGAATAGTACATAGAACGGCTTTTAGTTATTTCTTTCTCAGTTTTTAATCAGTGGTGCTTGAATATTGCATATTGCTGCACACACTTTTATAATGCCATCTGCTAATGGTAATGCATCTACAGGTAATGTATTTTGAAGTATTTTGAATTCTTTTATTCATTTAATGGCACGTCCCACATTAACTCTTAAATTAGCAACAGCTTTTGTCTTTTTGCATTCTGCTGCAGTCATTTGAGATTTCACTCTAGCTCCGGGTGGCACATTCAATGAACAATAATAAAAAAGTATATCCTCCTTAATATGGAAGCCTCTGTCTGCCATAACTCCATCACCTGGATCCAGAAGCTTATAAAATCCACTATCACTGCAGATATATTGATCCGATGTTCGGCCACTAAAACAATCAGACAAGAATATGATGTAGCCATTTGGGGAAATTACAATCAGAAACTTGACTGCGTTGTGGTTTTTATAGTCTGACCAAGCAGATGCTTGAGCATGCAAAGACTTTGATCTTTCAATAAAAATCTCAGTGCAGTCTATTATGCCTCCTGTTTTTGGGCAAATCTTTTCAAATGCAGAAGGCAAATGTGATTGAATGATATCCCTTGAAAGCCAGACAATGAGAGCATCCCCAAGTAGCCTTGCCAACATTTTGATCCATGTGGTAAATATATTTGAGCATACACCAGAGGAAACACAAAATCTATCTGCCAAATCCTCATTCAAAATGCGAAGTCAAATCTGCATAAGACCATGAAAAACTTATCTTTATGGATCACTCTGTTGTCTCCTAGAAGTGACAACTTCCATTTTGATGGTGACCTAGTTTGCTTTCCTCTTCAATACATCATTGTTGGCAGGCAAGGCTTATCAACTCAAATAATAAGTCAAATATAGCCACAGTTTGCAGGCTTGTGTAAAATTTTATTTTAGCATCAGATTTTACGTGCTGCCATGAAAATGGCTTTCTTATGGATTCTTGTTTCAAAAGTGCATGTGATACTTCCTCAAACTTTTTTGCAAGCTTGGAATTTTCTGTTCTTAGTATTTCAATTTCATTCTGCAAAGCAGAATTCTGTGCTCTCAAATTTACACAGCTTATACAGGATGACTCCTCAGCAAGATAAACATCCATAAAGGCACTTGAGTTAAGTTCTTCTACAGGCTCAGTTGTTGGACGCTCAGTCTGACGACCAAAACTCTTCATAGCTTTTCACTCCAGCTGTGTATCCAAATTTCAAAGTTGGATCTGGGTTTTCAACAGTTGGGTGTCCATCAACAAAATGCTTTGAACAAACCATATCACTTTCACCGGGGTCCAAGCAGCATTCTTTGCAGACACCCTTATCATTTCACGAATCCAGACTTCTCTCCTTTCCGAGTTTAGAAGTTTACTGGGGAATCAATGAAGTGTGAAAGGTCGTAAACAAGGGAAATTTCCATGATAAAGACTTTTATGCTCACTACAGTCCAGTTTCTTCCACTGTTTCAATCTGTAGTTGCTATTTCGGCAACCAATTACAGAACAGTTTCCATTGACGATTGCAACTCTGCAGAGGACTAGGCTACTAACGAATAAGATACTATTTCTATGAGCTGTGAAACATAAAGTACTCCTAAAAGTTTTGAAAAAAACTCTTCCCAAGGCAAATAGATCACAGATCAGCAAATAATAGCACACAACAAACGAAAAAGATGAGAAAAACATGAAATATCTAATAATAGTCACAAGCAACAAGCCGTTTTCATAGGTATTCGCACACAACCAAAGAATTCTTTCACTCCAAATCTCGGCCCAGTCCC
Source organism: Mastigias papua (assembly GCA_964019165.1). NCBI lineage: Eukaryota > Metazoa > Cnidaria > Scyphozoa > Rhizostomeae > Mastigiidae > Mastigias > Mastigias papua. Next base: position 9,895,391 of record OZ025274.1, read on the forward strand.
CAGGGTGCACGGTCGGTTAAAGTGGTGTATTAGACAGTTCCCGCACAAACTTGTCCCATATTCAGCTCATTAGCTGGAAACCCAAAATCTAATGGAGCGAATAGGTTGGTTACTCGATTGCAGTCCATTCCAATATCTACCTTGCTACATAAAATTCATCCATCTGTATAAAATACTTATCCGATTATCTATACGATTGAATCAGAAATTTAAAGAATAGTATTGCACAGTTATGTAGTCCTAAGTTAGGATGGATAACATGGAGAATTTCTAGACCAAACAATTGCAGAAGATTTAAGTCATGATTACTGGTCATTTTGTTTGCAAAATGAATTTCAAATTTGAATATTCAGCCTACCTCCTATTTCAACCATCGATTCAAATTCACATGATATGCCACAACTAATAATACATAGGAGCAATAAAGAAATATATTCCGCTAATAATGAGCCACATCCAACACTATCATCAAAGCTGCAAAAATAGCCAAACTGAAATCTAGCAATGCTACTACCTCTTTCTTTTCCTCCTTTTCTCTTGAAAACTTTAATGCCATCATCCTTTTGGTAATTAACCTAAAAAACATGAACACAGAATTAAAACAATAAGAAATATGCAGCAGAATCTAGCATAGAGATGAAAACTGAGACATCAGATACTACTTTCGTCCATCTGGGCAAGCCAATCTTTGTGGGACAAGCCTAATGCTCTTTCATTCCACTAAAATAATACAAATACTAAAAAACTCGAGGCAGCCACAGCTTGAAAAGACACGTGGTCATCTAGTCCACACTGCGGGTGACTCTTACAATATGCATCCTAATCTAGTTCATTGAAAAAAAACCACTCGCTCACTTAACGCTAAAAGAGAACACTCTATTACAGCACCAAACTACACAACACTACACAGGACTACAGACACAGTAGCGGATCCAGGGGGTGGGTAGTCAGAGGACCGGGCAGCCTGGAGGGTCGGGGGGGCACCTCAAACCTTATACTTTGCCACATAACAACACCTAGAGAAAACCGATTAATGTAAGAAAAATATATAGTACTTCTTTACTTTGCACGCATCGTATGCCGTCGCATCTTCCCTACACGACAAAACTGAAAACAGCAACAGTCTATGAGACAGTACATCATAAACTATCACTATTTGCTACTTCCACTATCCCGCTTAAGTACCTCGCAAATGAGGGGTGCACATAAATTATACTAAAGTTTTCCCACCCCTGAGGCTGTTACAAGGCTTAATAAATTGTCCATAAGAACAAGAATGTTTCTTACTACGAAGATCCTGCTCAGTTGTAACCATTGCTTCTTCAACATACCCTGAGTAATATATATCAGCCGTGTAAGATATTAGTCTACAGTTCTTAAATTACGTCAAAGTTTGCTGAAACTGTACCGATGTAGTCTAGAGATTTGGACCCTATAAAGCAAGCTTTCCACCGCCTACTTACTAAGATCCCCAGTTTCTAAATTTCTAGAAAAAGGTCCACTCAAAAACCTAGTCATCACAGCAGCGTCATAGCCAGAGGCCAAAAAGAGAGAGGGCCACATGCATAAACACATGGATGATCAAATGCCACGCATGGGGAGGTTTACAGATACAGGAAATATGTGATGCATCTGCACAACTGATCTGGCTTTGACAAAGACAACCATACATACATTTACTTTTACTCCAAGCTATCCATGCGAATGATATACTTGAAATTCCACCTGTTTGTTCTATCATGAAATGCAAACATATTATACCAATAACAGCAAAAGTTTGATTCTACCTTTGCATCCATAATTTTCTTAGTTATGGAACCAAGATCCTCCATGTCGTAAAGTCCGTCATTTTCAGAATCATCATTTTCATCCCCACTTGACGACTCGTAAAATGCCTAATAAAATAAAATAACTTGAACACCAAAATACATGTCCTTTCTTCACAAGTTTGTAACTAAAGGAGTAGCAAACATGGATGAGTCACAGGAGTTTCATTATAAAACATATACCTTAAGCCGTTTAATCTTTGCGTAATATAATTTTAGCGATTTTAGTGAAAGGATATCTTTTCCTTTAATAACAGTGCATTTAAAGTAATTTTGTCTAACTTTTGTATCACTCTTAATAAATCTAAGCTGCTATTCGTTAAATCAAACTTGCGCTAAGTTGGGCTACTTTTTTCGCTAAAGTTTGCTGACACAAAAATTAAATGCCTAAGGTATTTGTTTTCACCTGAAATTTGATCATGTCAGTCTTTTCAAAACAAGAGATAAGGTATTTGGCACATGCCAAGGATGACTATTTTTCTAGATTATATGTGCCTTTTCACATCCATTAGTTGAACACAGGTGTGAAAGAGAACAGTGCATTTTGACCTTTAGTAACTGCTGTTACATTAGTAGATATAGTCAAATTTAAACAAAGATAGAAAAAAGCACTTAATTTATAAAAACAGGATTTTGACTAGGCATCTACGGCTGCACAACCTAGAAACAACAACTCACCATAACGACAGACAATGACATAAACAGACTACTACGTCAATCTCGAAACTGCAGTATTCCTAGTGATTATTGCAATTTTTTTCATCTCAATTCTCTCTATAATCTAATAACCATATTCCATCAACTTTTACAAATTACTTAAGAATGACAAATATGAGCATGGTACATAAAAAAACGACATAAAACAAGAAAGAGACTTAAAAACTTAATTTACATACTTCCTCTGGTACCTCTAGATCATGTTTCCCATGCTCACTACTACATTTTTTATCGCTATTACAACACTTCTCTTCCACAAAAGAGTCTCCTTTGTACTGACTCTCTTTGACTACCAACACTGAGACAAGTGAATCCATCCATGCATTAAAGTCTTCCTCTAGACCTTAGGAAAAGCTTCATATTAATACATAGCTCATCAGCTGTTAGAAATAGGCAAAAGTACTACAAGTATACCAATTTCCCAATAATAAACCTCTGGAATCAAATTCATCAGCATACCTGAATGGCATCTTTCTTGGGCGAAAACATTAGGCCACATTAACAGAGTGGCCGTATTAATGAGGAAGGGTCAAATTTTTAGAGTTTAAAGAGGTAGAAACTAATACTAGATTCCTAAGCAACTGCCCTCTTTAACAAACATCGGGGAACATCTGGTGACAAATGTATTGATATTCATATATTGTGGTCTCCTTAGCTCTGAAGAATTGAGCAAATAAATATAGCATAATGAAGCATATTCCATAAAACAGAAAAGACCATACCACCATTTTCACTACTGACATTATCTTCATCACCAAGTCCAGTTCGGAATACTCTCTTGCCAGATAACTTCTGCAAAGCTTTATCCAACGACTTTGCTACCTAAGGCAACACAGGAAGTAAGCAAATTTTTTCCTCTGAATTGAATTATTATTCATGCTATATCCTGCATAATTGCATGAAAGGTGCTTATAGTGCAGAGGTTGCGGGAATGATCTAAATTGCTCATAATTTATATATAGGATCATGTAGTGTATATGGTTGGCATATTCTGGAATGAACATTAGAAAGCAAGGTGCACATATAAATTTGCAAAAATCTGAGTGAATCCAATAGCATGTACAATACTTGATGTTCTAGTACACAATACGTACGTTTTGAGTGCACAAGAAGCCTTGAGACCTATAGCAAAACAACCAAGAAAGAGAAAGGAAAAGTAGAGAGGGAGATAAAACTTATGAGATAATGGGAAGGAAGAGGAAGGTAAAATATTCTGTAACTCATAAGGTATTGAGAAGAATGAAGACTTGTAGCATATAGTTCATGGATCAGGTAGCGAAATATGGAAAGAGTGCGAGTGGGTAGTTTCTAGTGAAGCATGGTAAAGTTGGAACCGGAACTAAACCAATCAAGTCTGTAAAGCAATTGATCATACTGCCCCCCTCTTCTGACTTCTTTCCAAACCCATACAGTGATAGGAGCTGCAATTACCCCCTGGTGTGGTCTGTCCTTCCTCACCAGCAGGTCCAATACAGAATGCGATAGAATTGCAATGTTTTATTGAGCAAATTGGCCAAGGAGAGCAACAGTGCAAGCTAGTGACTTACCCTTGAACAACAAATTGAAAGCATGACCGAATAACTCAGTTAGTAGAGCACTTGACATATAAGGTTGTGGGTAACCAGCTTGAATCTGCTCAGATCAGTTATTTTTCACACTTTCAGTTTAATGCAGAAAGTGCGAATAGAAAAACTAAGCCCAGTTTCAATAACATAATCTATAGAAGAAGACAAGACACTCATTCATGTCTGATTCTATTTTGCTTGTTCCTGCATACTCCCTATACCGAACAACCATGTGGGCGTGACAGTGGCAGGTAACCTGGTAGCTACAAACTCATAGGTAAAATTTTTAATACCAAAGAGCAAATTTCTGAGACATTATCTAGAAAGGGAAAAGTTTTCAATATATGGTACATTGAAATAACCCAAAATCTAATTAGGAGGCACACATAACCAAACACTTTAATAAACATTTTTCTATGCCTATGCTATATGTGTCAAAAAGGTAGGAAATAGTTAGTCGGTTCCATTATTGTGTTTGAAAAGGCAAGCTACACTTGTGTGAATACTTCCTTCATATTTAACAATCTACACTGCTTCTGTTCTTTTCAGAGATATCAACTGTACCTCCAAAGAATTATTAGTAAAATGTCTGTATAAAATTCTCAGATATATATGAAACATACATACAGTGTTAAAATCAGTTCCATACGACGAATTTCCCAATCCAAAAATAGTATACTGCAATCCAGCCAGTAAGTGCTTTGGCACTCTACAGTCTTGACTTGATTCAGTTATATACTTATAGAACCAAATAGCAGATTCAGGCGGCATGCAATTTGCATATGTTGATATAATGAAAATACAAAGAGTTTCACTCCCAACCTGAAGAGAAACAAGTATCAACAGTGTGTAATAAAAAATATTGCAATCTACCAACTACCTAACATCAAAAATATGTGCAAATACAATTAGCACAACAAGACAACCTAAAAGAAAATATTGACAGACAGTGTAGCATACAAGGTTGTGATACTAAATTTATTTGCTAGATTGAAAAATGTCTCGAAACAGTCAGTGTATAGTTGGAAGAACATATCTTGAAGATGAAACAAAGAAACAGAGTTGGTTGCTTGTGGATCCTGTCACACCATAGATCAATTTCAAGTTGAATAAATCAATATTGGAAAAGATCAGGTTAAAATTCCCTCTCACATTAAATATTTGGGTGTCGTGAAGAATCACTCTCAACATGAAGAAACACATATCAGAAAAATGCCAGAGAGCGTCTCTAAACATTATAAAACATAGAGAGGATTCAAAAGTATCTCTCAAGATTCGTTCTTAGAATACTAAATTCTTTGGTATTATCACACTTGAATTACTGATTGACTTTCCAAAATCAAAAATTAGACCACTGTAGATTGTTCAAAACTCTGCTGCTGGGGTCATTCTTAGTCTTTCAACCTCTGAGCAAACATCTCCTGGCCTAAGGAAGTTATATTGGCTGCCATTTACATACAGAGTTATATTTAAAGTTTTCACCATGGATTCTAAATCATTGCACAATCAAGGACCAACATACACTAGTGAATTACTTAGGTTAAGAAACCCAGCTAATCATTGCGATCAACAAATGGCATCAATCTGCAGGAAAAGCAATCAGAACTGGCACATTATCCAGACAACGCTTTCTCAGCATGTGCTCTCCCACTATGGCATACGCTAAGAGAAGCACCTTAACGTCCATTTCTTTAACATTACTGTTAATTGAACAATATTCCCCAGAATATATCTTATAAGTATTGATTATAACTGTTTAGTGGAGATTTGGTGTATGAACACTTTGCAATATAATGAACTCAATTTTAAACTGGTCTTTCAGTGTAGCCATTGTAAACTTAACTCAGGCACTGAAAGAACAGCAAACTCAGTCATGTTACTGTAAGAATGATCCACAATGTCACATTGCTCTATCAACAAACTTGAACAAAATTATCTCTGTCAATCACTATCATAATCATCACGACCATCACAATCACCATAATCATCAAAGTCATTGTTGGTGTTGTTCTATGTCTATTTCCATGCTAGCTAGGCTGTACACAGTTCATGATGGGTCATTCCAAACCCCCAGGTTTTCGGTGAGACTTGGTTGTAACTCCAACTTTCCTAAAATCCTTTTGATAAGTCAGGTCCATGTTAGATATGGTTCACCTTGCCTCTTCTATATCACCTTCTGTAAACCTACAAGTAACTGGCTGGGTCCTTTATACTCTTGAGTATCGAATATATGGGGCATGTATTGGATCATACTAGCAGTTGTCACTGCCATATCCTGTTTGCGAATTGCAGTGCACTCTGTTTTCACCAACACAAATACACGGATTGAATCTGACAATAAACTTCTAAAACAGACCTCTTGCTTTCTCTCAAACCTCCTACTAATGTGCTGCTATATAATTTAGTTCAGAGAAGGAGCACAACGAGAAGTCTGCTATTCTATGCAAATCGCGTGGATCTGTGGTGAACAAAGGGCAATCTCTCTATACTTTCTCCACAATTAGAACTTACAGCAAGTAAACAGGTACTTCTATATACAAAATGCTATTGCAAACAAGAAGTCCTTTGGGAGCATAAAAAACGAAAGACAATCATTAAAATACAGCATAATACATAAAACAAAATAACATGCAAACTATAACTTTATAATTAACTCTTTGTTTTCAACTCCTCCTTTTTGTGCAGTTGATGTTCTAGATCCGTGATGTATAAAGCTTCTAGAGTACGCAGATGACCTAGACCTTTTGGTTGCAGTATCTATAACTTCAATATGGATTCTTTTATGAATTTACACAAGTTCTCTACCATGTTTTATGCCATTTTCTGCTATAGTCTCTAGGAATTTATGCTATATCATAATACTATTTCTTGAATTTCATATTTCATGGAAACCACGAGGTATTCTATCAAATAAGTTGATTTAAGTTGTGCCATTTATGGTAAGAGGCTTGAAGCTAATGCGGTTCAAGGTGAAAGAGACAAACAAACAAACACGTAGAAAAAGGAAATCAACCAGCAACTAAGAGCAAAGAATAGGAATGAATAACATAAAAAAATGGTTAAAGGTAAACAGGGACGTAAATTGAGGGATATTTTGAGGCGTTAAGAACTCAAAATTCCGACTGACAAAGGGTCAACTATCATCTGTATGACGGCCAAACAGTGATGAATACTTAAAACTGTTTATTATCAACATTCACTATGAAAATATACTGTTACAAGGCAGGCTTGAAGATAGCTGAGCAGGATTGTGTTTATGTAGAAACCAAATTCAGTCTGAAACTCTGGCATGTGAAAAACTTTCACCAACGGATCAAAGACTATGTACCAACATAATCTGTCATAGTCATGGGGCTCAAAATTGGGGGTCTGGGGGCTTACCCTCAGAATAATTTTTGAGGTAACATCCTCCAAAACGTTGGAAAATGCCTTTCTAGAAACTAGACTGTTCTTATTTTCATCATTGAATTTCATATTGAGAAGGAGAAGCCGATTGGAAAAAGTTGTATCATTCGTGAACACTGAATTTGTGACTCAAATGAACTTGAAACATTAATTGGGAAACGTAGCAGTCTGAAAATCTAAGGGTAATTGGAAAAGTGAAGTCTTTGGCTTCAATTTCTGACTAGATGAAGGTTGGGGGTGCTACATCCCAAACTCCCGGAACTTACGTGCCTCCAGGTAAATCAAAATGCTTATGAAATACATGTCTTGTGAATAGCTTTCCTATTTTGAAGAAATGCGCTTTTTCTTCTATTCTTTGCACGCTGGCAAGAGAATGAATCCCCCATAAAGATAACCTGATCTCCACTTCAGCTAAAATCGCACAACACAGAATTATTGTGGAGGGGGATATTACCATCATTTCTCAACATCAATTCTCAGATCCCGCTTACACAAATACAGCTCTATTCTGCTAATATCTCTTCAGGGACACAATAGAGCTCAACGCCTGTGAGATTTTATACTAATTTATACCCAGTTACTATATTTTACACAAATTTACCAAAAATTATGCTAAGTCTGAAATATTATGCTTTTCTTTTTTATGCTGTCTGGGAGGCCTGCATAAGATAGCACTGGATAAACTAAAACCTAGGGATTATCTACAGAGCTTTAATGGTATACATGAAAATTTTGACGAAAAACGTTAATAACAAGACCAAATTCAAGGCTTATGTTCTTGTAGAAACCAAGAAAATGGGAGCTTACCAAACTTACATGAACTTTAGCATTACAACATATCACTCAATTTAAACTGTCTCGCGATGTAAAATGATAGTATTCTGATCGGAGTGAACCAATTCAGCAAACAATTTTCTACTATCAAGAGGCCTCATAAATTCTGGCTCTAAAAGCATTGAGGCATCACACTCTTTCTTCAAAAAGTGAGTGTTTCTACACTATTCTGTTATGCTACCTTCAACTGATAAGTGCCCAACCATTTAACGGTACTCTTTCAGAACAATTCCTCGCATTTCCGTCAAAATACTTCAGTTTTACAATAAATTTAGCATCCATTCAAAGATGAGGAGAGTAAGAATATTTTTCACTACTAAACATGATAAATGGACGCCATGAACCACCAAAATCTTGTTTTTAAAATTGTCAAAAGCAGGCACTTAGTTACTGCTAGCCACCATTTTTCCAGGGTGGTGCAATATTTTTCAAACGAAAGTGTACACATCACTCTACTTCTAAGTTCTTTTACGGACAACTGTCGCACAATGTAGAAAATATAGCGTTATCAGAAGCCTAGAAAACCTGGAAAACCTGGATAAGATACGGAATTAAATTTCAGGTCAGAGAAAATCCGGAAAAACTGGAAAAATCAGCGAACTTTTGTCTGTTCAGGGAATTTTTCCACGCACTCGTTTATGCCCCTTCTATGTCTATACAAATGCAAATAATTTCCCTGGTCCATGGAAAACTGCTGGGAAAACTGTGGAAAAGTCAGGGAATTTTGAAAACCTTAGTCTTGAAAACCTGAACAAGTCAGGGAAATTTGTGACAGGAGTCCTGAGAACCCTGAAAATATCTCTATTCAATTCTCCAAACTCAAATTTTGCCCATCAATACTTTTATAACAGTACTAAATAATAGCCTTTAATTCATAAATGAAATGAACAAAGTACCTCATTGCTAAGTTGGCCATCTGGATCATAATCAGCCATGTCAGTTATTTGTGATTCAACACTGCAATGCACCAACTTTTTGCTCAACTTGCTTGCAAATTTCTATAAAAATTCACATAGAACTAAAAACAACTACATAATAAGTAACAAAGAACATAAAATTATAAATATGCGTGTTCATCGATGTATGATGTCCATTGACGTGAGCACTTTCGTTCGTGTTTCCGCATACCTGCTTGATTAATTCATTGATTGATCAGCTGAATGACTGAGTGATTGAGTGAGTGATTGAGTGAGTGATTGAGTGAGTGATTGGGTGAGTGATTGAATGAGTGATTGAGTGATTGAATGAGTGAGTGAATGAATGAGTGAATGAGTGAATGAGTGAGTAAGTTAGTTAGTGAGTGAGTGAGTGAGTGAAGAGTGAGTGAGTACGTGGGTTAGTGAGTGAAAAAGTGAGTGGGTGAGTGAGTGAGTGAGTGCATGTGTGTGTGTGCGTGTGCGCGTGCCTGCGTGCGTGCATGCCTGCATGTGTGCGTGTGTGTATGTGTGTGTGTGTTTAATGACCCACCATGGTTGCATAATTCATTTCTGTATAGTTCATGATACTTACAGCTACATAATTCATGATAAATAATGAAACTCTATCAAAATGATGACAAATAATCTATAATGTAAGACAAAGAATAGTACCTTTGATGTTCCTGTTTGTGTTCCATAGAATATTACCACTCGTTTGATTTCACATAATTGCCTATCTTTATTCCTATCCTGTAATTGAAAAATTACAAGAAAATAAATGATATCAATTGATGATCACAAAATAACTTTTTACATGGTCTAATATGATACATAAGGCCTGTCTACACAACCATACACTTGCTTGTGAACATCATCATCATACATCTGTATGTCCCTATGTTCAATTTTGTTCTGTGTTCTGCCAACATGCTAAAACGCCCGACAACACTAACGTGAAGCTGCTCAATGAAATAACGAAAGTGAAGCGACTCCTGCTTCTTTCCTGGGCTGTCACAGTAGTATCCGCATTCACCAAAGAATAAGATGTGCAAAAGAGCAAATAAAAATAAATGCCTTAAAGGTTAGGAGTCAAAAAGAGCTACAATAGTCGCTAAAAGTCGTTGGGACACTGAGAAACCCCCTCCCTCTGCATACTGTCATAGTTGCTACAAACACACACCATCCTTCCCCTCAGAACAACGTTGGCTCATTTGTGGGACACTTGACGTTGGCATGCACGCAAATTTTCCCATTATCACATGTACTTCTCCAAAAAACCAACATTGTTTCAGGGGAGAGGGGATGAAAGTTCATTGCATAGTACAAAAAGAGCAAAGTGTCCCAGGAATTCTGGCGATTATCGTAGCCTTGCAGCTTACCATGCCCTACTTTTCGAGCATCAAGAGACAGGTTTAGGTCAGTGTAGAAACTCATTAAGACTAGACAAGAACTCCTTTTGGTGCAAATTCGACTTAAACTCACAAACCAAATCAGTATCAACGAAATCGAAATCAGTAAAGTAACTATGACTCCAGATTTACTCTATATGCTTGGGAGCCTTGACTCACATATCCTCTTTATTCGTTGACAAATTCAAATCGATAGGCAAAAACTTACATAATCGCATAACTACATTTGATTGGCCCACAACTTGAACATCATCGGACATTTGCTGGGAAGAATTGCCATACAAATTAACATTTTAACGTGTTCTCATAAGCTTGAGCATTACAAAGGTAATTCATAAAAGCCTGCAACCTTTCATGCAAAAATACGCAACATTTAATACGAACAGAGCTATAGAAGATAAATAAGCATTTCTCTGAAGTACCTACAATATGCAGACAAGACTACCAATGGCCTTATTCATGTGGTACAAATACTTGATTGACATCTGCCTTACTATTCTGCTATAGTCCTGCCATATTGCGTTAAGCTCACTTTGTTATTCACATATTTCTTGTTCAGTTCGAATCGTGTCATAGAAACTGTATGCATTCTAAGGTGTCTCAAGTTTTCATTTCAACAGACCAAACGCATGAAATTTAACAAAAATGCGAATATCACCCTGACCCGTGCCTCAGTTGTAGTTATACTCCCTTAAACAGTGAAGAAGACTCAATGCTAGCAAACTTCCTATCACATTTTCTTCTTTCACTGTCAGTTCTTTTTCATCTTTGACGTGATGCAGCTACTACTGATGGATTTCCTCTTAACGAAAGTCATTCCTCTTCTAACCCTGTCTTTCCCTTTATTAAAAACACTTTATTTCTTAGGTTTGTAGACTCCTCATCTGTTATAGTGTCTCTTTCTCGCTAATCGTGAAGAGGATTTCATTTCCATCTTTTCTTTGTTTGTCATACCTTACTGGAAGCGCTGCTTCGCTTGGTTTGTCATACAGGTTAAAATCTTCAAGCAAATTTTTCCAGAAAAATTTCGTCGATGATATGCAGTTCTTCAATTCGTTGTTTCTTAGCATTCTGTTCTTTCTTTGCCTGTTTCATCTTTTGTGTGCCTGTATTGATCTAGCTGCTTATAATTATTACCAGAGAACAGTCATGGCGTACTAACTTTCTGATCTGTGAATTCAGCTTGATAGAGAATTTTTTCTGACCTTTGCCTTTCTCTTTGGAAGGTTGCTCTTGGCGATATTTCGGTAAATTGACTCCAACATCCAATTTTTGTCAACAACTTCATTAAATATGCTACAAGTGTGCCATGGAGCTTGCTCGATCGCTCCCAAATTTTGGAATATCACATTTCTTTCAATCAACAACATTCTTTATAACTATTTTCAAATGTGATTTGGCAATTATTATTATTATTATCAACCTCCAGATCAGGCGTTTGAGTCTTACTAAATAACTTTGCATCAACAATTGTCTACCATTAAAAAGCAGCACATTTCCTCTGCAGCAGTTAAACGAAATGATTAGCTACCATGCTAAATACATTGGAATTGGCCTTACCGGCCGGGTGAGGGTCAATGAATTAGCTCTGCTATAAGATCCCTTCCCAGCCAGTTAGGAAAAATTTTGTTAAGTTGTTCTTTTTTCATTTTTGTGTTATCTCGCTCGATTAGTCAATTGTAAAATTCCTTTGTTCATATTCTATCCTGTAATTCTTATGCTCTTATGCTCTTATGCTCTTATGAACGAAGAACATGGTATTTTTGACGTCAGGCCATTCTAAGCATTTTCGGAAGCGCTCGCAAATAATCGGAGGAATTCTCGTTTTTGGTTTTAAAACGCTAATAATTCCACAATCAGCCAGAATTTCTCAAAAATTGTACTTGCTATCGTCATGTCAAGACAAACTCTTTCATCTGTAAAAAAACAGTTTTGGCTTTGCAGTTCTCCTTTAAGTGCATATGCCCTTTGAGAGTTTAACTGTGGAATTTCAAACCTCGAGGCATACTCACTAGTACATTTTTCAAACGCACAAGTCTAACTGAGAACAGTAATGAGTCATGAAACAGTTCAACGACAAAATGACCTTTTTTGATGACTCTTTCGCACTAAAGAAGAGGTCAAAATCTTACAAAGAGGAAGCAAAGAAAACGATTTTGGATACGTGATGTCTAGAGGAAGAGAGAAGAGGTTAAAGCATAGAAAGAGAAGGATCATAGAAATACATTTTTCATTATTTTCAAATGACACCAGACCATTTTGGACACCTTTCAAGTTTGGTGCGTACTAAAATTGAAAAACATGACAACAATGTTAGAATGTCCATTCCTAGCATCAGTTGAAAGGCTGCAGTCGTTGCCATATTCATTTCGCATTGGCAGCACAACTAATAAACATTGTATCTGAGGCTTGTGAATGCTACGATGAATGTTTCCTGCTTGTTTCCCTAGAAACTAGTTCAAAGCCACCTGTTCATCAATCAACCTCCACAAACGTTCTGTGACATTCCATGCCACTTCAGAACTTTACACGGCAAGATAACAAAATTTTGTCCTGCGAGTTTAACTCTTTCTGAACTCTCGCCATCAGAAATTCAAACACACTACGTATTCTCATCAGGGTTTAACATGAACCCTCGCTGGCATGCACACTTAAACTTGTAGTCAGTACCAAGAGCAAAACAGTCAATAATGAGAATGAGATTTAGAGTTCTGTATCATTAGCATAGGGTTGAAGCTGCAAGCCTCTTTCTCGAATGATGTCTCCCAAAAGTAGCGCATATACTAGAAGAAGTAAGGGAGCAAACACTGATCCTGTGGAGCAGCACAAGATAATAATGCCTTCCTTGACTTTTCATCTTTGATCTTTACCATTTGAAAAATATTTTCCAGTTATGAAACAAACTACAGTCAAACTCGCTTAAGTCGGACTGGCCAAAGTCAGATATTTCACGAGTTAGACAAAAATGCTTAGTCCCGGTCCGCTTGCAATAAACGCTTTACTGTTCCTATGCGCATGTTGGATATTACATGTCGGATTTTCACGCAAGTCAGAGCATTTTGACGTACAGCCGTAAAATGACATAGTGTAACTCGTAGTCTGTTCTTGACTTCAATATCAAAATTTTAAGAAATGTCACAACCAATGAGTTTCTAACTCTCAAATGGTGTAAGAGCCATTAAAGTTCATTAGGTATCTGAATCTGGCAAAATGTCAGCACTTGTGACCAGAAACCTTCCAAACTGTCAGAAAGTGCACTGCACAGCTGGCTGTTTTGCGCCCACCCTAATATGACACGTTTTATCCAGTCAAATGATATATTTTATAGTGACATCATCAGGGGGGACGCATGTATATCACGTTTGAATGTGGAGTAATAAGCAGGTAGCTTGTTCTCCAAAGTGTAATACATATTAAGGAAAAGGACACGACCAGGGGTATGGAAAGAGCATGGTCAGTAGAACTAGGATTGAGGATTGCCTAGAATATACTAGAAAACATCAAAAAGGTGAGGAAGAGAAAGGCTGAGCGGAAAACAATTTTCAAGAAACGGAAACTTCTGGCCTTAACTATAATGATGCAGCACATTTCTTTCAAGCCCGTTAAGTGTGAGAAATACTGGCAGAGGACGACAACGTCTTCACTATTGTGGATAAGGGGAAACAGCAGGCGACCAAAGGTCTAGTCAATCTATTCAATGCATCTAAAAAATGAGCGCCTCAAACTAAGGATGTTGCAACCGAAGCAATCACTGATGTCACTCCAAATTCATGTATAGAGCATCACATAGGTATCGGGGCAGAAATCACATGCAATCTCTCGCAGCTAGCTGACATCATTGCTAGATTACAAGACATCATAGACGACAACTGATGTAAACACCGAAACTAGAGGAACTAACTAGAGGAAAATCTTCAGTTAAAATCACAAAACGTAGCTTTTGAGGATAAGATTGAGAGACAATGTCAAACTCAAAACAAGCGGGAAAACCTTTCAAATGCTCGTACACTACACAAAAGGACTAATTCAGTCAGCTAATCAACAACAAAAACACCCATCACTTATGACGATGCAATGATTGCAAAAAGGTGACTAAATTTGAAGGAAAGGCCACAAAAGCAAATCTCATCCTTCAAGACTTATGCCATAAAGAAGCCTTACTGTTCATCGATCATGAAGAAATAGCAGCCGACAAACACATAAATGGAAGCAAGCTTCATTTAAATAGATTTGGTGATGCTATTCTAGCAAGAGACCTCTTTACCACTTCACGGCACTGACATAGTACTTTACGTATATCCACGTTGAATACTATACAAAATACAAAAGAACAAAATCGAAGTGTAGATCATGAAATTGCTGATAACAAAGCTACAAAGCTCGTGATAATTCTTTCAGGCAAATCGAAATACAAACAACTCTCCGGAAAAACAGCTTAAAATGTGTAATGATTGGCTACCTGAATATCAATTCAGCAAGGAATAGGCTTGAATTCTTAAAGGCCACTGTTTTTAAATATGTTGACCTGTCTACGATCGCTGAATCAAAACTTCACTGATTCAATATTAACTGGCGAACTGATAGTTGAGGGTTTCTCGAAACCATTTAGATATGACCGGAATAAAAGTGGAGGAGGACTATTAATTTATGCAAGAGAAGGAGTACCAGCGAAACAGCTAACTTCATACAAATTACCAAGTGATATTGAACTTGCAGCATTTGAGCTTAATAGACAAAAGCAAAAGTGGCTGCTATTAAGCGCCTCACTACTTTGAGAAATGCCTTGACTACTTTAGCGATGAGTACGAAAATTTAATCCTCATGGGTGGTTTAAACTGTGAGCCCACAAGGACATGTTATCAGCGAATTCATGGAAAATATTAATCTTACTACTCTGTTCAAGAGTCCAACGTGCTTAAATCAGACAACCCCAAAGTGTATTGACTTGATTTTATCAAACAGCAAAAGTAATTTTTAAAATACTACTACAGTCGAAACAGGCTTGTCTGATTTCATGCAATGGTCACTACTGCGCATAAAAGTGGATTCACTAAGAAAGGGCCTATGATAATCAACTATCGGGACAATAAAAAAATTTGATCCGGATGCATAAAGATATGATCTCTCCAACAATATATCACATAACATACTTCTTTGTGGAGATCATGATGCATTTGATTGAGTAACAACTGCAATTTTGAATAAACATGCTCCTATGAAGAAAAAGTTTGTCCGTGCAAATGAAGGGCCCTTTATGACAAAAGAACTACAACAAGCGATGATGCATCGATCCAAATTGTGAAACAGGTGCAACAAAACTAAGACAGTCAAAAATTTGAGAGCATATAACGTGCAACGGAATAAGTGCGTGAAGCACCTACGAGAAGCTAAGATCAGCTATTATAATCAACTAGATACTAAAAACTTCTCAGACAACAAAGAAATAATAATTACTGCATAATGTGTCATACCTTTACTCTAACTAACAATAATCTAAGACTGGTGACACTGCCGGTTCCCGTCCAATGGAGCATCAACATAAACCTAAACAACAAATACGTAATGGCACTCTTCCGTCTTTCACAAGCACTAAGAGTCCAAAAGTGCGAACAACGACAATAAAACAACAAAAATAGATGCAAGTGCTTTCACAATCCATTTGATATCCGGCCTAGTCTTACTTACGTTAGCTACTCAAAAGACAAATTCCTACACTATCGCTACAAAAATCTACTACCAAATAGCAGTATTACAAGATAGTACAACACGATAATCAAATACCAGTGACTACAGCATGATGGATAAAAACAGAAAAAGTAAAGGACGAGGAAACAAAAATGAAAGCCAGACTAATAGCAAGGCGTTTTAAGGAAGACTCTAAACAATTAAAGAGAGGTTCACCAACACGTCCTACAGAAAGTTTGAGATTGCCGTTTTGAACGGCTTCATCTATGAAATGGGAGATTAACACTTTAGATTTCACAGCAGCATTTATACGAGGAAATGATATTCAGCGAGAAGTACATATGCACTCTCCAAGAGATGCCTGCCAAGAAGGCTGTCTCTGGAGGTTACAGAGATGAGGATACAGAGATGCATATATGGGTTGACAGATGCACCAATAGTATGGTATGACAAGGTGAAGGAAATACTGTGCATGTTGGGGACCAAGGTACCATTTATGATGACTCACTCTTCCTATTCTATGAGATGGAAGATGTGCTGTCAGGAATAATGCCAGTCCATGAGGATAACTGTGCTTACTGTGGAATCAAAAAAATCCACAAAACAGTTATTGATAACTTCAAACAGAAATTCAGTATCAGCAAGGTAGAAAGTGGTATTTTCAAATATGTGGGACTCCAAGAAATACAGACCAGAGAAGGGGTAACAGTGAATCAATAACTTTATGTAAACACTGTTAAACAAATTCCTTGGACAGCTAGCTGTAGAGATCAAAAAGCTGCTGAGCTCACAAGTGAAGAAAAGAGCAACTCAAGCCTTGGTGGACAAATGCTATAAGTGGCTTCTCAAACTTGCCCTGATTTGAACATTGAAACATGTGTAATGACTAACACAGGAAAGCAATCGACTGTCGTCAAAATTGAAAAGTCAATCAATAGGCATAACATTTCCTTCCATTCAGAGCACAGGTGGTGCACAGCTGAAAGCATTCTCATATGCAATGTATGTCACCCTAGATGATGGCTCACCACAAGGTGGACATATACTTGTCACTGATGGGAAGAACAAAACATCTACTGCAATGAGCTGGCAGTCCAAACAAAGTAAACAGAGTTGCAAAAAGCACTTTGGCTTCCTAGATTCTTCCACTTTCTGAAGCCACTGATGTAACATATCTGGTAGCCAAGATGGCAAACAAGATTTTTGACTACAAATCCACCAATTATTGAATGTCTCACAAACAATGCATCTCTGTCTGAGATACTTAAAACCTGAACAGCAGTATTTGACAAGAGGGTCAGAGTGTTTTATTGTATATTTCATATTTATAAATTTCCATTTGCTATGTTTTTCCTGGGCAGTCTCAGGTCTGTTTTAGTATTACAGAGGCTGTGGAAAGCACACTGTTAGTAATGGGTGAAAACGCTAGAGGTATTCTGGAGCTAGCTCGTGCAAGGACTTGCAAACCATTGTTTTTGTTTCACAGTTTATAAGTTCTTCAGTGGTCTTCCATCCCAGCTCTTGGATAAGTGGTCTGCTTGGGGCATCAAAGCTACTATTTGTTGCTACCCTTGCAGCACGATTTTGAAGTTTTTGCAATTTGGTAATTTTGGTTGAGCCACAGCAGCCCAAAACAGAGGAACAATACCAAAAGTGAGGCTCCACTACACCAACTGGTATAGAGGGTTTTCAAGGATGCCTTTGACAGGAAGGACTTGGCATATTTCAAGAACCCGACAGCTCTGGAGACTTTAATGGGAACTGCTTTAATTTGCTTTCTCAAATCAAGAGAACTGTTGATTTTGGTTGTTTGATTTTGGCCAAGGTATTTGGTTGTTTGGACTATGCTCTTTGTTGCATATCTTTAGGTCCAATTTCTCATTTTGACATTTAAGCATTTTATGCTTTTGTTTTGTTGCAATAAGCATGGAATGAGCTCTGGCAACATTCAAAGTAAGTTTCTTACCTTGCAGCCAGGTGTCTAATTAACTGAGGTCATTGTTAATAGCTTCATTCAGTTGAGTAATATCAGAGGATCGATAGCACAGGCTGGTATCATCAGCATACATAGACATAACTGAATCCTGGACACCCTGTGGGAGGTCATTGATATAGATGAGGAAAAGTAGGGGGCCAAGACATGAGATCTGTGGCACACCAGTTTCTATGTCATTAACTTCTGAATCAATGCCATTGAAGCTACAAAAGCATTTATGCCCAGAAAGGTAACGTGTAAACCAAGAGACTCTATTTCTTATACCATAATGCTCAAGTTTTAGGCAGAGAATCTCATGGTCAACAGTGTCAAAGGCCTTTTTTAGGTCTACAAATACCAGACCCACAAACTGTCCAAGATCCAACCCACTGTACCAGTCATCAGCATTTTTGAGCAAACATGTTGCAGTGGAGAAAAGGCGCAAAAAGCCAGATTGGTAACCTGAGAACAAACCATTTTCCTTCATGTACTGGTATAGTTGGTTGAAAAGAAGTTTTTCAAAGAGCCTTGAGATGACAGGTAAGACCGATATTAGGCAATAGTTAGATTTTTCAGTCCTATCTATATAGTGGATATTGCACACTTGAGAAAAATGGTGGACAGGAAAGAGATATTAGTTACATGGGTTAAAGGAAACAAGCTAATAGCTGACTGCCTCAATAACAGGGGTGTTTCCATTCAAAGGCTACTGGAGGTCCTTGAGAGGAATGAGCTGTTTTACAAAAGGACTGTTCCTGTACATATGACATAATTGTTCCAGTTGTTTCAATATTCCAGTTTCATTTGTTCTATGTTTTAAGTAAAATTGTTCCAGTTTCTGAAATTCCTTATAATTGACTTGAGATTGTTTAAAACAAAAGGTCAAGAAGACACTAGGGTTAAAACAAGACAGTAACAGACAGGATGTTTACTTCATGATATACACTGGATTCATGAGTATACAGTTCACACATAGTAGCTCTTTTACCCTAAGCATACCACTCATTGTGAAGTAAGGATGCAGGATTGTTGATGAATTCAATCAAAATGAGATAATACTGCACATTATAGTTTAGAAATACACTATTTTTAATATATATCATGCATCAGACATTCAGTGTACTGGAGTTTCAAATTTCTACATGGAAAGAACCTGAAATGAATCTAAAACAGTGACCCTCTAAAGTTGCTTGATGACCAGGTTCCACAAGCATGTAGGACCTCCCCAAGCTTGTACAGCACAGAGGAAGATTTAAGGCTGCCTATGACATCTATATCAATTGGAAGAGCAGCTTTTCATTCTGAATCCAGCAAAACTATGGTTGGACAATATGACAAACAAAGTTGCATTTCTTATCTATTTCATGACATTTTTATCATAGTTTAGCAATATTCAGGGTCATTTCAAGTTCTGAAAATGTAGCAGAATGAAAGCAGTGCATGGGCCTTATATAATTTCTAATCTCCATCCCTTACAACACTTTAGCTGATATTGTTTGGCTGTACCATAGCATAGCTTCATGACTGGATGTGGAATGTGGCATCAAAAGTCACAGGGGTATACTCAACAACAGAATGTACTCTTTCAAATAAAAGATGGATTGCTAGTGAAAAGAAGACTTTATGAAATGTCAAGAAAGCTACCCTAATGGACAGGCAGTTGTATACAGTGATAAGAAAGTACTGTCCAGTTAAAAACACATCTTATCTGGCTCTTATGGTCCATTGTAACATAACATACTATATAGATATTGCTTTAGTTTTATGCATATGTACAAATAATTATCTTTAAATTCATCTAAATGTGCAAAGCATTAGTAGCACTAAATGTGATCTACAGCTCAGACAGTAATTTCTTTTAGAATTTGGCTATAATGATTTGACTATAGTGAGTAATCTTGGAAATGCTACTTGTAAATACTAAAAAGTACCTGAGAGTCATATACTTTTCAAAGCAAATTTTCCATGCAATAAACATGCATAAAATAAAGAAATTTATATTCCCAAACAAGAAGAAACTTACCTCATTAGAAGTGGGGGTACCTGTTTCATGAGATCTTCCAAACCTCAACAGAACAAACCATGTCATTCCAAAACTTGCAGCAACAAATGTAAACAGAGGTATCCTGGCATAACTCCACCATAGAGTAAAATCTTCATACCAGCTCTTTTGCATTCCCTTATCTTCTAGAAATTAACCAATACAGTGTAAACCCATACCTTCATGTGTTTAAAAGATATCCATAGAAACAACACTTTAACAAAGCAGATTTATGTATGGAATGAACAATGATAGTGTAAAACAGAGTTACCGGAAGAACACAGCAATTATGCAATGCTTGGTATAGTGCTATATATTACATTGACGTATGTGTGGACAACAACTAAAGCCAGTGATTCAGCAAATCCATGATGAGAGCCTAACCAGCAAACAATAGAAAGAATCAATTAAATTTAAGGAGCTTCTTCCAAAGTCCCACTGACTGTTCAAAATTATTAAACTACCTAAGTGACTTAAACTTTTGCAGTTAAGATCTTGAGCACCAGAATCATGGTATGAGTGAAAACTCCAGAAGGGATAAATTGTCTAATGACAATGTATTGGAACCAGGGTTGTTTGTTGCAAGATCCCCCTCCCCACCATCAAAAAGTATCGAATGCTCACTCACCAAACTCTGTAGTCTGTAAAACCTCCCTCCCCCTGACCCCCCCACCATCAAAAAGTATCAAATGCTCACTCACCAACCTCTGTAGTCTGTAAAACCTCCCTCCCCCCCCCCACAGTGATCCAGATTCTCAAAATAGCGGAATAAATAGGAAAAAACAAACCCTACAAAACTCAAGCTTTTACTTGCAGTTATCAAAATAGTGAACCAGGCCTATATAACAAAGCAAATTTCAAGAAATTCAGACTTCTGGATACAGAGATATGATATTTTGAAGTTGGAAGAAAGTGATTAGGGCAAAATGTAGTGCGATTTCTATTCGAAATTCAAAGTAGAATTTCAATAGCTTTCAAACAGAGTTTTATCCACTTCTCCAACTCCGATTGCAGCCATTTTTATATTGTTTTGTAGGTTTTTGTCTATATTTAGCCATTACTTATTCGTTCATACAGTATAATTAAGAATATTTTGTATTTTGCATGTTTTTTTAACTACGCTCATTTTGCTAGAATATCACTGAAAAACATAGAACTCTTGACGATAAGGCTAAAAACAAAAAAGGGCAGAAAAACAGCCTATATTGTGTGGAAGTACTGTTTCCAGCATACATTCAAGCAAACGGATTTGACAAATTCGTACAGATTAAAGAGCTAAGCTATTTTGAAAAATATCACCCTACCTACTTCATATGAATGAAAAATAGCATCTTTTCAGAATTTTGTATTTCATTCATAAAGATTCCATCTTAAATCTTCTTAAGCCATCCTTACTACTTAGAAACAATCTAATTCACCTTCTTCCACTAGTCTAGCAGGCATCAATCTGCATAGAAGCCTATGGTTTGAGTCAAATTTCCTCATTGAATAGTCAAGCATTTTCAAGGCTACTGGAATAAAGGAATTGAATCAAAGCAACCGGGTATATTCAACATATTTCAGTTTGAAACATGCAGCTTTCCTTACAATCATCATATCCACAGTGCTGTTATCACTGTTAATAGTTTTGCTGAAATTTATGTATTTTTTCTACAATAATTTCAAAACATTAATCAGTGATTATTCCTTCAAGTGGTAACATGCTATCCAGTGGCACGTGCAGTACGTCCCTACACTATTCTAGTTCAAATAATACAACGAGTGACTCACTTGTTCCTAATTCATTTGCTTGGATACTTGACAGCAAGGATAGGAGCCATAAATAGACTTGAGTATTTAACGCCATGAATGCCAGTAGTAAATTGATATACTATAATGATAAAATCTAACTTAGCACATAGGCCTAGTTGCATTCCACACTTTTCAAAACCTAACTTCCTCAAAGCGAGGCCAGAATTGTTTCAAATTCAAATAGTGTACTGTATGTCCCAGTTTTAAATACCTTAGGTGTATTTAAATAGACCCTTTTCACATTCCAAAGTCACGTGAATCTATGAAGTCGAAAGCGAGGCTAACGATGATGTCCTCAAACTTCGTACAGTGTGATGGTGTGTTTTGATGCCGTATTTTGCTTCTTGCTACGTCTTAACAATGGATTGCTTCAATAAGATGCGTCAAGACGGAAAATATATTATCTTTTTTAGAAGATTGACTATCTTCGACAGCCATTTAGCACAAAATAATCTTAGTTTCACCGTGTACTAAGAAGGCCGATCTCGTTCGTTCTATATTTGAGGAGAAAGCAGGTAGCCCAATCACCCACAGATTGTGTAAGGAGTCCTTTTGGTGCAAATATTACAACACAAGTTCTTTACAGTGTGGGTATTTGCCTTGAAGTTCTGATTTTTGAGATGTTGCACCGTCCACTTGATTTTGCATAATTTTAAATGCAAAGACCTAAAGTAGGTTTGCTGCAAAAATGCCAAGTTCAAAGTTTGTTATAACACTTTCAATGTGAAAAATTTGTCTTGATAAAGATAGCAACCATATTTTTTCGATAAATGCATGGCAAGAATCTTGTATTGAATATTCATCATTGACACTGACAGTGCAATTGATGTTATCAATATATTCTTGCTATTGATCCTTCTGGAAATGCAGTCAGTGGTGCGTGCACCTGTTTGGCAGGCTTCATTTTAGGTATATTTGGAAATTTAGTTATATTGGTAGTATTTTGTTTATTGGGAGATAAGGAGGAATTAGTCAGGATGCTCCCTCATCCTCAAAAGCTGTCATATTTTCAATAAATAAGGTTCTTCTATTAGAACTCAGCCTTGATAAATAAGGTGATAAAAATATAAGCCCAGTTTCAATCTTCATTGAGCTCTATGACTCAAGAAGCATCAAATCTTGGCCACCATCAAAATAAGGATAAGCTTTTACATGATTATTTGTGTAAACACAGGTTACACAGACAAGTACCTTCTCTAATGCAATCTGCCTGCTGCCAACATAGCAGGCATCCTGCCTACTATTCTTTCCTGACTTTTCTTGAAAATTTAGGTGTTTTTCTTGAATACATATCAGAGATACATAATTTCTGCAAATGATGCAACTGCCCCATCTTTTAAAACTAAGTAATTGAACACATTTTCCAATTTGAGTAAGAAAGGGAGGCTCTCTGGTCAACTACTTTCTCAAACAGGAACAAAAAAATATCATATACTGCATCCTATGTGCAGAGTTGTTTACTGCGCACAACAGAATTTATTCACATTGATGAAAACACTCCTGACTTTTTCCTGACTTTTTCAGGTTTCAATAAAATTTCTGACTTTTCCAGACTGTCTTTAAAAATACAGGTTTTCCTGACTGTACAACCCTGCATAGTGGAAGCTTCTTGAAAAGTTAACTCAATGTTTCATGAGTTCTCAAGTTTTGCAACATCTCTTGAGAATGGAACCCAAAATTCACCCTATTTGCAATATGTATATCATAAGTCTATGACTTTAAAAGCTTAAGAAATAGTCTATTTAAGGTTTAGAATTAATAATTTACAGAGAAGATTCATTGCACATCATGTGAATCTATTACAAAATTCACAGACAAGCTTGGGGATTGAGAAAAAGTAACACTTAGCAGCTCTTCTTTTGGTTATAGGAAATCCATTTACATAGTGGATAGACAGGGCAGAAAAATCATGAACTATTTTTCAAACACAATGCTTAGCTGCAGTGCCCAGATTAAGGGCAGTTAGTGTTATTTTATTGTTTGAGGGGAAAACCATAATTCATTGTTAAAAACCTGTTTTGTCTCTATGTGGAAGCCCTCTTGCTTGAATACTAAATAAAATGGATCAACTGCTGTAACAAGCTGCACTTACATATAACTTAGGGCCAAAAAGCTATACAATAACAAGGTAAGGATTGAAACAGTAAACAAAAACGGACTGTCGATACTTGGTCTGCAATTGTGCGTAAAGTATGCAGAAAAACATACTTGAAACTTGAGAATTAACGTCTGTCCATGATATTCTATATTGCAACTAATGAATCTGTTCTCCTTAATCTAATCTCAAGCTAGTATTTATGTGTCTTTCTGGGCTGTTTGAGAATTTAACGACATCACGTGAAGGCCAGTCGGTACTCCATCACAGCTATAAAATCTATTCAAGGGACAATAGGCGGCGCACTGTGTTCCAGCTGACTTAACACTCAACTCATTACCAATGCTTTCTGCCACTACTTCTCAAAGTAAAACATACCCGCAAACTTGTAAACTTAGTACAAATTGTGGAATGTAACAAGGCTTCGCTACTGCAAATCCCAGGACATCATCGTTAGCCTCACTTTCAACACTCAGACCTCTATTTCAAAATGAATGTGAAAGTGGTCTATTCGCGGTGTACTATTTTTCGCGCACCCCTGACTGCGCGAAATTAAGTACTGCGCGAAAAAGGCGACGCATGCGCATAACGCAAAGGCAAAATCGTCATAAATTCTACGAGAAAGTATTCAATGCTTTCCTTTCTGAAAAAATACTAAACTCTTTATTATTTTAAATGTCAATGTCACTAAAATCTTGGTTGTTGAACTGAATTTGATCAGGTTCGGTTTAGTAGGAGTTCACTTTTTCTTTCATAATGTTGAAAACCATTGGTCCAATGAAGAGAAATGCAAAGAATTTCTGCTGAAAATTTTGATGCCATATGTCGAAAAGAAAAGAGAAGAGTTACAACTGAGACAAAATCAAGAGTGGCTTTTGCTAGCTGATGTTTTTAAGGGCCAATGGACTGAAGAAGTGAAGCAGTTGGTACATAAAAACGGAAAGATGGTTCCAGTGCCAAACAACATGACCCATATTTACCAACCCCTTGATCTCACTGTGAACAGAAGTTGCAAGGCATTTCTCCGTAAAGAGTCCCAAAACTGGTTCGCAGGACAAGTCCAGCAGCAAATTCAAAATGGCTGTGAAGCAAAGGAAGTCAAAGTGGACTTGAGAATCAGCATTTTGAAGCCGATAGAGGCAAAATGGTTTACATCGTTTTATGACCGCATGCAAAATCGACCAGATATAGCTGTAAAAGGGTTTAAGAGGGCTGGGATTACAAATTTTTTAGCAACAGAGCGGCAGTATGAAGACCCATTTCTGTAAAGAGGTTACTTTTAGGCAACATAAACGTTCAGGAATATAATTTCTTTACAACTGAATAATCGTGTCATCCTGTGTACTTTCTCGTGTGCGCGAATTCAAGACTGCGCGAAAATATGAAAAATTTGTGAGCGAATTTAAAATGCGCGAATTCAAGAACGCGCAAAATATAATACACCACGAAATTACATACACCAAAGGTATTGGCCATCCTCCAGAAAACTCCCCCCCAATAGGCCCCCTGCTAGAATTTCAAATTTGCTATTAAGTCCCCTCCCCATATGATGATAAGCACATTGAGCAGGGGCCAATTCAGGCTGTGTCACCTGAGGCACAGAACTCAGTCACTATTCCAAATACCATTATTCAAACTTCGTGATTAACCACCTAACAATATACGTTTTTCATGAGTTCTAATAAGTAGTGCAAAAGGCCCTCTGAGACTACACGAAGCTTTCCGGTTGCTGTCGAATGAAAGTGTCATTTAGCTCTACATCATTCATAATCATCACTTAACAGACAGCTCATTTAAGCTGAGCATCCATCGTCTCTATACTCTTCTGTCCTGTGCCAGCCGATACAATCCAACAAAACTCTGAGATCCACCAAACTCTCGAATATTGTCGCTAAACTTGCCTCTATCCCTTTTTCCATAAACTATCCCTGATAATACGTCCCTGCAAATGTGATCTTTCCCAAAATGTATGCCCAATAAAAAGTGAATTTTCTTCTAACAACGACAACTAATAGTCTTTCAACAGTTCCAATTTTATGAAGGTTCCTGGGCAATAATAAACTAGAAATAAACTTTAAAGAAATGACGACAGGTTGAAGCTTGTAAAACATGTTTCGATTGTATCATCAATCATAATCAGTTACAGATAAATCACATTACATCTTGCAAAAGATATATAAAGACAAGTGACTACTCCATAGCGGTCTTTGTTCTTATTTTCTTGCTCTATGCAGTCTAGTACCTATTCATTAGCTCATTTAGTTGTTCTATATCCCCAGGTAATTCCCTTTGTTAGTTTATCATAGCCCTCATTCTAAGATGATTGATAATACAATCAAAACATGTTTTACAAACTTAAATCTGTCGTCGTCATTTTGCCGCTTATTTCTAGTTCTAATTTTGCTCAAAACATATTCGTTTGACTTTTTAACGGTTCAGCTAAATCTCAATAATCGGCGATAACACCATAGTTCAAAGGAAGTTATTATGTTTTTATCTATTGACTTCAGTATCCAGCATTCAGTTGCATAGGTAGCAATACTACAGTCTAGAGATGTTAGAAGTCTTTTATTGGTAGCAATTGAAATTGTTCTATCTTTCCAAATGTTAGTAAGCGAATCATGGCATTTTATGCAATAGCAAGACATCTCATAATTTCCTTAGAATCATTGTAATTGTCTGTAATCATTACTCCTTGGTAGACAATGCTGTTCACCTTTTCTCTTTTGCCATTTTTGTCTTCTTTTATATATATGCTCATAAGATTACAAAGAATCTGACATAGACACACATTTCAACTGCAAAACAATACCATGGGGAGCATAGCAACCCTATGGCAACTTAAAATTGAAGTAAAGAGTTAGATAAATAAAAATTAAGATAACATAAGATTTATCAGCAACAAACAACTGCCGTGTCTGCGTGTTCACTCTCATGGGCGCCCGGAGGCTCTCGGAGGCGATCGGAGGCTTTCAAGTTAAGGTTATTTCCCTCGGAGAGGAAGCGCTTGTTAAAAGGGCACTCAGCAGAGGAAAGCACGGCAATAATCTGTTAAAAAGAGAGGAGAGGAAGAGAGGTAGATTTACGGTGCTCTATGGCCATTTATTCAAAGTGTTTGGTGGCCTTGATATACTCTAGTGAGAATGCTAGCATTCGATGCAAATGACAGGTGCTTATGGCCATAAAGGATAATAGGCCTATCTACTAGCTTTTTATTTGAAGGATTTGCAAGACCATGTGGCAACAATGGCAACAACATTACATTCACACAATTGAGAAGATAACATCTCTGTACATCATAAGTATGGCAGAGCAGAAGATAGTGCTCCGTGTCCTCAACACCATCGTTTGAAGGGCACAAAGGGTTCAATGTGTAATCAAAATTATGCTTAAATTTGCGGAAGTTCAGTTTACTAAGACCAACAAGTAGCTGTGCTAGAATGGATAAACCTTTTGGATCAAGCCAGATCAATCTTTCCCATTGATAATTATATGGTCTTGTTACCACCGGGCTTCTAATAATCTTCATAACCTTAGGTTTACTCGTTTTGAAATATACGCATAGACCCTGTGTTCTAGATCTTGTAATTCTGTTATACCACTAACTAAATAATGAATATAGAATATAATAATATACTATCTAACCTTTGATTTGTAATACCTCTTCCGCCAACCTTGATTTCACTTTCATATTCATCAAGTGCATTTCTCATAATCACCTCAAAATATATGTAAAAACGATATGGAGATAATATACATCCTTGCAATACATCTTGTTCAACGCCTAGATAGAACAAACACGGCTTTGATGCATAAGAAAATAAAGTCGATTTCATGCCGTTAGATGTGCACGTCAAGTGGATGCATAAAATCAAAAGATGGTACTTTAATAATGGAGAAGGATAAAATTTTAGAACGATAGTTAGAATACATTGAAGAACTGTTTGACGATGAAAGAGGGCAGAAACCAGTTAATAGAAAGAACATAGAAGGTCCTAGAGTCATATAAGCAGACGTCACTGCAGATATTGCACATACGAAGAGGAACAAGGCAGCGGGTCCAGATGGAATAGTAGTTGAAATGATTGAAGCACTTGAAGACTTTCGAATTGATACAATGACGGAAATTATAAATGAAATTTTACGACAGCTGTACGATTCCAGAAGATCTAAGCAAATCCAGTTTTATAGCTTTACCAAAGAATCCCAATGCAACAGAATGTGAGCTTCATAGAACCATAAACCTCGTCAGCTACGCGATCAAAATGATTTTAAGGATAATCATGTGGAGGGCAAGAAGAATATTAAACCTGAAATAGGAAAAGAGCAATATGGATTTATGAAAGATGCGGGAACAAGGAATGCAATTTTTATCTAAAGAACGATATACGAAAGATCCTTTGAAATGCAAAAAGATATTTAATTATGTTTGATTGATTATACCAAAGCTTTTGACAAAGTGAAGCACGTGCAATTATTAGATATGCTCCAAGATTTAGACATAGACGGGAAAGACATACGTCTATTAATAAATTTGTATTGGGAACAAACAACAGGTATGAAGATTGACAATAAAAGTAGCACTTACAAACAAATAAAGAGAGGAGTGCGCCAAGGATGCGTATTGTCACCAGAGCTGTTTAATTCATATAGTGAACAAATTTTAAGAGAAAAAAAGATTGTACGGGTTTAGTGATAGGAGGCTATAACATGTATAATTTAAGGTATGCATATGATACAGTATTGATAAGTGACTCAAGAGATCAGCTACAGGTGATTTTGAATAAGGTAGAAGTAGAGAGTGCAAAAAGGGGGTTATCACTTAATTGCGAAAAGACTGAATGCATGCTGATAAGTAAAAAACTAGAAGTGCCAGATTGCGTATTAACAGTTGGAGAAACAGTGACAAAACAGGTTGAAAAATTCAGTTACCTTGGGAGTTTAATTACATCAGACGGTAAAAATCACAGTGATATAAGGAAGAGGATCGGAATGTCAAAAGCTATTTTCGAGAAATTGGGGAAGATACCAAAATAAAGACAATTATCAATGAAAACAAAATTAATAGTATTAGATTGCTATATATTTTCTACCCTCACATATGGCAGTGAATGTTGGACAATATCCCAAACTATGGAAAAGAGATTACAATCAGTTGAAATGTGGCTTTACAGAAGAATACTCCGAATATCTTGGACCGATCACATGTCATATGAGGAAGTACTGGCTAATATGGGAACAAGAAGGAAACTTGTTGAAACGATCAGGAAGAGGCAACTGCAGTCTTTAGGGAATATTTTAAGGAAAGAAGAACTGGAAGACGTGGCAAAAACTGGAAAAATTCATGGCTGTTATAGATGGCTGTTATGGATTGAGGTGGAGAGAACGCCAGCATGTGCATAGGAGAAACTTTTAGCTTTTTGAAAAAGGACTTTTTACGTCTTTTACATATTTTCCAACATACTAAACATGTGTCTATTGTCCTCGTTCATAATGTCATCATCATCGGCACAACCATCAGCTGCATTTTCAGTGCTTCATGTTGCAATTACTCATTTCACGCAAGCATTTCTGCAACACAACAAACAAACAACCGCGAGTTACTTTCGCCAGACAATTAAGGGTCTGATCTGGAAAAATTGTCCTCTTGACTGGTAATTAGTAAAAGGGAGGTTGCATTAAGAATGTCCTGGTATGCAATTTTTGAAAAAATAAATGGTCGGAGGGGGGACGTCTATTCCGGATTGGAGAGTAACTGTTAATCGATTTGTGATCAAATTATTTACGCATGTTTTTTATTTGCTTTCCATTTGCCCCCCTCCTTTAGCATATCAGTTAGTCTGTCCCTTCATACTGATAAAGGATCCTGTAATGGGTCCGAAACGTCTGTGTCACAACGTTATGAGACGTAGTCATGAAGTAATGACTGTCCATATTTACTGTCTTGTCTTTTCTGACACATTACTTCATATCGAGGCCATGATGTAATGGAAAACCTTACCATGAACTATGCTCTCGCTCAATACCCAAACGTAACTCAGACGAAGGGAGATGTCTCCAATATACTATGTCAAAGACCAAGAGCAGTAGACAGGGAGGGGGAACGTAAACAAAGCAAAGATGCCGCAAATAAACCCTCAGAATGTCAACAGAGCATGGGAGGACCAGAGAATATTTTTTATTTATGACAGAAGTGAGCTGCAGAAAAATGATAGCAGTCCAGAGGATGGTCTTTTGTTTTTTTCTCCAAACACTGTAAGTGGACGTTTATTTCTCATGCCTACAGTATATGTCATTTTTTCCTCCTATGACAAATTCGAACAAGCTAGGAAGCGCATATAATACATGGACTCAGGTACGTAGAAAGAATTTGAATGTTGTAGGGCAAGAGCTGATAAAAGAGCGTTTGCAGTTTAAGGTAACGGCTAAATGAGTTGCCAGACCCCCTTAAAGTCCATACCTAAGTACTCCTTGCAATTGATTGAATGGAATTAGACTATGAAAAGTGTGGCACGGCTCACAAATTTATCAGTAACCCTACCTTTCAATCTAGCTGCAGCCCAGGTTCCAATAGCAGCCCATATCTGCATGCCAACTGAAAGTCATCAGTTTCAGCTGTGAAATCGCTGTATCTATTAAGCAGCTTCATTCCATTCTGCACCTAACCCTACAAATTGACCCAAAATCCTATCCAAAGCCCTAATACTGGGCCCAACCCTGATGAAATCCCCACTGAAAACCCTCACTCAAACTGATACATATTGTCGCAATGCAGATGTACCTCATTGATAAATGATCATCATAAGACTATTTTGGCAGATACATACATTTGCTAGAAGCAAATAATGGTGACTGAAAAACTGTTCACCCCTAATTGTTGGCCAATGACATCTTTGGAGTAGAATACCAGATGATAATATTAACCAGTAAATTTAAGGTATACATATCAATTGTTCAAATACATATCTATTGGTGACATGATTTACCTTTGTAAAAAGGTCTTTGCATCAGTAAAACAGAGTTGCTTTGATTACTGCAGGGATTATGCTAGAAAACATAAATGTAGCTATTCATACTCAGAAAGCTCACTATCAAATACAAATCACTCTTACAAAAGCATTGAAGTAGCCACAATATTTAGCCAAGAAAACAGCCTGTGGTGGCTCTTCAACAGAGTTATATCTGAACTACTAAGAAATTATCATAACTTATTAGCATTGCTATCCCCAGATAACAGAAAGTGTGTTTATTTAAGCGTGTATATGCATGCCTCTTTGTACAAGTTGAAGTTCAAATTCATTTCATTTCCAAATTCCAAAACTAATATAAATTCCAACAACAACTACAATTACAAAATACTATAAAATAACACCAACAGGAGCAGAAATGAGTGTACAAAGAAATGCCATTGTATATAAAGGGGATCTGTATGTTGAGAATTGCTTTTAAGTAGGAACTCTCTGAATAGATGCACTAATCTAGGAGAGAGCACCCCTTGTTTTATTTTCCCTATTATTTTATTGCTTGTAATTTTGTGTGAATTAATTAATTAAAACTCAGACACACTTAAATTTGGTGTAGGTTTGGTGTATATAGGTAATTTAAGCAGGCCCAATGTCATTTTAAGTTTAGTACTGATGAAGATTTTAATCAAAACATTTTTACTTACAGAAAAGCTTATTTTTGGTTGATGATTTATTCTAAATATTTCGATTAAATTCTTCATTTTCAATTAAAATCTCACTATTAAATATCATTCGTTTTGGTCACATATTGAAAAGTGATGAAAATGATTCATTTTGGCCAAAATGTAAGGCTACAGCCTTGGTATTTTGCCCACAAATGACCAATATATATATATATATATATATATATATATATATATATATATATATATATATATATATATATATATATATATATATATATATATATATATATATATATATATATATATATATATATATATATATATATATATATTGTGTAAACAAAAGGGGTTCGTTTTCTCACTTGTACTCTTCAAGCAAACAATGGTGACTAGGTGCTAATTGTCCAATCTTGGGGCCAAATAGACGCACTATTCATCATATCACGTGCACCTGCATCTGGCTATATATTTCGGTTCACCCTTCTGTTGTTATCTGGTGTTTCTTACTCTGATGAGTGTCGGACAGAAAAGCTTTCAGTATGCTAAAAGAATGTTCCTGCTTTTTCGTGCTATAGTGAAGATATATATATATATATACATATCAGGGATGGCTGGTAAAGAAATCAATATGGTACTAGAAGATAGGGATGTGGGCGTGGCTCAGATATGACCACACCCATGGTGATTTATTTTCTGGATGAGCAAGCAGGGCATCACATGTGGGTAGGGTGACTACTGCCCCACCCTAATTTTACCAGCCAGCGATATTCCTAGCTTTTATCAAGCAAGTTTTTTGAACTTGCAGCTCTCTAGATGTTTAATTGGCAGCCCTGTAGTAGTACCACGGTGTCATCAAAGGGGCATAGCGCACTATGGCAAATCAATCTTACTTTACGGAAACATTTGTATGCCGAACTCTAAAGGCAGTTTCAATCTACCTTTTGACAGTATAATAGCATTGCACGACTGTTCAAAGTTCCTGAAAAACTATCTGTATATAGATTAAAACACAGAAATGACTCAGAACTTCAAATGACTACAACTTTATAATGTACAACTAGTTTCGTCCATTCATGCGGATTCTTCAAGCTACAGTCATCCTCGCTTGTGTGGTATATGTTGTGCTTCCTCTTCTTCTTCTGTTTTTTACCTTTTAGGCACCATTTTTCTTTTGACAATTTTATATGTAGAGTTGATGCTGTTCTGCATTCAGAAATGGAAAGAAAAGTATGAGTATTGTTATATGTAAGAACAGAAATGGCTACAATGCGATTTATTTAGCTCATGACCATACTCCTTAGCATTGCCGAAAGTTCTACTCAATGAACACTACTTTGTCCCTCTGAAAGTTCTACTCATTGAATGCTAATTTTGTGCTAATAAAATTGGCTTCAAGATGGTTGTATAGTATGAACAAATTATCTCAGTGTAAAGATAAACAGGAAAGGCTCTCCTCTGAAAGATATATTATTGTCCTTTTGCAATAGCAAACATTTAGTGACCACACTCATGAAAGATTCCATCGTTAGCCAAACTCAGGACGTTTCCCTTTTTACAGTATATCTTAGTACATCTCAGACCATATAAACAATTAATTGTACTTCTGAGGTTTTCTTGAGAGTCTCCCTGAGTATATCCTTACACCTCCCTTTTTCCTCTTCCTTTCAAGGAGTAAGGAGTTTTAATCAGCTTGCAGACGAAATGAAATCTGAAACTTCACTTTTGTGTCAATTTGAACTTTTAGTTTTGTTATTTTTCTATTGTAATTTATGTCTGTTTTGGACAGGTCTTTGATTGATATCAGCACTTGTTAAACAAGTTCAGCCTGTATAGATATGATGCTATTAGTATTATTATCATTATTGTTACATTATTATTGTTTTTAAAGACAAATTTGCAGAATAGTTCTCACAGGAAACAGCTCAAATATATGACCTTATTAAGGGAACAGAAGCAAAAATTCAATATAGTTTAATTTGTAAATTTGTCCATGGTGCTCTTGGTGTTTTTGGCCAGACACCGCAAGCTGTCTTGGTATATTAAAAGATCTTGAATAGTATGTCACAACAAGAAACTATATAATAAGACGGACAATGATAATTGCCATATGACCTACATTCTACATACACTGTCGCCGTAATAAGTATTGGAACTGTCCAGAATTTCTTATGTTTTAAGATATTAGCTATAGTATTTTCGTGTTTTTTTGTTATATTATCCCAGTAGCCCTCTGTATACTACCTTTTCAAGCGAGGCTTACAGTTGTATACTCAGAGAGGCTATTCATGAAGTGTTCATTA
The DNA here is from genome assembly GCA_964019165.1 of Mastigias papua. Lineage (NCBI taxonomy): Eukaryota > Metazoa > Cnidaria > Scyphozoa > Rhizostomeae > Mastigiidae > Mastigias > Mastigias papua. The sequence continues at coordinate 9,929,602 of OZ025274.1, forward strand.
ATCTATCAATGAGTACACTTGGAATCATGGGTAGGTCGTCTGAATCACTGCGCTTAATGCTTGATGACCTTAAATTAGACAGAACTTCCCCAAAACATTTCATTAAGAAAGTGATGAACATTGCCATCAGATGTAGCTATTACCTTTTTCTGCCGTCGCAATAAACTGTGGACCAATCCTGACCAATCCATTGTTAGAGTTGCAGATAGCCAATCGTACGCTACCTTAAAGAGAGATGACTGATTGTAGTGTAATGCAAAATAGTGAATTGAATGAAGTTTATAAAACATTACTATACCATCATTCGATTGCACCATTTGCACTCAGTTTTTCTGCACATTCTTTCGTTCTATAAGTCCTGTTAAACTCTTTAAAATCCCTAGGTAGATTTCCTCTTTACCTCAACGAACAATTTCCTATGATTTATCGCCTCCTTCGTATCATCAAGTCACAAAGATAGTACGTATGAGGAATGCTTCCGGTTTTCCGTGCCCTCTTAACAAAATTATTCCATTTAAGCGCTGTCCCTACCTTCGTTCGTATATCACAGCTGTATTTAGTATTATCTGGCAGCCAGGTGAAATTAACTGGCACCTTTGAACACACTGCACAGATGGCTGACATAGTTAATTCTGCCAGAATTAAACAAAAGCCCCAAGTAATCACATTGCTCCACGTCAAAAATGCATTTGGTGAAGTACATCATAACCTCATTCCTGCAGTTTTGAAATATCATTAAATTCCTAATCACATTCAACTATTGATCCGTAATATTTTCTTAGATTTCCAGACATCTATCATCACTGACTCCTTTCAAACATCTTTTATTACAGTTGGCCTCGGACGTTCTCCAGATAGGGAGATTTTCTTTCTTTCGCCACAACTTTCTTTCTATATTATCTTGGAAACACCAATTGATAAATCACCTGCCGATTCTCTGTTTCTGCGGGGTTAAAAACCCTGCATATTAGGCCATCATCCTCTTCATATGGTGCCGATCCTTCTGCTTCCTTCTCCCTGATCTTTACCAATGAGTCGTTTGTCTTCTGCAGCTTTTGCAATTTTTCTTTTCCTCTTAAATCTGCAATACATATGTCACTATCCAAGCTGTACCTTAATTCCATGCCTCTCCATTGTTTCTTCAGTAGTTTCTTTTGACGTCTTGTCTCCCCAACTTTCCCTTATCTGTAAAAGCTACAAAACTGAATATGCCTTCAATCTGTTTCGGACTTGCTTCAGAAACCATTTCTTCCACCAAGTTTATCCCCTCTTCTTTTTCTTTTCCATTCTTTGTTTTCTGGTCATAACAGCTATTTCAAACGTATTCACCTTTTGATCTTCATCCAGTAGCAGCGCTACCAGGTCTGTCTCATTTCCGCCAAACAAAACTGGTCTTAGTAAGCCATCTACAACTGCTGCACCAACCGAATACGACTTGCTATTGTCTTCAATTCCTACAGTTGCCATTGGGTACTCCTTCATGTCACCATGCGCACACTGCATTGAAATCGTCTTTCTTCCCTTTTTCGATCCTTTCGGCTGTTACTATACTGGCATCGATTATAGTTTTGGAGCACCCTGTGTCCAGTAGTGATTCAGTCACCTTTTGCTTAGAATACGATATTCCGCTAGTTCTTCACTGATCATTAGCTCATCCTCCGATGTGCCTATGTAGTTCACCTTCCCCTTTCCTGTTTGTTCCCTTGCTCTGTTCTCTGGGCATTTCATGACAATCTGTCTCAATTGGTTACAATTAAAGCATCTGCAATGAGGCAGTTGAATTCTGCTTCTACTGAACTCCTCCTCTGTTACTGTTGACAGAACTGTTTGCTATCACACTCCCTGCACATTATTCCAGCGCTTTGCTGCGATATGAACGATTTGATGACATTTTTGGGAACGATTTGATGACATTTTTGGCATCTTTTTGGCTCTTCCTTTGCAAATTTTGCACACTGCTGCTACATATTCATCCGCCCATTCTTCAACCTCTAGTGTTGTTTTTGGTTTCCTTTCCCTCAACCATATCTTGAGATCTGCCAGCAAGCTCTCCATCAGTTGTTCAATGGCTATCGTTTCACAAGTTTCCTCTTTGGTTCTTTCTTCATTTTCTGTTACTGTCCATTTGTTAAACATGTTATTGAGTCGGACACCAAACTCTAAGTATGCTTCTGTCATCTTCTTTACACCTCTGAATCGTTGCGTGTAGATCTCCTCATTGATATCATACCGCTTCAGTATTGCTTCCTTAACCAAATGGTGCTATTTTGTTCTCTCCATGTTCAAACTTCCATATGCTGATTGTACCCTGCCGGCCAGTAGCGGTACTAAATTCAGAATCCACATATCTTCCGGCCAGTTATATGCATGTGCAACCCTCTCAAATGTCGTCAGATAATGTTCAACGTCGTCCGATTCTGTCAATCTCTCCGAATTTCTTCTTGTTCTGTTGTCAGCCGCTGATCTAGTATGGCTTGATCTGTTTTGAATCTCCGTTCTCTCGTACCGCTCTCTGCTAATTGCTTCCTCGCGGGCCTCTCGCTGTTGCCCTGCACTCTTCAAATCTTCTATCATTGCTGTTTGCTGTCTGCTAATCGATTCCACTAACCGTAGCATGAAATTCTCTCTTTCCTTATCTTCTTCTCCCCGTCTTTCTTTCTTTCTGCCTGCTTCTTCATCAACTGCACAATTTCACTGCCTTGACCTCCTGGTGCACCGATGCCAACATCTTGTTCATACGTATTCCTACCTTCTGATTGTTCTGCAGCTATCTTCATCATTTCTTAATCCAGGTTTATTTCATCTCACTGCTGGATCAATTTCAGCTATTTCCCAGCTTTGAGACTAAACAACTTATGAGTATTTTTGTTGTTGTTTATATTGACAAATTATATAAACTATTCCCATGTACAAGTATACCCTTACCTTACACCTTAGTCCTCTCGACACATTTTTGCGTGTTGGTCAGAAAGCATTTCAAATGATTTCTATAGGCATTTCCTCTCTCGAATTCATTATCGCAAAAAATTGAAAAGTTTGGATTTCATTTGAATAGCTTTGCGTAATGTATAATTATCCTGATTACCGCTAGTAAATGATGCAATCTGGTTCTCAAAGGAATACCGCAAAAGAGTAAAATTAGTTGGCCAGAGGGGTCAGTATTAGACCCTTTGTTCTTTAAAATATTCGTTAACGATGTATCTCTTATAAGGCTAGGATCTGAGGTCTGTAATTTTGCAGATGTTAACACTTTATGCCCATTTGGAAAAGCCTTACAGTATATGAAATACAGTAGGTACTAATTTGGAAGGTAACCTCGGTACATTATTCAATTGATTGACGTGGGGAAGGGGTATCATCAAAAAATGATTTGGAATGAAAATTTTGACAAAATCGAATATGATTATCTTGCAATTAGGCACAACAGAGTATAAACTCTACGAGTTCCAAAATAGTTCTGCATTTCTAGTAAAGCTTAGTCCTTTCTTCTATAGATTTTCTACGAATGATGTAACTGTTGCTTTAAAAATCCTCTAAACAGTTTTGAACAAATTCACTATCTTAAGGAGGAAATGTTGTATATGGTGCTTGACGGTAACCTTTTCATGCAAGGACCTCTCTAGTACTTCAAGTACTAACCGAAAAGGCCAATATGACACAAGCATAGAAGACATACCAAAAGGATCTTGAAACTGGCGTAAAGAGCCATGGTGTTCTTTTGCCATCTCATTTTCCAAACAGCTTATTTTATGTTAGATGCCATAATAGTGGAACTATATCCACAGCCCTAAAGAAGACGAATAGTCTATGGCCACTTTCACATTACTCCAGTTTCGTTTTGATCCAGTTCGTTTCTGATAAACGGGGCTGTTTTTCTTCTCTGTTCACTTTACTCCGTTTTCAGACAGAAACGGATATCTACCAATTGACGTTCACAGTTGTCCTCAAAAACTCATATGCTTGATGGCTTCTTTTGTATTGGCACTATTGGAAGCGTTTTCATATTCTTCCGATTTTGGTGCTTGGTAGAGATCTGTTTCTGGCTGAAAACTGAGTAGTGTGAACAACTCCGTTCAAGGGAACAAATACCGATCAAAATTAGAACAGAGTAGTGTGAACGTAGCCTAATATGAACGCAAAGCCAAGAACAGTGTTAAGCAGATCCGCTTTTGTCCAAAAACAGAGCAGTGTGAATGGGGCCGAAAAAGCAATTTTGAATCAATATATTGGCTCCAGATCAACAATGATGGTTTCGAAATAGATTTACTTAGGGGCGGAACTAATGGATTAGCATAATTAGCATACATTAGCAAACAAAATAATAAATCATTGATCCTACTTTGGCGATTCGGAACTTCTTTTGCGCTTTGGTATTACCGTTGTCTACTGGATCTCTTCCTAGAAATGAGGAGTGTATAAATTGGCATTCCTATTTATCAGAATTTCTTATCAATGGTGTATTTCTTTGTGCTTCGTTGGCTTGGGTACACTCGTTGTGGTGCTTGTTACCTGTCTCATGACGAGTTAATTTTCCTCTCGATGGAGAGGTTTCTTGTTTTGCATAGGCATTTCATGAGAGTTTGCAATGTTTCCCCATTTTTCTCAATTTATTTCCTTCTCTCATTGTTCATTGAAATTGTTAATGGTCATCTTACTTTCTTTCCTTTCCTTGAATTAGGGTTGACTCGTGATTACATCGTTTATAAGAGAAGCACAGCACATCTAGCAAATATAGAATTTTACTTTTACTTGTGGCTTGATATTATGATGTCATTCTTGAATAATCTGTGCTTTGTCAGCTGGGTCATATTTTGTAGTTGTTTTTGTTATTGAATAGCAAGTGAAGCTGTTATATTTTTTTTATTTAAGGTTTACATTGCGTAGCTCTCATTGTGTAGGCATCTTTTTTAGCATCTATTCTGAATGTCTCATTGATTTAATTCTCAAAAAGGCCAGTATTTCCATGTGCAGTTATTTGCTATAATTGTGCTGTATAGCTTTCTAGCAGGAAAGCTATAGTTTGGTCTTTGTCCTCTATGGGACTGCTGTCAGAGCTCAATGATGATTTGGAAATGTGGAGGAACTACACGTAACCTCCTACAAACGTCACTGTGCTCCCAGAAATGTATTTGTACAGTTTTCTCAAATCCTATAGTTAAAGTTTACTATTAGACAAACTGATGTAAATTCTCATTATTTTTAGGTAACCAGCCTGGACCAGTATGCCTTAGTTGGGCAACTTGTTGGAATGTTGTCTTTTACTGAAGGAATGCTAAACAGGGGGCCTCAATGTATTCGACTAAGGAATGGGAAGTTTGTTGTCAAATTAGTAGATAATTTTGCAATGGTAAGTTCATTGTATTTGCTAATATCCGCTCTTTGAGATTATTGCTATTTTAAATACTGTCATTACCTGCCTGTTTAAGCTTACACAAGAGAATAAGTACCACTCTTAGAAGGTAACAGAATGTTCAGTATAAAAGATGAGATGTGATACTACTAGAAAGTTACTTCTTTACTAACAATTAGCTTTGTTTTTGTATGTCTTCGCCTGACTTCGCTCAGAGTGTAATGGGGCCCATGTTATCTATTTTCTGCAAGGATCTGGCAGATACCATCTGATTTTCGACAAGGTTAAGGATTCGCTCAAGTACTTCGGTTTTTGGACGAAACCTTGTATATCACCACAGCACGAAAAGCAGCAACAATTTTATACATACCGAAAAGCTTCTTTTCGTGCGACAATCGCCAGTGTGTGAAACGTCGGATAACATCGGAAAGGTGAACCGAAATATATAGCCAGATGCGGATAGACGTGAAATGATTAATACTGTGTCCAGTTAGCCGTATGGTTGGCCACTATAATTTTTTGTTTGAAACCTCATGATATTAATGCAATCTAAGTATACAATCATACACCTCACTATAGGCAGTGCATAATTGGCAAGTCTGCAACTTAAAAAAAAAACAAAAAAACAAAACAAAACAAAACAAAACAAAACAAAACAAAACAAAAACAAAAAAAAACAAAAAACAAAAATTCTCAAATTGAAGTAAAGTAATAGCAATAGTAACTGTAATACTAAGGTAGTAAAGTCATAATCAATAGTCCAGTAAATTAGGGTTAGTCCAAGGTTTATTTCGTCTACAAAAGATATAATAAGTACAACGTACTGCAATATTAATTGTTTTAGACAGGATTTTATGTTTGGTAGTATCATCGAAGTTTAAGTCTCTGAGCATTGATGGAAAGGACTCAGAAGACGTTCCAAGTATTCCGAGAGCACTCATGGAGAGATTTATAAGTTTAACAGTAGAATAAGAATTTTGGAGGTCAGCAATAAGAGGGAGATATTTAGTAGCCTTACGGTCGCTATTTATCTGTATATTAATAGTAATAAGAATAATAATAATTTATTTATTTAAGATTAGCATGATAAGGATAGCTAGAAAAACTAGTTGCGGCCAACCAGCTAGCAAAGTTGAAACCGAACAATACTATTTATATCGTTCTATAGAAATCCTAAATTATTTACATAAAACTTGCACAATCTACAGTTACAATTGCTGAATTGATGTTTTTTAATTTTCCTCTTAAATTTTGTCAAGGTATGAGACTCTAATTTTTATTGGCACCGATTGCCAGAGTTTGTGTCCTGTGTACCTGATTGCCTTCTTACCATACGCATTTGTGCGAGGAATTGGTACTGACAACCTCAGGCTATATGAGATGTTCTTCTTCGAAGACTTCACCCATGAATTTGGGATTGAGATAATACTTTGTCTTATAAATTTCTGTAGTTAGCAACTGTAGATTTCTTTAGGAAATGGTGACTGAGGCTGCTTTCATCAGTAAATCTTCACATTTGCTACAGCATTTCAATACATCTTGAAAAAACGGCACTACCTTGAAGAGTTTTTATTACAGCACTTGGCACCTATTCAATATTGTTTATATGAAGAGTCTAAATGAGAAAATGAACTCTTTGCTTACACAAGACTGGGTTTGAGTCTTTATGTAAACTGATTCCAGAACACTTAAATGAAAGGACGACCCTGTTTGCCCTATGATCTGGATATTATTCGTCTGAATATGTTTTGGTGCATTATGGATTTTTGATGAGATGTTGTCCTATGACCGAATCAATTTTCATTCTATAATTAGAGTTTACTCACATACGAGGTGGCTGTTCTCTTATTATAGTGTTTATTGTAGTGTTTATTGTAGTGTGTCTTATTGTATGGTAGTTTTAGTGCTCTGCATGTGGCTATGTATTTCGGCTCACCTTTCCGTCGTTATCGGACATTTCATATTCTGACGAGTGTCGTACGAAAAGAAGCTTTTCAAGGTAGTTCCGCTTTTTCGTGCTGTATTGAAGTGCTGTAGTAAGTACGGATATGTTTAACTCCGTGTTTGGCTTTGTGGTCATATTGCTCGACCCCAAAACCGTAGCTATATGAAATCGATGTTTGAAATGGTTCTAGATGAAAGTGGAGCAAAATAAAGCCTCATTTGTGTTATTTGAACACGAAACACGGAGAATTTCAAAACGGTGCCAACAGCGCATATATGAAAGCAGCGTTCAATCACATGTGTTTTTGAGGAAAAATGTGAACGCCCTTTGATAGATATTTGTTTGTTTGAAATCGGAATAATGTGGATAGAGAAGAGACACAGCTCTGGTTATGCGAGTAAACACGAATCAACTTGAAAATGGAGTTATGTGAACGGAGCTCAAGTTCCGTGAAGAAGTGTTTGCTTCAGAATTTTGCCTCTATGAATGTTTGATCTGGGATGAATCAGCAATAACATTACTGCAAATGTAGCAATGAATTGCAGGACAATGGATTTTGCAGTTACTCAAAATTTATATGGAAGTGTCTGTCACTAAAAGTATCCGAATAATTGTTAATCTGAAGATGATAGCCACGACGAGTAGCATCAAATAAATTAGAATAGCCAGGATCATTTGTAGATTACCATCGACACATCCATTAAATTAATTATTGACTAAGCCGATAGGACATAGCCTGTACGACATAACCTGAACACTTCGGGAGGAGCTTGTCCCTTCCTCAGCTAATGAATGGGAAGCCATAGGGATATTTAAATATTCATGGAAAACAAGGTAGATAGTAATTTTTATTAAATGTTCAAAAAGCAAAGGACAAAAACACGGGTAATAGTATGTAAACTGGCGGAAGATGCCTATGTATGGAGCTAATTAAGAAAGTAAATATGGATATACCAAACAAGGAACATATAGAGATTAGAAAAGGCACAGAGGTATCGAGGAATTATGCTGATTAAGCGTGGGTCGATCCCTAAGGATAGGCAAGCTCTCGTGTATAAGTAAATCTAGTTCATTACCAACACTATCTATAGTAAAAAAATCACCAATAGATGGGCTATGACCAGTGCCATGATATCGTCCCTAATAGACTAGGAAACGCCTGTTATGCTTTTCCCTTTCTTTGTTCACCCCTAAGTGCTCTCTGCATCTAGCACTAAATTGGCGCGATTTTTTACGATATTAAATAGCCTTGCAACTACTACACGTAAATTTATAAACAACCAAAGAGCGAAATGACTCGGTGCAAGATCCTTGAAGGGGAAGGATGCTCTTCATAAGAGGACTACTGTTGACAAGGAGTCAACTAAAGACCACATAGAGAAGCTCAAAAAGACAATAAAAGACCATAAGACTGCAGTAAGATACGTAGGTTTTAGTCATTTAACATTTTTCATTATAAATTATAGCTGAAATCAACCAAAACCGAAAACTTGAACGTTTGAAATAGGAATGTCTAAGTGAGGCTATTAATCCTGATGAAGTCATCTTTAGTTATTCATCCTAAGTACTTGGCGATATCGAAAAGAAAGTTCTATCTCATGGTCTTAAGTTTTGTGTTCCTTCCGGATAAATTAGATTATTGTCAGACATTGACCCCATTCGAAAACCCGCCAGAACTCTTACGAATCATCTCACTAGTCGCAATTATAGTGTAGATTTCAAAAATCATCTAGGAATAAGGATCTTGTTATCGTACGTGCTGATAAGGGCAATGGCATTGCTGTTCTTACTAGAATTGATTACATTAGTAAAATTGAACTTCTTTTATCGGAAACTTGTAAGTTTAAGAAGCTTCATATTGACATGTTAGATCTCTGTATTAAATGTGAAGGTAAACTCATTCGTTTTGTAAGGGATACACTTGTAAAACACAAGTCCATTTCTGAATCGGTCTATCATGATCTTTCTCATCAAGGTAGTAAGCCTGATAGTTTATATGGCCTTCCTAAGGTTCATATGGGGAATTGTCATGCTAGGCCCATTAAATCGGCTATTGGAGCTTATAATTATGATTTGGCTAAATTTCTGGTTCCTATGTTGCAGCCTCTTACTAGTAATCAGTTTACTGTTAATAGTTCTTTCTCATTTGTTAAGGGAATTTTTATCACTAGTTTTCCTCATAGTACTTCCATGGCCAGTTTCGATGTGTCGAGTCTCTTTGCAAATATTCCCCGTAATGAGACATTCAATATTATTGTAGTTAGCCTCTTAGTGATGCTCATATGTAGCTTTAATGGGTGCACCTTTAGTAGTCCTCACTTTAAGAAACTTCTTGAATTTGCTGTCAAAGACATTCATTCATTCATTCATTCATTCATTCATTCATTCATTCATTCATTCATTCATTTCATTCATTCTAAATTCTTTAGACAGGGTAAGGTATGCAGCTAAAACCTGATTTTTATACTTGTTAGATATATATATATATATATATATATATATATATATATATATATATATATATATATATATATATATATATATATATATATATATATATATATATATATATATATATATATATATATATATATATATATATATATATATATATATATATATATATATATCTTCACTACCGCACGAAAATCGGTACCTTGTTTTAGACACAGTATGAAACGTCGGATAGCGACCGAAAGGTGAACCGAAATATATGGCCAGATGCGGGTACACGTGATATGATGAATAATTTGTCAAGTTAGTCGTATGATTGGCCGCTTGGCACCTATACACTAATGTTTACTTGAAGAATCCAAGTGAGAAAATGAACTCTTTTTGTTTACACAAGACTGGGTTTTGAGTCTTTATGTAAACTGATTCCAAAACACTTAAATGAAAGGACGATCTTGCTTGCCCTATGTTCCTATCACTGAGGAGATCGCAATTGGTATCTCCTAATAAACCAATTTCCTTTCCTTCTCATTCAAAAATTCGAAGAACCTGCTCCAGAGAATTGAAAGTATCTATTGCGCTACTTGATGGTCTATACCACGAGAGTATGCAGAATGGACTAGATATAGGTGGAGTGATTTCGGCATAAATTAACTCCAGCGATGATGAAGGGGCGTCTTTGCGAACAATGTACTTAAAAGTATCTCTGATATAAAAGGCTACGCCGCCTCCAGCTCTGTTACGGTCAAGTCTTTCAAATTTATACCCCTCTATCTAGAGTACTTCACTAGAGCAGTTCTCGTCGATTTTCGCCTCGTTGAGGGCAAGGATGTGTATTCCCTGTTCCTTAATTAGTGTTACTATCTCATCATGATGAGACAGAAGGCTATTGCCATTTGAAGATGCTCTGCCCATCCCTTTACGAGAGGTAAGGTGTTTTGTATTAAGTGATTCATTAGAGTTTGTATTTGACTCACTGTTAAAAATTTCAGTGACTGTGCTAGCGTACTCACCTGTTTTCACAAGTCAGTCAATATCAATAAATTTCTTGAGATTATTGGCCAGATACGAACAGCCCTTTCTGTTTAGATGCAACTTTTTAGTACCAAGGAAAGTTTCATCAAGGTTGCTGTTTTCAATCTATTTTTGGTTGTTAATTATGCATACATCTTTTATGGTTTTGTTTCTAGCATGGATTTTCTTCAGCAATCCGGGCTTCTTCTTTCTTATGGTGCAGAGAGATATGGCTATATTCGTTTGTGGACCATGTTTATACATATAGTCAATTGTATCCTGCAGGTTTTCTTTTTTGTTAACTCCATTACTAGTTACGCCATTAGTTCCAAAGTGAATGATAGCCAGGTCTGGATTCTTTCTCACAACTGGCTTAACGTCATCAATCAAATCTTTAGTTGTATCCCCTGGATATGAGCGTACTTTGACTTTGTTTCTTTGACAGACCTTTTTCATTGAAACCAGACACGATTGAATCTCCCACAACTTAAACTCTCTTTCTTATACCCCTAGATTCATCTTGAGATACTCTGCTCCCTTCAGTGCTGGTTGTGTCAAGATTGATTAACTTACCAAATGTGGCTTCATGCAGGGCATTTGTTCTGTTGTGATCACTCTGTTTCAGACTATCATTTCCTATCTTGTTCGGCTCTTTTTGCTGTTTTTCTAAAGGAATGTCTTTGTATACAGTCGGAACCTTTTGTTATTTCTCCTCAAAATTTGAATCCGGATTGATCTTTGTCTGTAGAGGTTTTCGTTTACTAGCTTTGGTCCCATTAGATTTATTTTTATCTTGCTATGGCTGATGTAGATGTGGATTGATTCATTGTAGATTTCTGATACGAGCTAGATTATTTTTGTTTGCAGTCTGAGATGAATGATTTGAGGCTTTCTCCTGGAGTCCCTGATGCCTTTTTTCAATTGACTTCAAGTGAATAAATTCCTTATGTTTCTCAATTTGAACCTCTTGCCATTGCTTTAAGATGTTCTTTTCAGCACAATTGATGGAGTTTTCTTTATTATCAGCAGGGCTGGCAATGTGAACCTGAACATTGTGAGCCTTTTCTGATGTATTCTTATGAGCCTGTAACGTCGAGTGCTTTTTTGACATGCTCTGTTTGATCTCAATTGTGTGTGTTTCTAGGGACTGGATTTTGTGTTTTAGGTTACATATTTGTTCAGTTAGCACCTTGTTGAAATTTTTTCAGTTTCTAGTAAGCTTGTAAGTAAGATGCTATTGTCAATGAGTTTGTTGATGATTCCGACAAACGAGCTTGAGAATGAGCCTTCCACGGTTGGTTGGGGGTTGGTGGAAGGATCTATTTTAGGGGGCGTGTCAACCCCATCCAGAAATTCCATAAAGGAATCATTGTTAGATCTTCGACTCCATTCGAATGTTGTGTTTCCTCAATTGAAGGAGATTTACCAATAAAATATGATTCCTTACCTTTAATCATTCGTATGTGAACTATGGACGTGTCTTGGAGTGATTGAAGTATTCTTTGAACTGTGCGCTTGTCTGCATTTGATGTTCTCGCTAAATAGTCCGGTATTGATGTAGCATCGGGCCTCTTTTTGCAATTATAGCGTAGGACATTAATTGCATTTAATATTCCATCTTTATTATGCGTTGTTATCTCATATTTATCATCTTTTGTTTGAAACACCAACTTGTCAAGCTGATTTTCTTCAGAACAAACATTTGTTTGTAGTATTGATGCTTCGTTAGGCCCATCATGCACGCGCAATTCATCACGTAAACTGCTATGTTTTTCAGCTGGTCTCATGGGACACTCGTTTTTCACCTGGTCTATACGCTCGCAGTTGCTTGCCTTAACTTTTTCCGCTGTCCTTTCTCATCGTTATAACTAGTGATAAGCGATAAATGACAGCTTCAAAAATCTTTGTCTGTGAACACGTCAGCCTTATGGGGCCGATACTAACTTCATTTTTAGTAATTAGTTGTATGAACAGATTGATGGTGTAGCTGTGGGTTCTCCACTAGGACCCGCCTTTGCTAATATCTTTCTGTGTGCTTTTGAAAAGAACTTTCTTTCTAACTATCCATCTGACTTTAAACCGTTACTTTACCGCAGATTTGTTGGTGATACTTCCTGCATCTTTGAAAGTAATACTCAAGTTGAACGTTTTCTTCAGTATTTGAATCGCCAACATCCCTACAGTTTATTTACTCATGAATGTGAATATAGTGCCTCTTTGCCGTTCTTAGATGTAACAGTCACTCACTCTGATAATGGGTTTTGTTTTCTACTAATGTTATTTGTAAAAAAAAGTTTACTGGCTTATATACAACTTTGAAACCGTGTCATCTATTCAATACAACTGCTGAAGAAAGCGCTGAATACTGCAAGCTTGCTCGTGAAACGAAAGATATGATAAGCACGATAAATCAGAAGAATTATAAGATTGACTTTGCAAGGTAATGCATATTCTCTCATATTACCTTTGTTTTCTCTGATCTTATTGGTAAGATACTGTTCTTTTGGCAAATCATTAAGGCTATTCACCCTATTCCGAGCTTTTCTATAGCCTTCCGTGAGAGAGGAAGATATATGTTTAACAGCGGCTGTTTTTAGTTTATCTCTTGACTTCATTAGTAATAATTGTAATTCGGTGTTTATCCATGGAGAGTTCCGGTCTGAAACTCATCTCTCTTGTGGGAACATGCTTTTCAACCACTGCAGAGAAGAATATTGACCATTCTTCAACTATTAGATTGACATTATCAGTCTTATTAACAACTTACTCCCAACTGATACTCGAGATATCAGGCAAAAATGAACTTTCTCTAAAATGCTTCATGTTTCTAGTTACGACCAGCTTGTGCCCACCGCCGAGTCCAGCGCCCAGTTTACATTTAGAAAAGACCATGTAGTGGTCACTTGTGGATACTTTATGCACCCCTGATTCTAGTATATTATCGATACAGGAAGTAGATGTATGATCGATTAGAGTTGACGTTGTGGGCGTTACCCTAGTTGGCTTCGCTTATTATCTGCTTTAAGTTGAATAAATCATACAGACTGTGAATATGCCTAGAATTTTCAGCAAAAACCAGGCAGGTTATTTCTTAAGATAGATCACAGTTAGTATCACCCATAAGTATCATCTCTTTAGCTTCCTTATCAAGGTCTGATAGAACTTTTTCAGCTTTGTTGAACATAGCAACTGGGCTGTTTGGTGGTCTATACCACGTAGTAACCAAGAATGGCCTGCATTTAGATGGTTCAACCTCAATGCAGAGTAGTTCTAGATCTTCCATAAGTGTGTCATTCCTATGGATAAGCTTTATAGTATTTCTAATATATATTGAGATATACAAAGAGTAAAAGTTTTGAAACACCTGGATTACAAATGAAGTCCTGCAGCTGAGACATGAAAGAAACTACCATCAAACCAAGGGACGAGAAACTAGGTCCCAGTATCATTAGCAAATGTACGGAAAGTTGCGCAATTACATAGATCGTTTGCAAAAGAGGCTGAAATCAGTGCACTATTGCAGAATGATTGAAGAGAACAACAACGACAGTTTGCGTATGTGGAAATGCCTTAAAGATGCCCTTCCTCAGTCAGCCAATCATTCTGTTTCTGTTGTCAAACCCGGAAAGAACGTCCTTTCTGAACCAGTTCAAGTTGCTGAAGTATTTAACAAACATTTTACAACTATAGGCCAGAAAATCGCAAAGGCCTTAGGGAAAGGGAATAAAGATGCAAGAGGACTCTTGCAAAAGAAAACTGATAAGAGTTTCCAACAAGACCTCATAACAAACAATTTCGTGAAAATCCACCTGCAAAACTTTAATACAAACAAAGCAATTGACTTAGACAAAATCATCGCGAGGTTACTGAAAGACTCCGCTGACTTCATTGCACCATCCCTACAAGCCCTAATAGACAGATCATTTATTGAAGGCAAATCGGCTGGAAATCGGCAAAAGTTGTAGCTTTATTCAAGAGTGGAGATAAGAGTAACTTTAACAATTACAGACCTATTTCAATCTTACCTACAATAAGCAAGATAATCGAGCGAGCAGTTCATAGGCAGATTTACGAATTCTTGCAAGTAAACAATCTCCTTTTCAAAGATCAGTTTGGGTTTAGAAACAAAATGTCCACAAGCTCTGATCTTTTACAATTTACGGACAGCCTCCTTGAAAGCATGGACAAAGGTCGTGTATCTGGTGTTGTGTGCTTAGATTTGAAAAAAGCCTTGGACACAGTGGATCATTCTTTGTTGCTTTTAAAGTTGACAGAGTATGGTGTTTCCACAGCTTGTCTGAAATGGTTTCGATCCTATCTTAGTCAGAGATCACAGCAAATGTCGGTTGGGGAGACTCTCTCATCGAAAAGAAACATAACGATTGGCGTACCACAAGGGTCAGTTTTAGGCCCCTTACTTTTTCTTGTGTTCATTAACGACTTGCCGCTATCAGTAAAATACTCCAACACAATCTTATTTGCAGATGACACAGCAATCTATTACTCAGGGAAAAGCTGTAATGAAATCCAGGATAAGGTGAATGAGGTCTTGTGAAAAAATGGCTGAGTGACCACCAATTGACGTTAAACATCACAAAATCAAAGTTTGCTGTGGTTGGAGGAAAGCAGCAGTTAAAGCGTTTCCAATATCTGACATTGAAAATCGAAGAGAACGAATTAAGTCGAGCATCAAGTTACAAATATCTTGGTATAATAATCAATGAAAATATGACATGGGGGGATCACATTGCTTCATTGCAGCAAAAAGTGACAAAAAGGATAGGTTTGTTAAAAAGAATCAGTCATCTGATCCCCAGGGCGCAACGTTTAACATTGCTAAACACCATGATAACACCGTTGTTTGATTATGGAGATACTGTTTGGGGGGATAGAAATAATCAATGTATGATGAAGACTTTGCAAGTTCTTCATAACAAATGTGCCAAGCTAGTATTGAACATGAAGCCATGTGACTCAAGTACGAAAGTCTTAGATTCTCTGCACTGGAAATCTCTAGATTTCAGACGAAAGTTCCATCGATGTACCACTATTTTTAAGTCAAAGAAAAACGATATAAGCTACTCTTTCTGTATTAAAACAGGAAAAGATTTGCAAAACATCCAGACAAGGAATTACGAACAATACCATCTACCTAAAGTAAGGACAAATTGGGGGAAGCAAGTGTCATCCTATCTGTTTGTTGATGACTGCAATAAACTGGACACAAATATCAAGTCGACAGGAAGCTTTAACATTTTTAATCACAGGTTTTGGACAATGTGAACTGATTTTATACCTTTTTATGATGAACTATTCTTTTTACTACTTGGAATTATGTAAGTATAATGTTTGAAGTGAATGGATACAATTAGTGAAATAGAGGACCCTCATGAAAACCACTCTCGAGTGACTGAGGCCTTCCTCTGTAAATATTTGTATTATTATTATTATTATTATTATTATCCCCACCGAAAGTATCAAGGCGTTGCTTGATAGGTCGCGTTTTGATGGCGGTATCTTAATATATGCCAGAAATACTATTAGATTTTATATGTCATTATCTATCACTATAAGCAGTGTTGTTGGTTTCCTTCCTCGGGATTTTTTTTAATTTAGCTGGACATTGAAATTAGTATTTCATGGCTTGCAGACCTGGTTTGCTGGTTGGTAATTTCAATAAATGACCAAATGTTTTCCATCGTTCCTTCATTTCAGAGCTCAGTTGTTTTGCTTCGCTCTTGTCATTTAGGTGGTTGTTATGAATTCACCTGTATTGAGTTCATTTGCGTGGGTTTCAAATATTTCGTTTAGTTTATTTGCTATCTTTTGGTGTATTTCTTCTGGGCAATATTTAATCATCTCATTTGTTTTGCCATCTTCCCAAGCTCCTTTGTTGTTGCTCATTTTCATTGCAGCTCCATTGACTTCATCATTAGTTTTTTCATGATGTATGAGTCTTGCTTTGCCTGTGTATGGCGCAATTTCAATCTCATGTTCGTTATAGAATTGCTTCTTGAAATGCTCCTTCACAGCATTGTAGTTTTCATTTTCATTCACTATGTTCTTACCATTTTCATTTTGAATAATAATTTTATAGTTCTTACTTTCCTGTGGTTGTCTAAGTTTTTTGACTGCTTTAAAGAATCTTACATCATTGCTAGCTTCACTTATTTAATGAATTATGTTTATATATTTCATTAATCATGTTGTTGATACGCTTTTATCTTATAGTTTTCAATATCTTTTTATGGTGCACAGTATTTTGTTTCTATTCTTCTTTAGTTCCCTTATTTCTTTATTCATGATAACGTAGTTCTTGATTTGTAATTTAATCAGTTTTGGGTTGCTTAGACAGCCATCTTCATATTCTTATTTATATTCATATTCATTTGGTTTTAATTTGTTGCCCCCTTTTTATATTCCTACTCCTTTCTTTACAGATTCTTTTATCTAGATTATTGTAGTATGTGATTATAGTTATCTTCAATTAGGATTGATTTTTGTAATTTCGTCATTGCTATTGTTTCTTCTTATGTGTTTCCATGTTGTTTTGTGTTGACAATGTTGGAAACGTGTGTTTGTATTTGCGCAATTACCAATGTCTGTTCATTTTCCGACCACAGAGTTAGAAGTCACCTGCTATTACCAATAAAGAAGAGTTTTTCGTTGTTCTCTTCCTATCTCATATAATTTTTCTAGAACTTCTCCGTTTTTTGTGGATTTCTTTTTGTGATTCCTATGTGAGGCCCGTATACGGCCTTGAGCCTGAAAATATGCTTATGATATACTTGTTATCACAAGAGAAGTGAATAATATGATTCCATTGAATTACAACTTCTTTGTCAATTCTTTGACATACCGAAGCACGTGCCTCCCATTAAATCGAGTATTGGTCTATTTTCTTGTTCCATTCCCCTTTCGCAGGATGCCATAATTGTAGTAGTAGCTTGCATTGCGTTCCTATTGGTCCTCAGTCCTCCAAGGGACCGCAAAGGGTTTCCGAGGGGCCGCCGAGAATTTAGGAAGCTGCGAGAAATTGCTGTCCTTTGTTTGAATCCTTGTTTTATTAACCTATCTCGCTGTTGGTATTTTTTACTTGAAAATATATTTATGATAATATTTATTTATTCCTCTGCGAGACTCTGTCACAAGAATGTATGTTGTAGGGGACCCCCATGTAAAATGGTTTGAAAAGTTTGGGAACCACTGTTCTAGATGCTTGCCGATTTTACCTGATATAATCTGGCACCCGTTGTCAGTTTGCAAGTTTGCAAGTAGGCCATTTGATCAAAGCAAGCTTCATAGGGGTTTTTAATACTATTAGTGCTTGATAACTGTGTAATATCCCCTTTTATACACCTGCTGAGAAAGCCATTTGCTCACCGGTTGGAACAGCGCCAAGTATGTCAAAAACAAGTCTGCTATGATCTGTGGCGTATTGATGAACCTCTGGGTATTGATTTGTAGGTTTTCATTATTACTTGCCACCTGTAATATTCTTTGGGTGGCTACCAAGCTTTAGATTAAGGTCTTTCTTTATTCCCATCATTCTCTGCTGCTGTCCATGATCACTGGTATACATAGCTCATAAATTTTTTGATAATGTCCTCTTCTTTAATTTACTCTGTACCTAAATCAATAGGGTATCACCTTTGACTGCATTGATCTTAGTACCCTTGTCAAAGTAGGCTTGCATGGTGATATTAGTCAGGTTTCCTTCAGTTTAGCGAACGCACTCAGAAACATTCATTCCTGCCAAAATCGACTCCTTTTTTGTTGATTCTTTAGAGGTGCCAGTCCTGCAGTTTTTTCTTTAATAAAGCTAATTCTACTTTAGCGAGGAAGGCTCAACCTTCAGATGACGAAGTTGGAGCCATTGACTTTCAAAATCCTCATCCCTCTCATTTGTAGAACTAATTCCATTCTTAAATCAAGTAACCAGGTACTCTTAGGCACCTTGTATATTGATCGGCTGTGTTGCAATCTTTAAGGCTTATCGTCGAAAACATTACGCTTGTATCGTACAATTTTCTCATTTTTGGATAGCTTTCAAGTGCCCCAATAGCATCGGAGTGCTTTTTTATCTGTTGATCATGACCAGAGTCTGTCATATCTTAACACATGGACGTAGGGACTTTACATTTAGGGTGACTGCAAACTCTTTGCACGAATTACTGATATTTCCCCCAACAAGTTTTTGTGTGATCTTGTTAAGCTAGAGCCATTTTTGGACAGAAATATCTTTTTCTGACGAAGTTGCCCAAACGAAACAGATTTCTGCCCAACTGGGAGGGCAGCAGCCCTTCCAGCCCCTTTGCCTTATATCAAACAATGGTCTTCTGCATAGTATTTATAATATTAGCCTTAGTATCTAGGCGCAATAAAGTAAGGTATTGGCCTACTATTTTGTTGCGGAATCCACTCGGAGAGAAAATACGTCTGTTCACTAGATCCAACAACTCAAAAAAGACTATCTCCTCAAAACTAACTTTACGCATCAATAAGTTCAACTGAAAAGTAATTCCCTGGACAATTAGTAAACAATGAAAGTATTGTGTCCTTTGTTATAAGATACTGCTAATTCAAATAAACAAGTCATTACTATAGTTTTCGTACCATATTCAGTAGTACCATTGTAGAATAATCTTTTCTAAATAACTGTTTATTGTATGGATAGTTATCTATTGAGTTCGTAGTTATGCACAAATACTGAAAGTGATGTTTCTTGAAGTATTCGCTGTATGAGCATTATCTATATATCCAGATTTATTCCACAATCATTCAGTAGTTTTCAATATGATAGCACTGTAATATTTATGCTTATTTGCTTGGCAGATCCTTGGAGGTGCTCTTTCTGATCCAGATAATCTTCTTCTGGAACAATTGGCCTATTTGCATGGGATATTTGAATTCTTTCACAATTCATTTAAAGCTGTCCACCAGGTATTATTTTCTATACCTTTACAAGAAATTGAAAAATTCTTGATTGTATTGCCAATAGTCGTAATTTGCTGTATATTGTGTCATGTAACTATATATACTTGTATTTTGTATGAACGCGTCCATTTATTTGTCTATATCTGCATGTGTTTGTGTATATATTTGTGCTTGGTGTATGTGTATACCGTATGTGTGATGTGGTGTGCAATGGTGTGGTGTTTTATGGTATATTGTCAGGGTAGCCAACAAACCCTGGAAACCCTGGAAGACCCTGAAAACCCCTGGATTTTCTTTGCCCCTGGAAAAATACCCTGGAAAACCCTGAAATCATAACCCACCCCTGAAGAGTTTTGTTCTGAAACAGATTTCCCTCGCATCAAAATTTGGCCTTGCAGTGTTGTTACATTTTTGATTCCCGTAACACAGCGGAAGAAGATCTTTGAGGTTAGTGCAGTTAGGGAAAACAGATTCTTGTGACATACAGCCTCGTTTTCCAATAACAGAAGCAAACTATACGTGATAATCAGTTTTTTGAAAACGTAATCGATGAGAAAGGTGATTTTGGCCAATGAATCTCACTAAAAGGTGACCTCACTAAAGGTGCTTGAGGTATCTATATATGTATGGATCGTTTCGAGTCTCACGACCCAGAGCTCCACTAGTTTCTTCTAGATATGGTAGACAATACACGCTTTTTTATAAGAATAAAGTTTATAAGAATATTCAGGCTCAGAATCGCTGAAATTTAAGAATAATTTAAGAATAATGCAATGCTCAAGTTTCATCAAGAATTAGAATTATTGTATATTTGAGTTATAGTATTGCTTGTAGATTACCTTTTTTAACTATTGACACAATGTTTGTTATTCTGCTCCACTTTTATTATGCTTTATGATAAAGTAAGACGTCAATAAAGATTTGAATATAATGCTTTGATTTTCAGACGTGGTTACACCTTTGATATTTAAGAATAATTTCAGAATAATCTGAGGTTCAAAACCAAAACAAATGAAGAATATTGTAAACTCACTGAAAAATTAGGCATTCTTATAAAAATCTGTGTATCATGTACTGCTGCATACTGTTTGTTCATTTATTGTTTTGGTGAAGTTGGCATGGTGGATGGGAAGACTATTATGGCTTGCATATGAAAATGTTTGAGAAGACTTATTTGCTTTCTATGGTTCGTCAGCTTTTTGTATGCGATTAGGCAATACAGATTTGAAGAAGAGTGAGTCAAGTGTTTTTGGATTTTTACATTCAAATAAAGCAAAGGGAACTGGTGAATTTACAGACATGTATGGTCTGTGCAGTGCTTTCTGAAGAACGCGATGATATAATTGCAGTGACATACTTTTTCTTGTTTCCGTCACACATAAATTCTTGTAAATTGTACCAGTGCAAACTTTGGGATGCCTTGTGTGAATGTTTTCTTATTTTGCTTCTGAACTGTGACTACAATATTGCCTTTTTTCATTCACATTCGTTTGTATCATGAGTGATCTTCATTTTGCTCATGTTCTAAGCATTTCAAGTGTTTATTTCTGACCACAGATGTGCTCCATCAAAATGAAACATTGCACATGAGTGTGAGACCCAACGTTCTGTTCTGCATTTTAGTTTCGAGAGTTAAAAGTTTTCTGAATTTTAAGAAATATTCTTGATGCTCCTGAAAAATCCTGAAAATTTCGAAGAAAATCCCCTGGAAAACCCTGGAAATTTGGCAGAAAATCCCCTGGAAAACCCTGGGAAAAATTCTCTTTTGAGTGTTGGCCACCCTGATTGTGTTGCGGTATTGTGCTTTATGGTATGGTGAAGTGTAGTGTTTTGTTGTGTATTGTGGTGTTTTGTGGATGTGTGATCCTCGTTTTCCATCCACTCAATTGCAATATTGGACTTTAACCTAACACATATCAAATGTTACTTATATGGGAAATTACCTTTCACTGGTATATCTCATTGGTTTCAGCATTTTATTACTCACTTTTTTCTCTTGTGTTTAGACAGAAAAGACTATAGATAACATGAGAAGAAGAATGTTTGAGATCTGGAATTGCTACCTTCCAGTAGCCAGACATTATGGTGAAGACCTGTTGTCTTGTTTTCACACAATACAGTACACAGTGCTGGAAGATGTATGTTTCTTTGATTATAGCGTAAAGTGTTACTTTGATGATTCAACGAAATTCTGTTGAGAATAATTTTCAGACTTATCATTACGCAAAAAGCGTAGGATCACCCTTTGCACATCTCATCATCATCATAAGTTATGTGGCTATTCTATGTATATTCAGGATTTAGGAGCTGAGCAGCTAAAGCCAGTTTAGAGAAACTTTGAACTAGTGGCTAACAATCAAATTATTCAATCAAATTCTACCACTTCAGATTGTCATGTTGCATTTCTGGTTTCGATAGTGATTGATTTTCTGATATTCTTTTTCAATCACTAGCGAATTGAGTCTAACTCTACATTTAAGAACACTGTTGCTTTGTAAACAGAAGGACTTCATCTTTACACCTGATGCTTCAAATCACATTGTGCTTGTGATATCTTCCAACAATTGTTCTATTCATGCTATCAAGTAACTAGCCTAGGTATATGTCTTTAGGCTAGTTTGATCGTTATGTTGATGTTATGTGCTCTGAGGAGTTTCGGCCAGAAAGTATAGTTCACTACTGCTTACTTCATCATAGCAAGACTTTTCATTTTGCATCTCAAATTTTCTATGATAAATGTGTTTGTAAATAAGGACGGAGAACTCATGTGATGCTACGCATGTCAGTTGTCACTTCCTCTACACTGCCAGGTTTCAATACAAAAACCTTTGTTGCACAGATTGTTTTTCCTTTCTTTGGTTATCACAATATATTTTGCAAGCTAGATTTATCCGCATCTTGCATATCTCTCACTTGCTAGTGTTGATTCTACGCCTACTAGTTTAGATGCAGAAATCCTCACTTCACTTGACCACTTTAGGTCTTTTACTGAAGTATACATATGTTTTTAGTATTTTGTCCGTTGGTTGTTGAAACAAAGCCTCATCAAGAGCTATCTTGTGATTTTAGCTGCAATCACTTGACATTTATTGTATTCTATTTTTGGAAGTAAGTTAGCCTAGGAATCCGTCCATATCAGGCATGCTGTAGAATTATTTTGATGGAAAATTTCAACTCCAGGATAGCAAATACTATGTTATGAAGCTTTGAAAGCTAGAGGCAAACCTATTATCTTATTTTGCGCTCGGTCATTGAGAACAGCACCTTACATTTTTCCATGGAGTAGTTATGAGATGGTTCCTCATGGGCTTATCCAAATGGCTCCTACGACACCTTCTAATTTTATTCAGAGGATTGTGGTGCAATGAAGGGAAATGGTGTTACTGAGAGATACTCGACGAAGAATGTGTCAAAGACGAACGACCATCAAAGCTCATTTGAGTTTATAGTGTGTATAAGCAAATGCTGCTACACGAGCAGTTGCGGGATGTAGTTATAATCATCGATGCCAGTCTATTGTGAGGATTCCATTCTCTTCCTATGGTTTT
Organism: Mastigias papua; assembly: GCA_964019165.1. Classification (NCBI taxonomy): domain Eukaryota; kingdom Metazoa; phylum Cnidaria; class Scyphozoa; order Rhizostomeae; family Mastigiidae; genus Mastigias; species Mastigias papua. Next base: position 9,952,847 of record OZ025274.1, read on the forward strand.
CTTATCATCTTGATGATACCAACTCTCAAGTCAGACTATCATCCTCCCCGCTTGTCGAGAACATCCTCCTTGCTTGTCGAGAACATCCTCCTTGCTTGTCAAGGACGTCCTTCTTGCCTGTCAAGGACATCATCTTGCTTGTCAAGGACATCCTCCTTGCTTGTTGAGGACATCCTCTTGCTTGTCAAGGACATCCTCTTGCTTGTCAAGGACATCCTCTTGCTTGTCAAGGACATCCTCCTTGCTTGTTAAGGACATCCTACTTACTTGCCAAGAAGCTGAATCATTATTGTCTATGCTGCAGAAATGGATGTGAAGGAGTATAGATCTAGCTGTATTGTATTTTGCCAGGAAATAGAGTGAATTTACTACGCCAAAATAGCTTAGTGTGTTCTAGAGACCACACGGAATTAGCATGAAGGGTTTGGATTTGCATTATTTTCTACCCACGATGTCAAAATACCTACTGCTGCATATGTTTGCCTTTCGAATTGATTCTCGTGTTTTCATCCTCTTTATCTACTAAGACTTAAGTATTTCCCATCAAGACTATCGACCTAGCAATAGAATGCATTTAGACGAGAACTTGTGTGCTGTTTGAAGGTAAATTTATGCATTGTTCATTTGCACGTCGAAGAGCTAGATGTAGAGACTTTAAATATTTTCATTTTATATAGATAAACCGGAGAAAAGCAAGAAAGCCAAATTTTTGGATATTTTTTATGATGGAGTCATGAATCTCCTTCGATAAAACACGTGTATCCTGTTAGCTAGCTACGTTGCCTTGTTGGTGCAACTCTATGTAGTATCATTTCTGCATTATTGAAACCCAAATATCCATGCTATTTTTTCCTTAAGTACTAGCATGTCTTTCAATTCAGTTGACCTTACTTTGAATCCTCTTGACCATCGTCCTTTATTGGTGGTAGACATAAACCTTAAGCCATGGCTGGGAGAGTTTGATGCCTGGGTGACCGGTTCACATATTACTGGGTTTGGTCATAGTTTGCAACCATAGATCTTGCTGCATTTTTGAGGCAAGCTATAGTCGGATTCTTTGTACCAACAGTATGCTTTTCAAAGCCAGTAATAATTGAGGTGATATGATCGCAGTATATTTCCAGTGTGAAATATACATTCCTATGCGCCTTTCCCAGAATATATTGCCACCTGATCGTATGGAGGAAAGCTCAATTATTGAAGCCATGTTATCAGCATGACGGTTGATGTGTACCCAAATTCAATAGCAAATTTGTTGAACGGGGGCTTTACAGCAGAAGATGACTATCAGCCTCTTTAGAAACAATTTGTTCAGTGCAACGGAAGGACCCAGGAGGAGTAAAGGCGTTTGCCATTTGGAAGGAAGTGAACTGTCTTGCTTATTTGCATCAAGAGATCTAGTATGTATAGGCACTACTTTATTCCAGCCTTTCTAGACTTACCCGGAACTCTCGAACACCCGAGCGAGGTTTCAATCACTCACCTTTCAGTTCTCTGGTAGGCTTATAGAAAGCACAATTCATCAAATGAAACTTTCTGAAGACCATTTATCATTGCAATGTGCTGTATTGACTCATATTTTGAATTAGAAATAAGAAATGCATCGAGCAAACTTTATGATGTAGGAGTTTTGTACGCAGTTCTTTTATGGTGACAATGTAGGATTCATCTTGAGAAACAACATGACTCAACTTAGCAATTAATGACTTAAAATCAGCTTGCTGTCAAGCATACTTAGAGGATGTTGTACAAACAGGTCAAGAGTTCCCACCAAGCATATAATGGAGTTAAGACAGCTAAGGAGTAGAGAAATTTATAGTATTACCGCTACTAGGGAGAACTACAATTCACATGGGGATTTTCTTATCTCAAACTTTCCACATTGATTTCTTAAACACCAGACTTCAGCGACTGAGAAACCTCTAATGCTGTATGTTTTTGAAAGTGTTTTGATATTACAGGCGCTGAATGCTACAATGCGTATATAAGTAAGCTATAGAGCATGGCACCACTGTTACAGAGAAAGTTGCATAGCAAAAATGAATAAGCACTTAATTAAGAACATTTTCTAGAACTAGCCATTCTCCTAATCTAGTGGAGTGCGAGAAATGTGAATACGATGAGCTTTTTCATGTCGAGTGTAAATTGACTAAAATTTGTTTGTCAGTCATGCAAGACCTGTACACGCTTTTTTTTATAAGGAACCACTTTATAAGGAACCTACATGTAGAAGGCCGAAATATTTAAAGAACTTATACTACTAAAGGAAAAATCCCTAAGGAACCTTTCATTTTCAAATTCCGAGTGCTGTACTCACATGCAAGTGAAGATTACATTACATTGGATGATATCAATGGAGTAGACATGATAGTTCATGATTGAAATTATGCTTTTGCATATATAGAACTTATTTCCTGTCGCATTTGTGCTTTTGAGGTTGAGTTCTAGCCATAATTAAAGTTAAAATTCAGAATTTTAATGCTTTTCTAGTGTCTGTGCCATTCTGTGGCACTCTATGTGCAGTGAAAATTAAGGAACTATTAAGGAACTTTTAGTACTAGAGTCTGATAAAAAGAGGTGCGAAAATAAGGAACTTTTAGAACTAGGCCTTTAGCTAGGTTCCTTATAAAAAAAGCGTGTATACCACGTCAATGGCGCAAAATTACTTCTTCCACATTTCCAAGTTTTCATTATGAGTGAGATTCATCGATACAGTCATGTTTGCTGAGAAACCTTGCAAAGAAATCAGTGTTTAAAGAAACCTCTGTGATACGATTTAGAATGACGAATTGTTTTCACTAAATGTAGTCACTTACTTTTCATTTGCAAATTCTTTATAGTACTTTACTGTAGCTTGTATGTTGATTCATTGGCTAAGATCTATTGTTGCTGTTTCCGGAAGATATTATTTTTCTGTAGACAACAGATTGAAATGTAGCGAATAAGCTGTTGGTTAATACAGAAGTTCACTATTGCACGAAAGAAGGGGGACGTGTGTATGTTGAGGTTGCAATTAGAAGCTCGTCGCAGTAAATGAACACAAATTTTCTCCGGACCAAAAGTTGTTAGTGGTGGTTTTTCCACAGCAACTCCGCTCCAAAATGGCACCACGATGAAAGATGTAAATTGTGGAAGCATCTTGTTGGCTAATAATTTTATATAAATAAAGCCGCTGATTGATCGTAGTCCAGTTGAACGTATTTAGATACATTCAGTTTCGACGTAGACCGAACTGGTCGTATGGGGTGATTTGCATTGACTGCCTATTAAAACTATAAAGACAGGATGTGTATATGTGTGCGCGCGCATGCGCATGTGTGTGTTTCTACCATATGATTGAGCTTAGAGCTACACGTATAGGTACGATATTTCTAGTCGATCATTTCTTTCTTGGATTCTATGGAACTTGCAGATGTTTTGATATTTGCAATGTACGTAAATAGATGTTACCCGCAAAGCTCCAAAGCCTGCACGTATTTGAAGAGATATTGTTTTGAGTGACTGCTTTGCTGAAACCTGAATCTCTGCTCTTTGTCTTAGACTAGCCCCTATGTATATTTGAAGGCATTGCAATTGCTTGAAGCATGCCAGCGACGATCTGATGCTCTTTGTGGGTGCATTTTCTCGGAAGAAAGGTAATTGCGTTACTTCAGTATCATATGTTATTCTTCATGTCAAAACTTCGACGTCTTTTAACGTCTTTCGACGTCTTCATCTAAAATAGAAATGCAAATTCATATAGTATTCCGCGATATTCAATGCTGTGTTGATCTTCTTTTTTATAATTTCTTTTACTTTTGTCCAGAGTGATTGTCTCTCAAGTTCACCCAGATCTTTTACGGTACCTCTCCTTTTTCAAGCCCGGGCAAATTCACGTAAGTTCCTTGTAGTTGTTTCTCTTCTTGTTACTTATTAACCTCGATTTACTATCTATCACCTATACCCGGAAACGTTTAGAATGATTCCTGCTTTCCTTATTAAAGTATATATTCTCCACTACTTTAATTCAGCTCGAATATTCTTTTACAGGTGCCAAACAGCCAGGTAGAAGTTGGTAAGTTATTGAATTTTTGTCGCTGTTAGCCTACTAGTAATATGCTAAATGCAAAGAACTTTTCATTTTTCTTGTTGTGTATTTTGATTCTTATTTTTGCTATTTGATTTAGGTGGGTCTTCGTAGCGTATAAGACACCTTGGTATATATAGCGAATATATCTAGCATATTGCAGAAGGAAAGTAGACTAATGAAAGCAGACAATTATTGCGGATCCTCTATGTTTGCTTTAAATTACAGTGGAAAGACGTACAGAATTGGTTATAATTGATTTATGTATTAGGATAATCATAACTTCCTTTTTCTCATATGTTGATTCTTTTAGAAAATTGTTATCCCTCTCAAGACCCTTCCTTTGTTTTTAATACAGAAATTTATAGAAAAGAAGAGTTCCGTTGTTTTATTTAAAGGGATGATCCTCCAAATCATCTTGTCTTGCATTGGTGTTAAGTTGATCAGTGAGAAAAGGGGGCTTGGTATATAGGCCAGAAAAATTAAAGCAGTCATTAGCAATCGTATAGCTGTATTCAGATGAAATTTAATGCAAGAATAGTTTTGCAATTGTTATACTCACTTCCTGTATGCAGTGAAACTCGTACTTGTATATGAAAAAGGGATTAGCTCAAAGAGAATAGCTATGCTGCATTAAACAAGTTTCGTTTGGAAATTCCTTCGGGACTAGTTTGCTTGGTATGAGCACTATTCTTTATCCCTCTATAATTTACACATAAACTCCAGAAGTAGCAAATCTTTCGGTCTCTCCTGTACTTTTCCTTTGAGTAGACATATTCGTTTCCACTTTACGTTCTATTTAACATGCATTTGCAATTTTTATATCAATAAATTAAAAGCAGTTATTAGTACTTTCTATACATTGACTTTGCTACTTACTTATTTGCTTAAGTATCTTCTTGTCTGGTTAGTTGACATGTGAATAGAATTTTGTTTTACTTCTTGTCAACCACCCTTCATGGTCACAAGATTATTTTTCATGAAGTATACTTAATTAATTTCTATAATTGTTTTGAAATCAACCAGCATTTTTCCATAGAGACTACTTGTCGAGTGATGATATTATTTTTTATTTTTTAGACGGAAACTTGCCACATGGCGTTCGTATATTTCAAGTATATGTCAATGAAACTTCTTATCAGGAAATAAAGCATGTAGCCGAATTAACCCCTTACTCATTGCTGAAAAGAGCAGAAAGCCTATCTTCTGAGTGTACAAAATCTAGCGACATGACAAATGATGATGAAAAGGAATCTGTTACAAGAAGTTGCATTCCATTTGTTGAACCTGTTCAAATAAACGAAGATAATAGAAATGTTTGTATCCAGAAGTCAGCATCTGAAGATTGCGAAAATTCTATGGCCCTGCAAGAAGATAAAGGCAACTTTCCCATATTTAGATCGAATTCAGTTGCTAATTCAGCACCTTTTTCATCTAGAAGCAATTCTTATGTGGATGGGTTTTCATCAATCTCTTCTGATTACACCGAATCCTCGCAGATGTCATACCATAGAGAGACCCTTCCGTCTTCCCAAGACTCTGAAATTGACATTGTTTGGGATAGGAAGTATGGTGGGGATCTATCAGACCTAAAAGAAAGTGTTAGGCAGTTTAATAAGTCTTATGAAAATGCACATAAGTCAACAGTTTCTCATGAAACACTATCTGGTTGGTTGAATTCAGATTTTTCTGAGACATTACCCCACGTTGAAAATTCTGGATTTGGAAGCTCACTTCGGAGATCTTTGTCTTGTGAAGGCAAATTGAACTACTTCGTGCAAAATGACAAAGGAGAAGATGGAGATCCAAACACATCAGATAGGTCTACTAAAGCATATCAAGGAGTTCTAAGATCGGGAGGTCCTAGTACTGACACGTTAATATCAGGTACCAACGCTGATACACAATGCAATATTTCTAGCGAACACTCACAATATTTGCCTGCTTTATATTGTACCAATAGTGAACCTCATACCGAATATGGCACCACCTGTGAAATAACTGATAGAGGATTGCTTGAAGATGGTGTGACTACGGCAGTTATTGACCATACCACGCCGTTAGATTTAGAAAATTGTGAAAGGAGCAGAAAACAAGGAGGTAGCGAAACCTATGGAGTAGGCGGGGATTATTTGGATAGTGTTTGTACTGAAGAAAATTGCAAAAGCTCGACTAACCATAATGAACATTGTGACAAGACTGAAGTATTACCGAAAGTCTGTTTTCGAGATATGACAAGCGCTACCTCTCAGTGCAGTGCAACCGATCTGAAATATGAAAATATCGAACATAGCTTACCAACTGAAAATCAGAGCAATGTGCCACAACCACTTACTGATAGGGATCACCAGGTTTCAATGGGGACTTCCTCTAGGAATAAAAGCTTCATTGATTTATCATACAAGAATATTGCTCAAAGAAATGCGCATGGTAGTGCAATAGGTGAGGACTCCTTTGCAAACGAAGGGAATAGCCTGTTGCATGATAAGGTTTGTGTTCTGTGATTCTCATTTATATTTATATAAATAGCAGGTTTATCAGCTAGATATGGTTTTGTTCCTCATATTTATTAAAGGAAATTTATATATACATACATGCATACATATATGTTGGCTACAAACCTAAGACTTACATTCCTTGGTACAAATGCTATAGACGAGCACCTCTGGTTATAGCTTGTATAGTGCTTTTGCTATGTATGTTTGCATGTTAGTTGACTCCTGTTACACTTTTATTCTGTATTCAGTACCGTATAGACAATAGTTCATATCAATCTTCTCCTTTTGACTGAATGTCAGTGCCAATTGCATGCAGAAAGTTCGAAAAGCACCTCGTAATAGCCGCACGGATCATTCTATGTGAATCAATAGTCACAGTTGAACCTTACAACAGATAAATAATATGATTCTCAGACAATTCTGTGTTTCCATTCAGACACCTGTAGCTGAATAAAACTTTCAGGACGTCCTATTGCGACAATCATTCAAAGACCATCTTCACTCCATACCAGAATACAACAAATCAGGCGCTTATAGGTCACCATGCTTTTTGCCATTTTCTAGCGTATGTTCTCCTAGCTTCGCACCAATGTTTGCAAGAAATTTTACATTAAATGCAAAAATTCTCGGCGCGACAAACTTTCGGAAAATGATTTGTCCGAAGATTTATTTATTGGAAATTTAGAGTTGTCCGAAAATTTGTCACGCCGAAAGATTCTGTACATACTGCTCATGCGCAGTGCTTGTCAGCTAGCATAAGAGATATTAAATGCTCACGAAACAAACCGAAAATAACGGATGTACTTTGGTTTACGTTCAGGCAAACTTATCAAGTCAACGACTTGAAAAGGGCTTTGACGGAAATGTTCTAAGTGTGCGAATTAGAAAGAGGGAGGGGTATTTTATAAGTGCCATTGAAGAGCCGTCTGTGACGAAGCCAGTACACAATAGTTATCTCCTTGGCTTCTTCGATTACATTCTCCATTTCATTGACATGATACGAAATGATGAAGACACAGAAATTGGACTTCAGCCAGGAGATGCTTTTATACCTATCTGCAAGTAACAGACAGTATGAAGCAAGCGCAAATATGACTCAGGTTTTTCCTGTTCACTGTAGTTTGAAAAATTTGATCTCGAAAAAGGATTTCACACAGAATTTGGCTAGTTTTGATACTTTTTTATTTATAGCAAGCTATGTATTTTCAGTCAGTTCAATACTGAACACTTCGTAACATTGTCAAATTTTTAGTCGCCAGGGTTGATTGGACAGAATTTATCAGCGGATAAACATTCAGATAATAAACTTTGGCGAAATTATTTCGGACAAATAAATTTTCGTAAAAGGTTCTCAACGATGAAACATAAACACGTTGCAATTGCACACTTGAGGAACTCTTAATTTATATCATCTTAGAAGAGCCCCTAATGTGGAGTTAAGTTTTTCAAGAAGGCCAAGCGTTTTCAGAATCTTTCAGAAACCTCACTACTTACAACTTCCTTAGTGCCTTAGCTAAATCACTGGGCAATCAGTGAAAACCCATTCGCTGCTCTACACGTTTCTCCTACAACGACTTGTCTATTAAGGTCCAATCAACTGTGCTATGCCCAGGTTTGAAACCATCATCAATGCGTATCAGTAGTCTGCTCCACAATACCCTGCGTAACACTTTCCCAACTACTATCAGTAAAGAAATTCAATGATAATTTCCCCATATATCTTTTTCCCTTCTCCCCTTTTGTGGCACATTGCCTATTGCCTGGATTGCATCCTAGTTGTATATTTGGATACGCTCATCAGTCTAGGCCTTCTACAACAGATCAGTTGAATATTTCATCAATTTTAGAGATCTCAACTTGCAATCCATCGACACCAGGTGCCCTACCATTATATAGCTTTCAAACAACCGTAGCTTTCACCTCCTCAGTGAAAGGACCATTTTGTTACAGCATCTTTACCTATACTGTAGGAAGACTGACTCAATGAGTTTTTTCCGATGATCTAGCCAACCTTAGATGATCTAGTCAGAAGGTCGTCAAAGGGAGCATTAGCATGCACCGCAATTTCAGCGTCTCCAATGCAAAAATCATGCTCTCTCAATAGTTTTCTTTCATTTATTAATCAGTTTCAAGACAAGATGAAGTCATTAGCGGGGGTGGTAAATTGTTCGTTTTATGTTGATTTTCAAGGACAAGGAGATTCTTCGTCTTATATAAGGCAGCAAAATCCCTTTAACTTTAATGAGGCTACGGAAGAAAGCAAGCCAAGATGAAATATCCTGGTTCACTACCTGGATATCATTTAGTTCTACATCGGCGTTTTTCCATAATTCTTTATATTTTTGTGACACTGTTACGGATATGGATCATGCTTTTAATTCTCTACATATCAAGCTGACTGGGAGCAGAATCCAGCAGAATCTTGGGTATACCAGATAGTCAGAGTATCGTGGAGTGGTGTTATACTGTGTTTGCTTCCACCAGAATTTCATTGTATCTGCCGTGCCCAGTTGCTTAAGAGAAGAAGCAGAAACACACAAGACACATATATCTTCTTCTAATCCGCAAAACAGAAGCGTTTGATCGTGTTTCCTTCGTGAACTCTGGGCAATTACTCCCTTTTCTACCGCTTTCTACAGCTACTACTCACGACGATGGGGGTATCCCTAGATAGCTTATTCATGAATAATACTAAACTATGCATCGTGTTTCTGTCTCCTATCTGTCTCCTGTATATCATCATTGATACTATAATTGGGGAAGATCCAACGATGACCTCTCTTATTTTCTCGGAGGATTGAGTCTCAATCTCAGCTAAATGTTGAGTACTTTTAATTGATTTAGTTATTTTAAGTCCTAAGTGTTTGTTTTTCTGTATGGTAGCGTTAGACGTAGGATTACGGATCATGTCAATATCTTTCTTTGAACAGAAGATAGCGGAGTCATTGACACGCAGCAACATAGTTTATGATCATTCATACACATACTTTCATAGGTATACATATAGACAGATATTTCTATGTCAGGCTGTTGAGTTTCTTTCCACTTAGTTGTTTTTGTTTGATCGTTGCGAGGATGAATTCATTGTGCTTTGTTATAGCTGATTTTTGGCTGCTTGTGTTCACGATACTTTTGTGTTGATTTAGTATTTCATTTTCTTGTAGGAAACTTCTCAGGAGATGAATATGCTGCACTTGTATGTTCAGTCACATTCAAATACAATAATAATGATTTTTCTGGATCCAAAATCAAAGCATGATGCGCAGCTGCTCAGATCAATAGTAAGTAATATTTAGTTATCCTCTTCACAAGCAAGATTGCTCTTCCCCCTTTAAAGTTTGCTATGTCACTCTATCCTGATAATTTCTCTTGCTTTTTCAAAATTCACCTTATTTTTAATTTAGTAACGAACTCCTATGAATTCATTGGTTGTTTGGGTACGCAATAGTCCTTGGTGCATTTCGCTTCCTGCTGTAGAACTATGGACAGATCACGAGTTATTGGATTAGTTTTGTTTAACTTTCCTATCGTTACTTGAGAAATTTTGTTCAACTAATGACAGGTAGCCTTATTAATGAGTAAAGAATACGGAAGTGTGGCACTCTGCATGTTTCTCTACAGTGCACCTTTTTTGTTCTCGCAATAACCGATTTGATATAGTATCGCGTATTGATGTGTCGTATAGGTATTTGTCTGTGTGGTTTTTATTTATTCCTTGTTTCTATTCATTTTATGATATATATTTTTATATCAGTGATTCTCAAACTGAGGTCCGCGGTCCTTTTGGGGACCACAAAGGCTCTCAGGAGGACCATGAAGGGTTTCTGGGGACTGCAAGAGGTTGCCATCGCTTGTTCGACTCATTACTTTATTAATATGTATGATTGTTGGTGTTTGTTTCCCGTTAAAGTATATCTTTCAGAACATACATCTGTCCCTTAGGAGGACCCCTGATTCAAAGAAGTATTTTTAATGGGACCGCCAATAATTTTAGAAGTTTGGGAACCACTGTTTTATGTGCAGTTTAGTTAAAGCCAATAAAGGCTGCCCTAGAATTGGTGAAGTATAGCATTGTTACCGTATGTTTTGTGAGCTACTGTGAAGTTCTCATATGTCATCACGTTGACTACCCCCATAGAGTAAAATTTAAATGCCCTATTGCATACTTTATATAACAGTATTATATAACCTCGTTCTGAAACTAAAAGTAAGCAATTGTCTGTTTAAGTAGTACTTCCTCAACCAAACTGAACCGACTTCAAGAGGTGATGATTCTGGATTTGAAATTCGTGGAAAGAATTCAACTATATTGTCCTTACAAGTATTATCATTTTCTTTTTTCTTCGAATATTGAAATAATGATATTCTCGTAAATGATACAGTGGCTCTCAGAATCCCATTCTGTTCTAGTATGAGATCGTTGTTCCTCAACTTGGAGACTTAGAAGCTACCATTCAAAATTCAAGAAATTCCTCCGTTAGACCTGTGAGTTTGATTATACCTTCACTGATTTGATAGATCTGGCTCTGCCTTTCTTTCAGGATTAAGCCAAATTGTTCTTCTAAGATTCTGAAAAATTGTGCGTTTGGGATGAGTAATGATATAGATCCGCGTACTCCAATCATGAAACGAGGAATTATGATTAACACTGAATGCGTCAAAAGTCATGTTAATCTTCTGCCCTAAAAGCTTGGGACTATATTTCAGCTAATTTTAGAGAAATCCGAACTCTGGGCGCCGCAAATTGGAACTAAAAGTGAAATTAACAAGGTGCAAATACTGAGAACAAACACACTGGCATACGCGCGTAGGAATAGCATATCTTTCATTATTGCTGTTACTATGCTTTTATTTTATGTAGAGTACATTATATTAGGTAAATAGGGTATCCGTGGTAAATTAAAAGAATGATGATGATGATCATAATGCTTGGCTATGTTCTTTAACTACCACGTTAAGTGCCAAGTGGACAAGATGATTCGTCTTGACACAAGGAAGATCAATGCAGACTGAAAGAGAAGAAGGTTTATTTTTGTTGCTACACAATTGCTTTTCAGACTTGTTCAATGGGCCTAAGTGATGTACTCTCAGGTGTCAAATAAACGTCCCCCCGCTTATTAATTTTTCGATTTTTTTAAAACCTTAATACCTTATTAGGACCCTTTGTTTATTAATTTTAAAGAAAATAAAGTTGTTTACAAACTGCTCATTTTATTTCCTTTCTTTGTAAGTACCATTCACGCTCAAACGTTCGAATGTTTCGTTTAAAACTCGAATCATTAAATGTAACAAAACAAGTGTCAATTGATTGATATCAAAATAAAGTCAATTGATTTTGGTCAAAACAACTTTTGTGATTATATTTTCTGGCATACTACTAACAAAATGTCGTGAAAATTTGCTGCTGCAATGACAACCAACGGAATTGACAACTTGCTTTTGTTTTTTCCCGCGCTTTATAATCATTTTAATCTCTTTCACAAATTCTGACCACCCCCGTTTATTCTGACCCCTGTTTATTAAAATTCAGAATTTTTTCTGCCTCCCTGTTTATTAGGACCCCCGTTTATTTGGCACTGGAGAGTAGACAACCACCCAGACCCTATAAAATACTGCATGGTGAATAAATTGGTTTGTAAAACCAAAACCAAGCAACAGGATACGGAAATGACATGGAAGCACCAGTATGGCTTAGAGAAAACCCAGGACCTAGGCCAGGAAGACTAGGTAGGGAAACTAGGTAGGGCCAAGAAGAGAAAAGAAAGAGCACGCAAAATAAGTGCACAGGAAATACGTCAACTTTTCAACAGACTGCCAATGGAAATAGCAACTCGGAATGTAAACAGAGCTAATATATTTAGTAGTAGATTGGGCGAAATGGTGAAGTGGTGTATAGACTAAACGTTGGATATTCGTTGTTATCAGAGATGAATAGCAACTTAATGGCATTAGATTTTTCAAACACAATCTTGTGTTATATAAATCTTGTGCCTCTTGAGGCAATATGGATACGTCATATGTTCGAATAGAATGGGATAGTCATAGAACCCTGAGTCTAGGTGTTAGAAAAACTACGTATTATCTCAAAGAGTTAACATTCTCGCCACTTTATCAACCGGTACATGACAATGAAAATTATCAGGTAGACATGGAAGTGCTAGGACAGAGACCTAATGGGTGGTTAGAACAACAAAATAAGGTATACCTTTGGTTATAGAGGGAGACCAAATAGGGAGAAATGAAAAGACAATAATGATGTTATAGTGAAGTTTGAATAAAACTACACAAATTTCCAAGAAGAACTGCTGCAATGGCTCAGGGAAAATGATTTTTCATGGATAAGTTCTTTTCATTTTATCAAAAAAGAGAGGAACTTGATACAATAGAACTGTTGGAAAATTGTATGAATTAGATGGATTTGTCACTCACCTGAAAGATGGAAACACGTGGTACAGAAGGTTAAAATAGTAAGAACACCTCAATCAGATCATATTGCAATGTGCATGACTTTATACAAGAATATAGTCAAAAAGCTTATAAGAATGAACAGGAGGGAATATGTAGAGAAAATGAAGAAAGTGCATATACTGGCAGAAACTGTGAGTCCAAGAGAATGAGACCAGGTACAGAGATCTAGCGAAGACATTAGTAGAGGAAGATAATCAGGAAATGGATTGGGAGACGGAGCAAAAAATAATATTAACATCAGCTGAACAGGTGCGTGGTAAAAATATTTCAAATATAAACCTATGTTTGAATGCACATGAAATAGAGATGAAAGAAATTAAGGATAAGATAGCACAAGCACTATCCAGAAGAAACATTTTGTAAAGAGTTGAGACAGAAGAAGGAAATAAGGAACTGCTAAGAGTTAAAAGAGAAAAAGCTAATGAAAGGGCAAAATACAAGAATTGCTTGAATAAATGGGAGGAAGACTGGTGGAATGAGTTGGCAGACAAATGTGAAATGGCTTGGAAATTGGGAAGATTGGGAGAGATGTATAACTTACTTAGAAAGCTGCAGAAGCGTGGAGAGTGCAATAGCTTAGCTCAAAGAATATATTGCTGTTCTCTGAGGGAATGTTCAAAGAACATCTAGAAATTACATAGAGCACGTATGAAAACTGTTGTCGTCAAGATTGAAACGGTAATGTATAAGGTTATAGCTCCAGTTATAACTCAAATCAGATTTCAAGAATTACATCCAGACTCAGAAATGATACCAGCAGGTGAAGAAATAATGAAAGAGATGGCAAAGATGAAAGACCCAGCTCTGGAGAAGATGGAATTAGACTATGATTCATCAGAAGATCTTCAAAGGATATACAAGATGTAGGTGTGGAAAAGATCAAGGATATATACTTCAGCTACTTTATGGGCAGAGCCTATGAAAGTTATTGTTTCTACAACACAGAACTCACCGAGAACAGGCTGAACAACCCAAGAGCACCCAAGAGCACCCAAGAGCACCCAAGAGCACCCAAGAGCACCCAGAAACATTCAAATAAAAGGCTGAACACCTCATAAACTTGTCAATAATATACATAATTTTATAGAAATTACTTTAATCAATCATTCCTAATTAATTGACGGGCGGGAAGGACCATTTTACTGTTGTGTTGTTGGAGTTGTATTTACCAATTGCTGTTTTCCGCGCCAAAAGTATGAACGGGGTTACTACATCTGGGGCTATTTTGAATGATAATGAACGAAGAATTAAAATCTTCAAATGTAACAAATGTTTGTTGGTGTGACGGGGATCGAGTGGCAGCGCAAATCCGAAAGAAGGGTTAGCAGAATGTAGAATGGGGTGAGGGGGCTGGCCTCGATAGAAGTGTTGAGTTGTTCTCTATTTGAGTTTGAGGAAACGCCCTATTGGACTCTCATTCACCATTCTATATAGTAAACGGCAAATGAATGGTTGCAGAAATTGCTGGGGTATGCAGTATTGTAATGGCGGTATGACACCTCCACACCTCTTGAAGCACATAGTGATACATCAGTTTAGAAACCTAGTTACATGTAAACCTGATCTCCTTCGATTAGAACACATGACTAATGTTTGCGAAAGCCGGTTTCCAAGTTATTAATTAAGTTTGATGTTTTACGGTTGGTATTTGGTGACTGGTAGTTATCGTGTGCCAAAGCGGTATTCAAGAAATTACCTCTTTTTGTTGAAGTCGATAATGCATGCCACTACTTCCGTGTTGGGGCGTAGTTTCTTAAGCACAAACAAGTGAACGTTAAAGCGAGGTAGACAACGATGCTCTGTGGAGTCATCTCTTTCTCATTTGTGTTCTGTAAGATGATTATAGTTCAATTCCTGTAAGTCGTACCCTGGATAAGTCGGACTTTCGCTTAGTGGGACTAATTTCTTATTCCCCTTGAATTTACACGCGAAAACCAGGCCAAAATAATTCGCTTACATCAAAGCCCGGATAGGTTGGACTTTTGCTAAGTCTTACTGACTCTATATGACCCTTCGACCAAAATATTCCGCTTTACTCGGACTACCTGCTCAATTTTTTCAGAAATTCAGCTTTTGATAATCGAGGGTTTGAAAGTTTTGTTGGAAATTGAGATTTTAACGGCTTGTCAGAGTCGAATGCTAGAGTATTTGTTTAGTTAAGTTCTTTGATAAAGGTGTTTAATACTTTTCTGATATGCCCTGAATTGCCACAGGAAAGTGTATGCTGCACACACGAACAATAACAGAAAAGTACGAAATATTTGAAAAGAATTAACAAATGAGAAGTTCATGGATATGCCACACAAATATTTCTATGTATTCAAGAAGATTCAATCATGTTATATAATGCACTAGATCGACAGAGTCAACCAACAGTCAATAGTGAGCAAACTCGAGCTTTTCTATTTAAAGAGAGTATACTCTAGAGTATGCAGACCTACACCGTGGATATTTTTAGAAATACCAAATCAGTCATGAGCAAGCTGCAGGACTTATATGAGTTCACAGAGTATAAAGTAAGAGGCCGAGAAAGAGATAGCTCAACTTTCTTTCCACAAAGAGGACTACATGAAGAGCGCCCAACATCTCCCGTCATATCAATATATGTCGCCAAGCAGTAAGGAGAGTTACTATAGAGGTGACAATAGAGATAGCCAATGAAATGGGATGGGATGTAGGAATAAGATTGTCATATATGCCTCGATGCTCCCTCCCACTTGTACGCAAGAAATATACTTTTTCCTCTGAAGTATGGAGAACAAGTTTGATTTATCACTTTTTGCAAATGATGCAATAGTTATTGGAAATGGACAACAAATAGAAATAGGAAAAGAAGTAATTGAAGAAGGATGCGAAACTTTGAAGAGCAAACAAGTATATCTAAGGAAGAGCATATTATCTTTTGGGACTCAGAAAGTGGCAATACAGGAATGTTAGGAACCTTCTATATACAAAAAGAGATTGCAAAGAGCAGTTAAGTTTCCTCAGCAATTAAGAAGAGATTTAAAGACTGCAAATTGTCATAGACGGCAAGTGTACTGTTGCTGCGTCCCCATTCTCAGCAAGGGAAATGAAGAGCCTTCAAAGGTCTTGTGACAAAAAGTGCAGATATATTTGGAGTTGTAGGAAAAATGAACCATTGAGACAAATGCAAGAATATGGAATTAATATGCCTGATATCAGGAACCAGCTACAAGTGTCATCAATAAAGAACAAAAGTAGAAGTTGCACGTCTTACTAGAATAGGACATATCCTCAGACTTCATGATGAGAATCTGGTTAAGGAAGCATTACTAGGGTGGTTGCCTACATTGGAAGACAGATGCAAAGCAAAGAAAGAAACATTAATGATAATACCATACTGGAGGAGACTGATAGTAGAATCGGCATGGAAGTGAATATGATTGAAGAATAGATATCAAAGTGTGCTGGTGCTGGTGCTGGTGTTGGTGCTGGTGTTGGTGCTGGTGGTGATAATGACGATGATGATGATGATGATGATGATGATTATGATGATGATGATGATGATGATGATGATGATGATTATGATGATGATGATGATGATGATGATGATGATGATGATGATGATGATGATGATGATGATGATGATGATGATGATGATGATGATGATGATGATGATGATGATGATGATGATGATGATGATGATGATGATGATGATGATGATGATGATGATGATGATGATGATGATGATGATGATGATGATGAATAATTTATTTGTAGTATGTAAGCCATATTTTTCTGTTCTTAGATACAAATTCATTAGCTTTTTTCTGCTATTACGGTGATGTAATATCAAATTTATCTTATTTAGAACAAAAGCGATGACTTTGTCTACTTCATGTATGATAGTGATGTGAAGAGCCATAAAGGTATTTAACACCTCCACTGCGGAATAGAATGCTAAAACATATTTGCAACCTATATCATATTGCAATGTAGTTTAGCCTTATTTGAGTACCGTATTTCTTACAAGCCGCGGCTTGTATTTTTTATTTGGAATATTTTTTTTGGTACGGCTTATAATCAAGGGAGGCTAATAATCATGGGCGGCTTACATTTTTGTCCAAGGTGTCAACCATCATAGCACTTCACTTTTATCGTGAAAAAGTCGTTGGATATTTGTGACATAACTGTGGATGATCCACACAACCTCTCCTTCAACATTAGAGCTAGCAATGCAGATGACGAAGAAATATTCCTGTGCAGAGAGGAAGATAAACTCTAGAGTGACGTTATAGACATAGACGATGCCACGCTTGAAACTATTTTTGTTGGTTAAAGCTATTTTGTTGACGTTTGAAGTTTTTGAAATTTTTCTACCTCTAGAAGGTATTTCACTTGAAGTACTTTATACTATGATCTTTGTTTCCATTTCTTTAAAGAAACAAAATAGCGCAGCATTCAGTTACGAGTTTTGTGGGTGCGGCATATAATCGATGCCGGGTTATATCTTCATCTTAGCATCCTGTAATGCGGCTTATAATCAAGGGAGGCTTATGATTGAAAACTTCGGTACTAACTGAATTCATTTATAGTTAAGTTATTTTCCATTAGTAACTTCCCTTCATAGAATGTCGACACCATTTTTAAGGTTATTTTCATATATTTCTTTTTGAAGTGGTATATTGTGATTTATCGTTCTACATCATTGAGGATATTCATGCTCTAAATACGTTTATCATGTCCAGTATTTGTTGAGCTTCGGAATGTTGATATATTCTTTCATGTTTACAATCAAATTTGCTAATAACGCTGGATTTATTATCTCTTCAAAGTTTAAATTTCATATCAGTGGTCTGTGACACCCTTGGCACGATTGGAATTACCTATGCCTCTGCAAGCTTCTGCATGCAAACTGCCACAGCCATGAAGAAGTAGATTTGTTATTGCAAGTGACTTTTTTTATAGGGATTGCTTTATTCATGCAGCATTGTTTTCTTGTGGGATGTCTTCATTGCCTACTCTAGGATCTCTTTGAGTATTTGTGGTAACAGAAACTTCCGACAGACTAGGGTGAATCACCTTTTTTATTAAGCACTGTATGTATTGCATCATTCCAACAGTGAATTATTACTTTGTTGTTGAGTTCATATAGCTGATTTCCCATTTGATTTTTCAACTTGTTGATTTCTCAAGGGGGATGTCCTTTCATTTCTCAAGAAGATTATACATTTGCTGGTGCAATAAAGAGTATCCATAGTCAGTTTAAATATTCGAGCACAATGGTTGATGCTACATACAGGTATTTGATTTGTATCATACACTTTGACGCTGTCCATTATTTATAGAAAATCTCCTTGATCTGTTCAAAGTACATTGTTACGTGTTGCTTGCTATCCATACCTCAAAAGTTAGAAATTCATGCAACCGGTGAGACTCATTTTGTAGGAAACTGAAAGCATACTCCCTCATCAATTAGAGCAAGGTTAAATGTTGTAGCATCGGTTTCTTCAGAACCATACCTTATCTTAGAGTGCAGTTACGGCCAATTTGTGCAGAGTGATACACAGCATAGGGCCATCCATGACGTACGTACACAGTTAGGGAGGATACGAGCCAGACTAAAATCGTACAGCCACTTACGTGGAGGAGGAAGAGGTTATCAAGAATTAGGGAGGATGCGAGTCAAACTAAAATCGTACAGCCGCTTACATGGAGGAGAGGTTAATCAAGAGTTAGGGAGGATACGAGCCAGATTAAAATTGTACAGCCACTTACATGGAGGAGGAAGAGGTTTATCAAGAATTAGGGAGGATGCGAGTCAAACTAAAATCGTACAGCCGCTTACATGGAGGAGAGGTTAATCAAGAGTTAGGGAGGATGCGAGTCAGGCTAAAATCGTACAGCCGCTTACATATAGGAGGGAGAGGTTAATCAAGAGTTAGGGAGGATGCGAGTGAGACTAAAATCGTACAGCCGCTTACATGGAGGAGAGAGAGGCTAATCAAGAGTTAGGGAGGATGTGAGTCGGACTAAAATTGTACAGCCGCTTGCATGGAGGAGGGAGAGGTTAATCAAGAGTTAGGGAGGATGCGAGTGAGACTAAAATTGTACAGCTGCTTACATGGAGGAGGGAGAGGCTAGTCAAGTGCTTAATTGTTCACTTTTAATGTTTGCAATTCAGTATTTTAGGTTCCTTGTAGTTGAAAATTTTCTCCATTGAAAAATAAATCGACTCGTGTGTAAGTTTTGCGGAGAATGAAAAATTAACTACGCCTTACGTCCATTTTAGAGCAAATTATTAGATGCGGATTAATTGTTTTTTAAATATTGGGTAATATTCTGCGTTAGTAAATATCTGCACATCATCAACAAGAAAGGTATTCGTGATTAGATTGATTTTTCTCCATCGCTTGCAACTACGAATGATATGTGTGTCCAGGACAATTCTCTAATCGCCTGACATGATTGTGAAATCCAAATTTGTCTAATGCTATGTTTTCCGGTTTGAAATCGCGAAATGTTCACGCAACATATTAATTAACACATGTACCTAGATTTTCACGGGAAGATCCTTTGTATGCGAAATCTTTATGAAATGCATTTGAATTTTTACCCAGATATCCATTTCGGTGTGGACATGTGCGTACAGGGGAGGGGATCAGAAATTGGTTGATCTACTGCCTACATACTTTATGAACAGCCCCTTAAAGCTGTGCAACGGTAAAACCCCTCAACTCCTCAAAATTGCGTTCACATGACCTTATGTATTCAAAGTTACTTTGATTCTGATGCCACTTGCGATATCAACAATAATCACTAGTTAATGTTCCCTGAGTTTACTTTGTAAAATTAGGGGAAAATGAGGGTTGGGGTCAGAAACAGTTTGTAGGAGCTCTGCTTCCACCTTCCCACGATGTAGCGTCTATAGCTTTCCTTAATTCATTACATTTTTAGCATTAGACTTTTGCAGGAATCATATTACTAATAATAGTAATAGTAATGATAATAGTTTATTTATTTTAAGTTAATTTACATTGATATAGCTATATAAAGCTAATTAAGGCCAACTATCAGTATGGAAATTAGTAGATAAAATAAACTAAACTAGACGGTACAAGGTAAAATAAAGCCAAGCCCAGATGTATTCATTGATACTTCTTCGACATTCTCTGGAGCTCTTAGTTTTACTTCAATTCCAACTTATCCGTATGAGTCAGACTCCGGAGAAGCTGGATTACACCTGGATGTTTAAATTGAGAATTAGGTAGATAGTTTACATATATAAGGTATAGTAGAAGTACAGCTTATAACTGACGCATATTTAGACTACTCAGAATTTCGTCCATAGGCACTCATCAGTGCCAGCTGCCTTCATGTAAGAAGAGCCTTTATTATTTGTGAGCAGAAGTGGTTTTTATGGGGGCCAGATCAAGGAACCTCTGACATAGATTAGATGGCATTTTGACATATGGTGGGACAATTTTAGGGACTACTGTAAAGACATATGGCAACCCTGTGTGCAGAAAGTCGGCAGATTTACCACCGATGGTCCTTCGTGAGATTTACAACAATCTGGTATATGAGGATACCCGGTCCTACACGGCTCGTACCTGATTCCTGCCCGACTCCTACCTGATTCCTACCCAACTCCTACCTGATTCCTACTCGATTCATGCTGATTCTTTAGATACTTTCTATTGTATATGTCCCTATGTGAAGTATTCGGTTTAATCGTAGGGATTACAATAAGGCAGTTTATGGTAGACGCACATTGCATCAAGAGATATATTACCAGCCCAGAGGAGTATATAAAGTCATTCAAGGAGCACCAACCCCATATGACATTTCTTGTATCATTGACAGACGAATCAATGGTAAATTGAAAAAGTTAGCTAATGGTTTCGTTTTGTAGAAATGTTTTCTTTCACGTAAATGAGAAAGATTGAAATGTGGTTATTCATTTTAACATATGAAACCATCTCAGATTACATTTTTAGTGTTTAATTATTACCTTCTGTTAGTTAGGGGAGCCAAAATTCTTTGAAAGATTTAAATTTTTAGTAAATACTTTGATAAGTTCAATTTATCGCTACGTATATTACTTTTATTTTAGACAAGATCAATACCAATGTTATTTCGTTCAGAGTCTCCACATTATTTTTCTTGACCAGTTCTTTAACATGTCTTAATATGTAATGGTGTATTTTACCTCTTTCTCATGCCACTATGATCAGGTCATTGAGACGATTGTTGTCCATTTTGGAGTTGAGAGAATGTTTAGAAATTTTGACCTTTCTTGATTAGGACTCGTCCTTAGCTACTGGGACTGGTGTGATCTAAGGAAGGGTGTAGCGTTTATAGATATTTCGAAACAATTCTACTTTCAAGTGCAAGTTTTTCAGCTTCTTGCAGGGAAGCCAGAGGCGTAGTTACTGGAGTGTGTGAAGTATCATTCCCTGAAACTGCCAAAAAGTAACACAATTGGGAGAAACTGTCCGAACTACAGTAAATTTATGTAGAATTTGTCACATTGTAGAAAAACCTTCTTCAATGCTAAATATCATACTTATAGCTATAGCTTTTTTGACTGATGTTGAACTCGGAAAGCGCAGCTTCTGAATGACTTTCAAGATGAGAACGACTACGAAAAGTCAGCATTTGTACTTTAACTAGTAGTTCTTGAAAATTCTGGTGCTATTTAAGTAAGAAAAACGATGCCTCCATTTTCTCGACAATTAGTGACACGACCTAATTCGATATAGTAACTTAGGTATGTCTTTTTAGGACGTTTCTACTCAGACTTGTGTCATCATAAGTATGACCAAATAAGGTATTACCGTAGGTCTATATAATGCTAAGGATTCAAAGTCACATGATGTAAACAGACGTAAACGGAGGCTTTACAGTAAGCTATATACCCATCGCTAGCGAACAACAGAAGTCACAGGGTTCATTCGGTCAGGACAGAGCACGAAAAACTGTTTTATGGACTCAGTAAAAGTCTGGAAAAGTCATGAAATTTTATTGAAACTTAAAGGAAGTCAGGAAAAAATCAAGAATTTTCATTATCCATGCAGAGGAAATCTTTCGTAAATAGAAAACTGTAGACATTGCAGTTTGTGATATTTTTTGTTCCAATTGAGCAGAGAGCCTCCTTTTCTTACCCATATTGGAGAAATGTGCTCAAATGCTTGGTTTTAAAAAACGGGTCGGTCGCTCGCATCATTTTTCGCACCAGTTGGTCAGGAAAATACGTATTTCTGATATGTAGTTGGGAAAACGCCTTTGTTTGAAAGGGCCGGGAAGAAACTATTAGACAGCATGTGTATGAACCCTGAGTGATCACTTGACTCTAGACAGGTCAAAGATTTTAGGTTGAATATTGCATTTGAAACTTGAGGTTGAACATTCGCAACTTTCTCACTTTCTTGCAATAGATTTTTCTCCTTTGAAAAATACTTCCGTATGATTCTTTATCTGTCAAGTCTTGATTACTCTCACGTCCTTCATTCATCTGAAGTAAATTTTGGGACTGTTCTCATGTAAATTGTTTTTCTCTGTGGCTTACATTGTATACATAGCATATGTATTACTACGAGGTGCAGTTGCAGAATCTCCAAAGCAGAGCAGCTAGAATAGTTACAAATAGTGACTCGCCCGAGGTAGCCTTCACATAAAGAGTTTAGGCTGGAAGATCATCGACGAACCTATCCCTGAAAGGTAACGGTTAGTCTCATATACGACTCCGTGCGTTCGTGAGTGCCTGTTTGAGGGGACACTTATCCTGAGCCACCGGCATAGTGATGTAGGGTGGCCAGTTCCTTCTTCGCCGCCTTTATCTTCCCGAGTTTTGCCATTAGGTACCCATTTGCTGCTGGGCAGGCAGTGAGGGAGTGTCCCCACTATGATCAGAGGGTTCGGCTTGAACCATTATGCGGAAACCTCCCCCTGCGCGGCATTTTGTTATCTATGATCCTATGCATGTGGTCGTCTCTTTTCTCGTTAGCCCTGGCTATACCGCTGCTGGGACGACTAGGCTTTATGCTGTTTTTACAAATTATAGTTATCAAGACGACTTTACAAATTACCGGTACTTACTATCTCCGTGTTCATTGGTTGATATTTATAAGTGATTTCTCTAATATCTTTGTTGTAACAACGTGTACTTAGTTAGTTGAGAGTTGAGCTTGAGTTAATAAGGTGGAAAAGACATGAATTAGAATGAACATTGTATCCTCAACTTGAGTGTTTCTCTTGTGTTGTACTGAAGTCGAACAGCTTAGATGAAGTAAGTTATGCTTCATAGTGGTCGAACCGAACCGGATTGGTAGAGTACAGAATGTCTCAAGTTGAAGATATAGATCGGTTAAAGAAAAGGAGAAGAACAGCTCGAGGGCAAGTAACAAGATTGCTGAAAAAGATAGAAGAGGCCCTACAAGACAGCGAGGTAGATGAAAGAAAGTTGAAGCAATTGGAAGTAAGTCTGACAGATCAGAAAGCTGAACTTAAAAACCTCGATAATGAAATCCTTGAAAGAATGTACGATGCAGAAGAGAGCGACGAAGTTTGCGATAACGAGGCAAAAGGGGCAAGCGACATAATGGAGAGAGTGGTGTATAACTTGATCTGCCTAGAAGACACTTTGAAGAAGGATGGCTACCAAAGTGATGCTGAATCATGTTCATTGCACAGAAGTGTGTCACAGGAAAGCGTGCGATCAGGTGAATCAAGAGTCAGTAACGTGAGCAGTAACGTGAACAGTAACGTGAACAGTAAAGTGAGCAGTAAAGTGAGTAACAACGGGAGCGGCAAGGGAACCAACAGAAGTGAAGTTGATGAGACCACGTCTCCGAGCCATGGGGTTAGAGTGAAGCTGCCAAAAATAAATTTGCAAAAATTCTCAGGCAAGGTGGAACACTGGCAGGAATTTTGGGACTCCTTCAAGAGCGCCATCCACGAATCATCTGGTTTGGCAAAGGTAGATAAATTTAAATATTTACGATCTTATCTTGAAGAGCCAGTAAGGAAAGTTATTGGGGGCTTGTCTTTTACTGATGCCGGTTATGACTCTGCAATCCAGATATTAAAGAACCGTTACGCTAGACCAACTCAGATAAAGAGACCGCATATTAGCCAGCTTCTTCAGCTACCAATGGTGTACAATGATAAGAATACTACAAGATTAAGACAGTTATATGATGATATTGAAGCTAATTTTCGTAGCCTTGAAGCTTTGGGTGTAGACCATAATTCCTATTCGTCTATCATTGTCCCTGCTTTGCTGGAAAAGATTCCCGAGTCTATACGATTGACAATGTTCAGAGTTGGGGGTGAAAAGCTGGAAGGTGACATACAAGAGTTGCTGAAAACGTTTGCGAAGGAGCTAGACATCAGAGAGAGACATGTGCCCATCTTTAACGGGACGGTAAACAATATTCAAACGCATCAGCAACAACGTGGAGATCGGCCTAAGCAGTCATGGCAGCAGCAAAACCAAACAGAACGCGTCAGTACTGCAAGTGCGCTGTTGGTGGAGAAGTCAAGATCGAAGAGATGCCAGTTCTGCTTAGAAGATCACAGTGCAGAAGAGTGCAAGAAGTATGTGAAGCCAGAGGAACGTAAAGCAATTTTAATGAAATTCTCTAGATGTTTCGTGTGTTTGAATAAAGGTCACAGGTCATTTCAGTGTAGATGTAGAGTTAAATGTAAACATTGTAATGGTCAACATCATTATTTGTTGTGTCAGGACAAATTGCCTAGCTTTAAGGAACCCCAGCCCTCCAGCGCGTCCCTTCCTTTAAATCCCAGCGCAACTTCTTGGGTGGGACTAGGCAGCGCTAGGTCCAGCTCAGTTGCGCACGAACGGGTGGCATTGCAGACTGCTATGGCCACTGTGGAAGGAAAGCCAGGAAGTAAAGTGCGAGTGATGTTCGATTCTGGGAGTCAAAAGACATTTGTGACCGAGAATGTAGTCACTAAGCTTGGACTGGAAGTTCTGAGAGAGGAAGAGCTCGGTGTGAAAACGTTTGGAAGCAGAGAGTCAGAGATAGAAATGAGAAAGGTGTATACCATACCTTTAGTGTCACTTAATGGTGGGAATAGTATTAATATCGAAGCCTTTTCAGTTAATGAAATTTCCACTATTGCTAATCAGCATCTTGAGGAAGCTAAGAATGATTATTCTCATCTAAAGGGTATCCAGTTCTCAGACTTTTCCAGATATGATGATCTTCTCGAAATTGACATCCTGATTGGAGCTAATTACATGTGGAGCTTTCAAGATGGTGATGTGAAAAGAGGGGGGCAAGATGAGCCAGTGGCTATTCATACAGCACTTGGTTGGGTGTTATCAGGACCAATTAGAGGTAAGAATTCTGATTCATCTTCAGTTGATAGCCTTGTTAGTTTAGTGATTGATCCTTGCCCACTGCCTGACAAAGCCTTAACAGAAATCAATAAGAGTATGCACAAATTGTGGGATCTAGAATCCTTGGGAATTCGAGTAGAAGATGAGGTCCACAAATCTGTTGTTAACAACATTTCATTTACAGGAGAGCGTTATTCTGTTGGATTGCCCTGGAAAATGGGACATGGGCCAACTCCTAACAATTATGAAAATGCTTATGTAAGATTAAAGAGTCAGGTAAGAAAGTTAGCTAAGTCTCCACAGGTATTAGAAGAATATGATAGCATTATTGCAGAGCAGAAAAAGACAGGTATCATTGAACAAGTGCCAGATATCACTGTAGAAAGTAAAGTGTCATATTTACCTCATCGTGCTGTGATACGTAATGATGCTGAGACTACTAAAGTCAGGATTGTGTACGATGCTTCTTGTTGTGATAGGAAAACAGGGTCTTCGTTAAATGATTGCCTTCATGTGGGACCGCCATTAACACCCTTAATGTTTGATATGCTAATAAGGTTTCGGGAACAGCCCATAGTTTTAGTGGGGGATATTGAGAAGGCTTTCCTGAACATAGAGATAGATCCTTCAGACCGTGATTGTTTACGTTTTCTATGGTTAAAAGACATTGATTCAGAAAACCCAGAAGTTGTTGTGTACAGGTTTAACCGAGTAGTCTTTGGAGTCAATTCCTCACCATTTTTGCTGAATACTGTACTTCAATTTCATATCAATAGGTATAAGGAAATTGACCCTAAATTTGTAGAGTGTATGTCTAAGGGATTCTTTGTTGATGATCTTGTTACCACACACAAGAATGTAGGTGAAGCATACAGTATGTTTGAAAAAGCCAGAGAGAGGATGATGGAGGGCGGCTTTAAGCTCCATAAGTGGAAGACCAACAATCAATCACTTGCTTATAGCATTGCTCTGAAAGAGGGAGTTGTTCGGACTGAAAATAAGGTAGAAGGTCAACTTGGAAAAAATTCAAATGAAGTTAACTCTAAAACTAAGGTGTTAGGTCTTTCTTGGGATAAGGACCAAGATTCTCTCGAATTTGACTTGCATAAGATAGTAGAAGGTACAACTGTTGTTACTAAGAGATCCATATTGAGTACAATGGCTGCTGTGTTTGACCCTTTAGGATTAATTAGTCCAATATCTGTGGCAGCTAAAGTTCTTTTTCAGGATTTATGTTTGGAGAAATTAAACTGGGATGACCCTTTGCCCCAAGATAAACTTCAAAGATGGGAAGAGTGGTTAAAAGGACTTAAAAATACTAAGGTCATTACAGCTCCAAGATTTGTGTTACAGGGATTAGAAGGCCAAATTATTAAGACAAGTTTACATGGATTCAGTGATGCAAGTAAGAAAGCATACTGTGCTGCAATATACCTTGTTTGTGAGACAACAAAGGGAGTCTATTCCAGATTATTGTGCTCTAAAGTTAGAATTGCACCTCTAAAAAGCTTAACAATTCCTCGGTTGGAACTAATGGCAGTCAGAATACTGGTCACACTTATGGAAACAGCCCAGAAGGCTCTGAGCTCTGATACTGAGATTGATGAAATTAAATATTGGACAGACAGTATTACTGTGTTGTATTGGATCTTAAATAAGGGTGAGTGGAAGACTTTTGTCCAGCATAGAGTAAATGAAATCTTAGCATTAACTAGAAAGGAAGACTGGGGCCATGTGGCAGGACTTGTTAACCCAGCAGATATAGGAAGTAGGGGAGTGTCTCCAAGTCAACTTGTTAATAGCAATCTTTGGTGGGAAGGTCCAGACTGGTTAAGAGAGTGTAAGGACAATTGGCCTCAGAAATTTCTCTTGACAGAATCCATTGAAGTAGAAGAGATGAAAAAGACAATTGTAGTAGCAACTACAAGTATTGTGCAATCAGTCAATACAATAGGTCAGGTAATTAATATAGAAAGGTTTAGTTCCCTAGGGAAATTACTCAGAGTAAGTGCATATGTGAAGAGGTTTATATCAAATTTGAGAAGAAAGCTTAAGAAAAAAGAGATAAATGTTGAAAATTTGAATGCAGAAGATATAAAGGGTGCCGAGACTGAGTGGATAAGGGATGCACAGGCTACTTTGATAAGACAACCTGATTATGATAAGTATAAGAGCCAGTTAGGAGTGGTAAGTAATGGGGGCATATTAGTATGTGAAGGCAGGATGGAGTTCTCTGATTTGTCTGAAACTGCAAAAAGACCTATATTGTTACCCAAGAACCATAAGTTCTCAGAGCTTGTTATCAGAGATTGTCATGACAGAGTCCATCACTGTAAGGAAAGGGCCTCACTTGCAGAGCTACGTACAAGGTTTTGGATTACAAAAGGGCGCCAGTACGTTAAAAGGGTTATAAATTCTTGTCTTATTTGCAGAAGATTCGAAGGAAAGTCATATAATGTTCCTCCTATTGCTCCATTACCGGATTTTAGGGTAACAGAATCCCCACCCTTTAGTCGAATTGGGGTAGACTTTGCAGGTCCTTTGTTTTGTAAGGAATCCAAAGGTAAAACCACGAAGGTATACATAGTGTTATATACATGTTGTGTTACACGTGCCGTTCATCTGGATTTAGTGCGTAGTCTTGATGCTTTTACATTCTTAAATTCATTTCGTCGTTTTGCATCTCAGAGAGGTACACCAAGTTTAGTAGTGAGTGACAATGCCAAGACATTTATGAGCACTGCCAAATTGTTGAGACAGTTTTATAGCAATGATAAAGTAGCACATTTTATGAGATCGAGCGGAATATCATGGCGATTTAATCTTCCTAGATGCCCCTGGGCGGGGGGTTTATTTGAACGTCTAGTGCGAAGCGTCAAAAGATGCTTAAGGAAAGTGTTAGGGAATTCAAGACTAACTTTTGACGAAGTATATACAGTCCTCATAGAAATTCAAGCTACGTTAAATTCTCGTCCTCTTACGTATCAGTATGAAACTGACGAAGTTTTAACGCCATCACATCTTGTGTTTGGGTATCGTTTATCACCATTTTCCCTCGGAATTGATCCAGCTGTAGAAAACTCTGAAGTTAATGAAACGCTACTAGGTAAAAGATTCTTGTTCCTTAGAAAGAAACTCATCCACTTTTGGAACCGATGGAAGTCTGAGTATCTCACCGATTTAAGAGAACACCATCGTTTGATAAACAAGACTCGCAATTTCATTTCAGAAGGAGATCTAGTTTTAGTGCAAGATGAGCAATTAAAAAGAGGACAGTGGAAGGTAGGGATAATTGAAAGTTTGATTGTAGGTAAGGATGGTCAAGTCAGAGGAGTCAATTTGCGGGTAAGCGGTAAAGGTAAGCCACAGTTTTGTTCTAGACCTGTACAAAAGGTTTATCCTTTGGAAATTTCTTCGTCTAAAAGAAAAGATGGACAGCGTACGGTTGAGAGAAAAGATGTGGATGCAGAAATGAGACAAGAGAGTACTGAGGGAAATGGGAGTGGTGAAACGTGTGGAATGGAAAGTGCGAATGAGAGAAAATCAGAGTGTCGGCCGAAGCGCGCAGCAGCTAAGGATGCGCTGTGGAAAACCAAGCTCATGCTTGATCACGCTTGATCAAGGAGGGGGGTGTATGCGGAAACCTCCCCCTGCGCGGCATTTTGTTATCTATGATCCTATGCATGTGGTCGTCTCTTTTCTCGTTAGCCCTGGCTATACCGCTGCTGGGACGACTAGGCTTTATGCTGTTTTTACAAATTATAGTTATCAAGACGACTTTACAAATTACCGGTACTTACTATCTCCGTGTTCATTGGTTGATATTTATAAGTGATTTCTCTAATATCTTTGTTGTAACAACGTGTACTTAGTTAGTTGAGAGTTGAGCTTGAGTTAATAAGGTGGAAAAGACATGAATTAGAATGAACATTGTATCCTCAACTTGAGTGTTTCTCTTGTGTTGTACTGAAGTCGAACAGCTTAGATGAAGTAAGTTATGCTTCAACCATCGATGTTTTGCTCAGCAGTCAAGCGCTCTAACCACTTCGCCACTCGCCCGAACTTATCTCTACTGATGCAAACCCGCTAGTCTTTACGTCTATAAATAATCAGGCCTCACAACACTTGTATAACTTTGGCCAAAAATGCTGTTCATATCAAGGTACTACTGTATGGAAAGTCCTTAAAGATGAAGCTTAAACAGGAATCCTCCCAATCTATTTTTTTGCAACTGATTTGTTGATATCATAGCTTTATTTTTTACATTCTAAGGCTATTTTTATCTGCTATTTAATCTTAACAAAGACATACATAAGACTTCGAATAGTTTTTGTTTAATTAATGTCTTGAATTGCATGTATTTTACTGGACGGCCACTTGAAAATTAACTTAGGCTGATTGGTGTTCGCCCTGAAATATCTGGAATGAAATGAAATTACAAGCATCACAAGGACATCATGGCGATCATCGTGAATATTAGATTTAGACTTTAGTACACTGCCAAAATACGTAAGTGCTATCTTTGCTACATGTTCCACATTTTCAGGCCACATGTAGGCCATTGTAGCTAGTCTAACATACTTGAGATCGATCACAAACAATACACTGCAGCAGTTAATCACAAATATTTAAAAGAGCTTAATGACTACAATGTAAAGTTCAAAGATGACACATTTGATGTTAAAAGATACTACCTATTCTATTTGAGCATCAATCGCAAGCCGTTGTCCACTAAAATTATTCAATTATTTTCACACTAAACTAACTATAAAAATAAGAGTTAAGATTTTATATGTCATTGTTCCAGATGATAACTAAAATCAATATAGCGACACGAATTTTTATCATATATACAGATCAAATAATAATAACGTCCTAATTGCGAATTATTCTGGTTTGCTGTTTTCGTTGAATGCTACCTTGCTACTGGATTCAGCCACATCTGCTGAGCATAGATTTCCAACATCTAACTATCTATCGATATCATAAGCAATTCATCTTTCATCTAGATCAGAAAGCTCACAAAACATATGCGTAAAATGTTCTATTACAGGAATCGTATATGTCCTAAAAGCAGACTAAACCCGACATTCGAAAGCTCTCAGTATCTTCCCAGAAATCCACATTTGCCATAAAGTCTTCTACATGGCCTCTTTAACTCCAACCATTTGCGATATTAAAAACAACATAGGGTACCGTATCCCTAAGACAGTGGTATATGGATAAGTTTACGCTTTCAAAGAGCACTAGGACGTGATTACTATCCTAACAACAAATTAACATGAAAATGTAACCCAATAACTAAATGGCTATCCGAGAAATGTAAAACATGACTACCCTCTAGATATTTGTCAAGATAATATGTCTAGGATTTACTTTATACTTTCAAATGGTCTACAAATTAATCAACACCTATTCACAGTTCACCTATTGATCCAGAGCAAGTAGTACAAGAGCCCAACTGTACTCCCGTCCTTAGCATCCCTACCTTTTCTACATCAAACGGTTGCTCAGTTCGATTAGAAAACGTTCATATTATTCCCTTTCCAATATCATGGCGTATTAATGCAAGGAAACCCTATCTAGATAAATAAACTCGAAAACAAAAGATAGCTACAAATGATATACAATAACACACTACTTATAAATCTCAAAATCTAATACCATTTCATATGTATCGTCAAAATTTTGTAAATAAGTTAAGCCTCCTATGAACATCACGATATGCTATCATAAAACCTAGTTTTAGAAATTGTTTTCGGGCTTCACTTGCACGGAGCATTCTTCACTTTGCGATCCCGATTGATCAACACCTTTCTTCTTATCGGTTTCGTCGTCAAGAGTTACGAAACTTGCACTATTGATTTTAGGAATTGACAAAGACTTGTGACTTTCTTCATGTTTCTTTAAAGTTCTCTTGGTATTAAATTTTTCTTTGCAAATCTCACACTCGTATCGTTTATCCTTCAGATGAATTTTCTGGTGCCTTTCCAGTCCCATTAATCGGCTGAATGCTTTGCCACATGTTTCGCAGATGTGAGGTCGTTCTGTACTGTGAACATGCATGTGTGTATTTAAGTTGCACTGGGCACGGAAATTCTTCCCACACAATTTACACTCAAACGGTTTTTCACCAGAATGTGTTCGCATGTGAGTTAGAAGATTGCATTGAACACGAAAGCCCTTCTGACACACTTCGCAAGTAAACGGTTTCTCTCCACTGTGAATGCGCTTATGAATTACCATGTTGTGATATACGCTAAAACTCCTATCACAGAAATTGCACTTAAACGGTTTCTCCCCGCTATGTATTCGGGCGTGCGTAGTAAGATTACATTGAACGCTAAACCCCTTGCCGCATGTTT
This sequence comes from Mastigias papua, assembly GCA_964019165.1. NCBI lineage: Eukaryota > Metazoa > Cnidaria > Scyphozoa > Rhizostomeae > Mastigiidae > Mastigias > Mastigias papua. The sequence goes on from OZ025274.1 coordinate 9,984,575, forward strand.
TACAGACGAAGGGTTTCTCGCCGCTATGTATACGCTTGTGAGTGACAAGGTTGCACATGGCATTAAAGGCTTTCTCGCAAATATCACACTTGAAAGGCTTTTCCCCACTGTGAATTCGTTGATGCTTGACTAATGCAGACGTCTAAAAAAAATCAAAAAAGCCCACTTACACATAAGTCAGAATCTTAAAGAATGGTGCGGAGGAATACCGACGCGAGACAACACAAATATAATCTTTCTTTAATCTCTAAGGTCATTCAAATGAGCAAGATCTCAATTCTCGTAAATGATGCGTTACACAGATTAGTAGCCTATCGCCTCTAGAGCCGACAAAAATAGGCCTTCAAGTAAAATAGATAATGTTAGTGCAATGAACAACAAAAGAAGTGAAATGACTAGGAAATATGAAATAAATTCTAAATCTACACAAAATTTAACCAATTCGATGATGGTGAGGATAGAAATGCAACCATTATCTGTCGAGAGCGCTTTCCTCCTTTACCTATAGGATAGGTTAATAAAACAAATTTCCATACAAGCTTAAAGTAGTAGAACATACATGTGAAAAGGTTTTGTTACAAATGCTGCAGGTCACAGATTTGGAAATGAAATCAGGATGGCTAGATTGATGAGCGGTCAGGTCTTTCTTCTTCGCAAATTCTACACTGCAAATAGGACATTTAAAGCTTCTCCTCCATTTTGTAGCACAGCTTTTCTCATTTTTTACAGTTTCATTGTTTGCTAATCTAGCATTGCTAGTTTCAGAATTATTTTCCACACTATAGGTAATAAATTCGAATTCAAACGTGGAATATTCCTCTCGCTCTTGCTCGGTATGGTTCTCATCGAGGGTGTTGGAATCTTCTTTCTTGATGCATAAATCATCTTCGTTTTGCATTGTAACTGCATTTTGCTCAGAATCTAAAAATTTAAACAAGCGATATATACCCAAAACACAGAAGATAAAAGTAGTAGATTCAGGTTTGAAGCAAGATTTTTATCGTGTTCGCCCTTTCAATCAATATTTGGTTGTTATTTGTCTAGACAGGAGTTCAACGGTACTTCATGAGAAATCCAAAAATGCTGCAAATGCTGCAAATGCTGCATCCCTATCTAGAATGTTCGTATACGTACCTTAGGCATATTTCTATGATGATTATAGACATTCATTATACTAGGGCTACCTGTCTCATGACATTTTCACCTTACGGTAGATCGGATTAAACATGCAACCCGATGAATTAAGCTGCTTACTGATATATACAGAGGTACCGCTTGATAAGCTGAACAACATGGGGAGATGCAGCAGATAGGAAAAACTACAAAACTCACAAGATACCTACAAATTTAACTTACTATTCTTCAAACTGCACTAATATCACGAAACATAAGATGATACATTTCATAAATAGTTACCCTGACAATAAAAGATATTGTTCAAATTCAAAACAAGTTCGCAACCAACTGCCCTTATTCAGGTGTCTAACATGAAGGAGAGAGCTCTAAACGGCTGATCACATATTATGTCATAAACTTGCTGGCAATTTTAACACTCCTCTCCCACAAGCAATCACATGTTGTCATTGGTCTTACCCTTCCCCCTACTGGACTACGTGATCATTTGGTTCACAAGCCGCCTTTTTAAACAGAACTCATAATGAGAGTACAGCAGTGGTATTCAAAGTGCGATACAACAAAATCCATGCCTATACTATACTCCACGTTCTTCATCCGCATAAATGAACCCCCCTTTTATAGACCTAGGCTAAAAAGGTTCTGACAAAAATCGTATGAATAGATAATTTTCGGTAGTAATTCATAATTAAAACTTTTTCCAGCCAGGTATGCATTGAGAAAAGGTCTTCTTCTCTTAACAGAAAGCTTCCAGTTTCCTTGCAGAACCATTCAAGGTCAAAATTCTGTATCTTGTTTATAGGAATCTGAAGAACTGCAGGCTACAGGTTCTTCAACATTGTGGCTCTTTCATGCGGGTTTTTACTGTATCTGAAAGGCAACTAACAGTTTCATAGTAAACAGCATTTATAAAAAAATTCCACGCCTAATGTCCAGTACTTGTAAAAGAAAAGAGAGAACTGCTTGAGATTTAGAAGGGTGAAGGGATGAATTCAAACAAAGCTTATGTCATCACACCACTTCCCCCTTCCTTCCCCATCCCCTCTTTAATCAAGCACGAGCAACTCTGAGATCCCCTCCCCTTTTTCTAATGATGAAGTTTATGAGCGGCCCCTGATCCCCTACAAAGATGTATATCCTCTCTGATCCACTCTCCTTCCCTGTCTATGACCTATGACAAAACTAGCCAACAACATACCCACAATCGTCGCCAAAATAGCTGAAACATTTAATAGGTAAATTCTCACAGAATTCTTCTCCACCCCTCCCCCTGATAGAGTGTTGAATTACAAAAATACTGTTCTCACCCGACGGTTCATTGTACCTATTGACTAGTAGATGTTCATTTTCTATGTACAAATCAACATTGCTCAAGGGGGGAGGGGGGAGGGGAACAGGAGAGTTATGCACTGGCAGTAACACAGGAATAAATTTGGTCCCCGGGATGATTTAACCATTAGCGCTCCTACTAATTTTGGCGAGGATTGTAGGTTTCCATCCTCTCTCTACCTTTTCGCTATTACTTTGCTACAATTTTTGCCAACTGATAATATTGCTGTACCAGTCCATAACCCTGCTTCCTTGATTACTTCGTAGATATACTCGAACAAACCTAACTTCTTTCAGTCACCAACGAATGGGGAAACTAACACATTATAGAGATCTGGAAATCCTCATGGAAAAACCGGACAGAAACAAAATCTAAATTGAGCTGCTCAACACAAATGCAATAGGTAAAGCTCGTGCTTTTCGTGCACAGGACGACTAGGCATTGCTCAAGAAGTTGCGGATCTTTAAGAATTCATTCGTGGAAAATTTTTCAACTTTTTAAGATAGATTTGGTGACTGTCCATACTCTAGTTTGTAGAATCGTCCTACCATATGCCAAAATGCTGATTAACCTTCTTCGATGGAGGTTGCCCTCCCCAGACTCCTCCAAAACATACGAGTGTTGGACGGAAAAAGCTTTCAGTATGCTAAAAGAATGATCCCGCTTGTTCGTGCTATAGTGAAGTTCTGTAGTACAAACAGACTTTTCACTCTTCTAAAAAGCCATTACTGCTCAAGACGTCAGTTTCTTTCTGTACACTGGGACAAAACGATCGAAATATGCGAAAATTTATACTCCGCAATTGATCGTACACAGTAGCGTTTCCACGGGGGGCACAAGGGGCCATACCCCCATAATTTTCTTTGGCCACTGCGTTGGTCCCCTTACATTTCGAAAAGTAACTTCTAGGATAAGACGATATTCTAGGATAAGAAATATTTTTCACGTATGATTTTCATTTTTCCTTGCCAATATTAATTTGACGTTTTAATCCTCAAATATAGTCATTTGCATGATCTACCTGTCTCATTGCACCCAAGGTTTGCTACATAAAATTTTGCAGTTTGCTCTTCTACTGACTTCATGGTCGGTATGAAGTACCGAAAGGTCGACTTCTTTCAAACCTTTTTTAGACATAGTACCGTCGAAAAGTTGTGGTAAAATGCAACTAATACTAAATAATTCCAATAAATTAGAAATTTACAAGTATTTAGGCCTATAGTACTTTAAGATACAGATTCCAGGTCACAAATTGTGTTCTCTTTAGCCCTACTTATAATAGCTTTCTCCTAGATCTACTGCTAAAGCCCTGGTCAAAAGATCCAATATTTCATCCAACATTTTATGTTATGTTTGATGATGTTCTGTGTAGGAGTGGGCAAACGATCCAACTTTTCACTGAACATTTGACGGCAACAGAAATGTTGGATGAAATGTTCGCTTAGTTTGATCCCGCGCAAATTCCATCCAACATCACTGAACACATTGTTGAGTGATTGAACATGGTAATCAAACGATCCAACATTTCACTGAACATTTGACGGTAACAGAAATGTTGGACGAAATGTTCGCTTAGTTTGATCCCGCGCAAATTCCATCCAACATCACTGAACACATTGTTGAGTGATTGAACATGGTAATCAAACGATCCAACATTTCACTGAACATTTGACGGCAACAGAAATGTTGGATGAAATGTTCGCTTAGTTTGATCCCGCGCAAATTCCATCCAACATCACTGAACACATTGTTGAGTTATTGAACATGGTAATCAAACGATCCAACATTTCACTGAACATAGATGTTCAGTTAATGTAGAGTGAAATGTTCGGTTATTTGATCAGGGCTTAAGCATTTAACTATTATGTAAAAACATTCTAGCTTGCTACATGCTTTTTAACCTATTTTAGTAGATAAAATTTTTTAGATTTTCTGTCACGTCGGACCCAAACATGGCGGGTCCTCCGACATCACCATAAATACCTATTTGCTCCATAGGTACAGCTATATGGTGTCAATTGTTTATTATTCACAGCTCCCAATAGGTTTCTGTTCACGAATAGTACCTTGCACCCCCCCCCCCAGACAAAGAGGGCACGCTAAGTCGCAGAACAAAACTACAGCAGTTCGAAAATTGTAAGTAGGCAAATTTGAAATCATAAGGGCCCATTTTGTTTTCAACCACGGGGCCCGGGTTGGCCCTCGACTGCCCAAGTTAGAACATAATGGCCTGCATATAATTTGATGTTCTGTAGATAATCAATCTGAAATATAAAGGTATCTATTGAAAATTAAGCCCGGGAAGTGCATTTCTCGACTATCTGGCAAACTAAGAGTCAAAATTTTCCTCTTCGCCGCCAACCTGGTGTCGGCTCATCAAGACATTACTCCAAGCAAGTCGCACGTGCACCAGCATTAGAAAACGTAAGAGGTCTGCTGATTATCGAATTCAGACATGCTTCATGGACAGCATGCATTGGTATCTTTTCTTTTGTTGAAATAGTACACTCGCTATGAACTTTTGTTGTTTTGTTTTGTTGTTATTTTGACTGACAGCCGAGATTGTGGACATTTTCGAATTCTATCACATGATTTTCATATTCGGTTTTTGCGATTTACAATGCTATCACGTTTTATACTAGTTTTTGCTATCGATTATTGTGCTATGATTGGATATTGAATTTTATCGCTGTGTTATTGAATAAAGATCTGCAACAGGTTATGGGCCCAGCGACGAAGGTTGTGTACGGCTAGCGTTAGTATACTTTTGTGAAATTCGATATTGCCAAGCAAGTGATCGAAGTCGCCGTTACATTCGTTGGCAGACTCATTTACTTCTTGCATGATAAAATGGCCTCAGAAACGAAGGCTATTAGCATTGTACCTTTAAATGGAACGAATTATCCTACATGGAAAATTCAGTGCCGTATGGCATTAATGAAGGATGGCCTATGGAGTTTCGTCGATGGCACGGAAATTGTACCCCCTCAAGCGGAAATGGAGAGGTATTCTAAATACGTTGCAAAGAAAAACAGAGCACTGGCAATAGTTGTTTTGTCGATAGAACCGTCCCTATTGTATCTGCTTGGAGACCCTCAAGACCCCGTGGTTGTTTGGGATAAGCTTTCAGCTCAGTTTCAAAAGAAAACATGGGCGAACAAGTTAGCTCTTCGACGAAAGTTATATTCTTTGCGACTGAAGGAAAGTCAATCTGTTCAACAGCATATTAAAGAAATCACAGAGGTATTCGAAGAATTGTCAATCGTTGGCGATCCGATTAAAGAAGAGGATCGTGTTGTTCATTTGTTGGCAAGTTTACCCTCGACGTTTGATGTATTGGTAACGGCACTTGAGGCTAGTGAAGATGTTCCGAAAATGGAGGTGGTGACAGAGCGCCTGTTGCGCGAAGAAATAAAGCTTAAGGAAAAGGAAGCCTGCGGAGGAACAACTCATGATATGAAAGCACTGACATCTAAGCAACGACCTAGAAAGAAAGGACCGATTTGCAATAATTGTGGAAAAGTTGGTCACATAAAGAGAAACTGCTACGAGCTACAGAGGAAAAAGGAAGAAGTTTCTTATAAGAGCAAACAGCAGAAAGCATATAGCACTGTTGAGAGATTCCAAAGCAGACATGACTCAGACAGTGATGTGGTAGCTTTGGTGGTGCGTGAAATGGCACTCAGTTCTGTTAATAAGAATGACAGCTAGATCATTGATTCTGGAGCAACATGCCATATGTGCAATGACTCAAATGCATTTTCAGAATACAGTACGTTAGAACAGCCTCAAGAAATTTCCCTTGGTGACGGACATATAGTGAAAGCTACTGGAAAAGGCACAGTGTTGCTGAAAATTGCCATTGGTAAAAGCCAGTTTCAAAAGTGTGAGCTAAAAGATGTACTGTTTGTACCAGAGCTCACCTACAACTTACTTAGTGTCTCTAAAATAATTCAGACAGGAAAGATAATGAAGTTTATTGCTTCTGAATGCACAATTCTGAATGGGAACCAGAGGATTGTTGCTACAGCAAGTTTAATCGGAAGTTTGTATCATTTGAATGTTACTGATGAAAGAGAAGTTGCTCATGCTGCTGTAAAAGATTCGAATGAAATACTTTGGCATAGACGTTAAGATCATGTTGGATTCAGAGGTTTGGAAATTTTAGCTGCAAACCAAATGGTGGATGGCTTTGATTATCAGAAATCTAGTGAGACAAAGTTCTGTGAGCCATGTATTGATGGGAAACATCGGAGAAGCACATTTCCATCAACAGGTGGGAAAAGAGCATCTGAGATCCTTGAGTTGATACATAGCGATGTTTGTGGGAAGCTTGATACAAAGTCACTAAGTGGAGCTGAGTATTTCCTAACATTCATTGACGATAAGTCAAGGTTTGCGTGGGTATATGTGCTGAAACAAAAGAGTGAAGTATTTTCAAAATTTGTTGAATGGAAAACCATGATTGAAAAGGCCACTGGAAAACAAGTGAAGACACTGCGCTCTGACAATGGTGGAGAATATGTTGCAAAGGACTTTGAACACTACCTGAAAAGCAATGGAATACGTCACCAACTCACTGTACGGAAAACACCAGAGCAGAACGGTGTTGCCGAGAGATTCAATAGGACACTAGTGGAAATGGTTCGTGCTATGTTGTCTGATTCAGGTTTGGCAAAGAAGTTCTGGGCAGAAGCAGTTTCAACAGCTTGTTATCTCCGAAACCGAAGCTCAACAACTGCAGTGAGAGGAATGACACCACATGAGGCATTGTATGGAGAAAAGCCAAATGTACAACATCTCAAAGTCTTTGGTTGTGACGCATATGCCCATGTACCTAAAGAGGAGAGAAGAAAACTTGATGCAAGGCACAGAGGTGTGTACTACTCGGATATGGTACAGAAACCAAAGGTTATAGAAGGAAATGTTGAAAGATACAAGGCAAGGCTTGTAGCACAGGGATTTGCACAGAGATATGGACAAGACTATGATGAAACCTTTTGTCCAGTCGTACGGTTTGAATCAGTCCGTACTGTTATAGCCTTGGCTGCAAAATATGGATTAAAGCTACATCAAATGGACATCACTACAGCTTTCTTAAATGGTGACTTGAAAGAGAGTATATATATGAAGCAGCCAGAGGGTTATACTGTCAAAGGAAAAGAGAAGCTTGTTTGCAAGCTGAAGAAAAGTTTATATGGGCTCAAGCAATCGCCCAGGTGCTGGAATGAAGCACTAGATAAACACTTGAAAAAGATGGGTTTTGAGCAAGCAGACAGTGACCCATGTATCTACACTGCTTCAGGAGGAGAACTTTTCTTGATTGCAGTATACGTTGATGATATAATTCTTGAAGGAAGATCAGATCAGCGGAAGAAAGAAGTCAAGGATGCAATTGCAGGTAAATTCACGGTCAAAGATCTAGGTGAATTGCATCACTTCCTAGGTGTGAAAGTGACACAAAAGAAAGAAAGCAATAGCATTTGGATTGGCCAAGAAACATATGCAAGAGAATTGATAAAGAAATTCAAGATGGAAGAATCAAATGCTGTGTCAACACCTATTCAGTTGGGTTCCAATCTTGTAAAAGCAGTTGAAGAAAACGACATGTTTGATCAAGAAATTTACCAATCAGCTGTAGGTAGTTTACTGTACCTGTCTACTAGAACACGTCCAGATATCAGCTATGCTGTAAGCAGTGTTGCACGTTTCACTTCAAAGCCAACAAAGCAGCACTGGACGGCAGTAAAGAGAATTTTCAGATATCTTAATGGAACGATCAGCCTTGGATTGTTATACAGCAAGGACAAAGAAAAAGAGTGCACTGGATACAGTGATGCCGATTGGGCAGGCGACGTGAATGACAGAAAGTCAACTTCTGGCTATGTATTTAAGCTTAGTGTCGCTGCAATCAGCTGGAGGAGCAAAAAACAGAGTTGTGTAGCTCTCTCTCTACAGCCGAAGCAGAATACATTGCTTTAGCAAGTGCTACTCAGGAATCTGTATGGCTGCAAGAGCTGCTATCAAGTATGAAAGAAACAATTGTGAAACCAGCTACCATCTTTGAGGACAACAAGTCAGCAATTTGTTTAGCAAAGAATCCACAATATCACAGAAGAGCTAAACATATCGACATAAAACATCATTTTATAAGACAAAGAGTTCAAGAAGGTGATATCAAGCTAGAATTCTGCAAGTCTGAGGACATGATAGCAGACATGTTGACTAAAGGTTTGAGCTCTTATCAATTTGCAAAATTAAGAGAAATGGCAGGGTTGAAGAAGAAGCCAAACAGCGAGTGAGGAGGAGTGTTGAAATAGTACACTCGCTATGAACTTTTGTTGTTTTGTTTTGTTGTTATTTTGACTGACAGCCGAGACTGTGGACATTTTCGAATTGCATCACATGATTTTCATATTCGGGTTTTGCGATTTACAATGCTATCACGTTTTATACTAGTTTTTGCTATCGATTATTGTGCTATGATTGGATATTGAATTTTATCGCTGTGTTATTGAATAAAGATCTGCAACATCTTTATCGAGCTTTTAAATGTAAGACCAAAACAAAGGACTATTTTGATTACTGTGTGATCCTATTGGCGCAAATAAGACGAAAGTCCTTTGTTGCAATTGCAATACTGACTTGCTTACTAACTTAGGAGAGCTTCATCCTACTGCCATATGACATAGACAAACAGTCCTAAACTGCAGACATGGATTGTCAGATTTATGCATAACAATCTACAGCAAATCTACAGTTATAGTTGCTCAGTGTATGCAGAAAAAATTTTAGTAATCCGGACCGAGTGCATACCTTAACCTGAAGACGAAGGGGAGAAACTACACAAGGAGTGGCTTCATAGATTTGTCATAATTTTCACATCGCTTGCCATACCAATCTTAGGTGGAGACAGGTTTGTTGACGTGATATTTGAAACGAATATGAGTAGTAGGACTCTGGGAAGGAAAAGGAAGACAAGAGAAAGAGAGATGATTTGTAGGATGGAGTTCATGGATTAGGTAGCAAACCCTGGAAAGATTGAGATTAAGTAGAGCTTCAGGTGGTATTAACATGTCTCACTATATCAGGAATCATATTCCTAATTTCCAGGTAATGACGTCCGTGAAAGTGTCCATAGAAAACGGAAAGACCTGTGATGAAATGACAACAAAAGAGAGACTGGAGTGATTTGGATGAGGTTTGGATTGTTGAAGTTTTCCGTTCATGGCTTTTAATAAAGACAGGTGACAAGCCTTAGTGATGTCTACGTGGAATGACAAACTGTGTCAACATTCCTTGATTGAACTGAACACGGTTGTCAGTGCTCCACTCTTCCTTATTTATCTAGTCAATGGCAAGATGTGAAGCTCAGGTGTTTCCATAGATAGGTGTTATGAATCAGAAATATTAGTGTAAGCAAGGTGTTATGAATCAGATGAAAAAGATGGACTTAAATAACAATGAGATGACAAAATCGTCCTTGGAATCTCATAAAATCCAGAAATTACGCTCCGAAATAGCTCATATAAATTATGTTTTCCAGATGACGGCCAAAAAAGGGAAGTAACCAATGTCGACTACGTTGATAATGATTATGGACTTCAGCTCTGCTCAACACGCATCAATATGAGAATCAATAAGTTCAAATGAGTTATTCCTCTCTTGTCTTTGTCGACAAGGAATGGAAAGATGTTCTACAAAGTACCTTAATATGAGATACCGTTACTGGGAACATTAACTACAAGATACCACCAGAAGAAAGAAAAATATATTATTACAAGCTAAAGTATCTTATTATAAGTTACATATTTTCAAAAATAGAATCTAAGATAATTTTTCACGATACTGCTGCAAAAATACTTTTAACACGGGGACATGACCGTTATCTCCCTATTCCACGTTTAATTATGTAATAAGTGGCACATTCCTCAATTCAATAAGAATATGCTACGACGTATCCATAAAGCTAGCATATACACTCCCAATACTAGTGTAATCAGTCTAACTGAATGCACTTTTCAATCCTACTCAAACAGAATCACACCAAATTTTAGAGACAAATGTGGAGCATATATTTGAATTCATAAGAAAGTTCTGTACAAGTTCAACAACCAATGAAGTTTCTATTGCAAGAAGAAATATGAGATTAAGGAGCTTATCACATGAGAAAACTCAGCCCACTTTATCTGTCTAGCATAGTAAGTCTAATTTCAATAGACAAGCTCTCATACTACGCAAATTGCAGTCGCATGAGAACTGAGCTGCCGGGTAGACCGAGATCTCAGTTTTAACAGAGATTTTCTACATTCTTTTATCAAAAACCAGATTTGAAGGACTTTTTTAAAAAAATCAACATTGGTTGCTCTACTTTTAAACTGAGCCCTGCCGAATGTCTTGGAAACTGCATACTATATGTAGAAAGTATTTACAAATGTATTTACAAAAATCACTCAGGAACTAAGATAATTTCAGTCTAAGATTATCACAAAATTAAGAACAACGAGCCTCAGCCAAAATCACATGGTTCTCATAAAAAGACAGTGCAGCTTCAGTCCTGCAAAAGGGGCTGAAAATCATTCTAGAGCACATACTTTTATTCTACCAACTCAAGAGTAGAATCAAAACGGCTGAAAGAAAATCTGTGAGGAAATCGTTCATATGGTCAGAAGAAATGATGGGTAACTTACTAAAACACTGATGGAAAACAAAGTCACAATGAACTATCAAGGTATAGAATTCAGCGGTGACAAACTACTGCTGTATACCTTAGTATGAAAACAGACGACACTGATTTATGAGAAAAATATCGCCAGTGATGGTTGTTGAGAATATCCTGTGGCATCCTCAAGAAGTAGAGGTACCCTCTGATTAAGAAATAAAACGCATGCTAAAACATTGTCAAGGCATATAAATTCATCACTGCCATAACCAGAACTAAAGTACCACACAAAAGTAAAGGAAAGACGGTAGAATTTTTCGAATGCTTTGATCAATGATACATGATCTTGAAGTAGTAACGTTGTTTTTCACACTATGACAAACTCAAATAAATTGGGAGGTGTTACAAACGTACAGCCATTGTCCTCATTTATCAAAAGTAAAGCAAACTTCATGATAAGTACCCGGCAAAGGAGACTCCCTGGTAGATGATTGTCCTAACGGTAGCAAACGATTATGATCAACAACGCAAACAGATTACAAAACAGTTTCACCAGTTGGAAGCACACGCAAAAGAAAAATCCCTCTATCCCAGCTCTTGCCGATACTCTACCAAAATTGCAACGCTCTTAGACACTCCAGATGCTCTTTCTACACTATTTTCCACATACCACTGCTTGGCATCACTGGATGGCAGCTTTTACATCCCCTTTTTTCCTTCATATAAATTGACTCATGTATCTTGTAACTGCTAAGCGTTGTTTCAAAAGATCTTATTATAATATACATTTACTTTGTAGGGGAAATAAATATTACAGGAAACTGTTACTAATTTCAGTATCTAGATACTATTCTCACAATACAAAGACGGCATACTTCCCATAACTGGTGTCATTACGCCTAAGTCACCACAACCCAGCATTCACAAACATTCGTTCCGTGATTCTAACAATTCAGAACCAACTTGCCTAGCAGTTGGAAATCAGCCTAAGGTGACAGAAACTACATACTAATAAAGTTTCAATATACGATCAGTGTTGTAAAAAGACATTGAATGTCACAATGTGGTTTCTGGCCTAGGGCTACAAAATGCAACAATAAAGCTCGGGCATTTCCTGGGTCCAGTGAAAACTGCTTGAAAAAATGACAAAATTCCGGGGATTTTTAGGACTTTTGTCTGGAAAATTCAGTGAGTTTGGTGGAAAAAACTCCTGCTATCCCCAGACCATTTCTACAATTTTCTTGGTCTACAAAGTAGCAAACAATGTAGATTCTCCAAAATTTTGGAGAAATTGCTGCAATCAGTTCTGAACATGCACTTGGCCCAAAGATTCTGCTGGAGCGCCAATCTATGACTCTTCCACCTTTAAGGGTCAAATTTCAAATCAACGTCTTTTGTCTGTCCTACTTAATTTTAGAAAGTAGACATATTTAGACTTCATTTTCTACAAGAAGTTAAGTGTACCCGCATCATATCACGATCATATCACGTGTACCCGGATCTGGCTATAAATTTCCGTTCACCTTTCGGTCGCTATCTGATGTTTCATACTCTGACGAGTGTCGGACAAGAAGAACTTTTCAGTATGGCTAAAACATGGTGCGGCTTTTTCATGCTGTAATAATCTTATCGATGCTTTTCAATTTTTACATGTCAACGGTATCAATATGTTACTTCAGAAATGAAGAAATGACAACAATTCATGTCACTCTGGGCGCATATACACGAGAGTTTTAAACCGTCCTTAAATGGTACCACGCTGTGCAAGTAGTTGTGAATTCCTGACCGTCTGTCCCTATTTTCCAAATCAAAATGAGTAACAATTGTCAATTATTCTAATACATGATGACTGATTATAACATAGTGTTTTAAAGATTCTCCGCGGCAGTTGCTTATACATATTGTTGTACAAGATTGTAATCGGCTGATGCCAATTCCTGATGACAGGGATTAAAGAGAAAACAGTGCTGCCTTAGAATAAGGGCAGCTCGAAAGCAGCCCTTCTTTTATTGCCCGGTCCTTTTCATCCTTACGTGTGAAAGGAATAAGGTGGACTTCGCAAAACGGACCACGACCCAAAGCGCCAATTCTCTTAATCCTTACAAAAATGTCCTTGATTTGCTCGTGTATATGAGCCCTTTCCTCGGTTTTATCAAGGACATATAAGTTTATATTTATTTCCAAGGTAGATCACTGATCCCAGTTTGGGAGCCACTCCTTTGGAGTATGTGGTCATCTCATATCAAACTATGCTGTCAATGAAGACAAATACCATTTCCAACAGCAAATAGACCAGTTACCTTTACAAAAGTGCAAGACCATATAGAAAGTCAGAACTAAAAACCAAATATACCTTTTAAATTATGATCTTCTTTTGAGTAGTCCTCTCCAGCACTTGCATGCCTATTAAAATTGTGCTGTGTTAGCTCATTTTCATCATGAAAACCCTTCCCACAGGTTTGACAGACAAAAATGATTGAATGTATATCACTATCACCTAATGACTGTAATTTCCCAAGCAGAGCTAAAAAGCAACAGATAATAGATAAACACATGCATTCCATGCAAAGCTATGCAAATATGCAATAATAATTGCTCTACTCCAAGAAATATGTTTACAAATTCTAGAAGATTATAAAAGATAATTTAAATAAATGTTGAACAACTATAACATTTAAACCTAATGGAAATGTCACGTGAGATGAAAGATTTGATTTGGCCTACCTCTTGAACAGTAGAAAAGCAGTACCAAAGATGTGAGAGCTTTTTATACAAATATTTCATGACATAATTATTACTGGAACATACAATAGAAATCAATAGAGAAAGGTCAGTGTTAGAGAAACAACATTGGACTTTGATATTGAAAGATAGATATATATGCAGAAAAGCAGTGGTTTAAAGGTACTCTTAGGGAAAGCCCTGAATACTGCTGTACTATTGAATGAATGAATGAATGAATGAATGAATGAATGAATGAATGAATGAATGTATGAATGAATGAATGAATGAATGAATGAATGAATGAATGAATGAATGAGTGAGTGAATGAGTGAGTGAATGAGTGAGTGAATGAGTGAGTGAATAAATGAATGGGAAAGTGAGTAAGTGAATGAATGAATGAATGAATGAATGAATGAATGAATGAATGAATGAATGAATGAATGAATGAGTAAAATAATGAATAAATGAATAAATGAAATCATTACCTACGACAACAAAATGTATCTTATAACATATTGTGAGTCAAACAATGTAACAAAAGCAAATTAGTATTGAAACAATGAATGGTAGCTACCCTCTACTGAAAAGTTTAATAATGAATCAGTGGTAGCATCAAACTACATACAATGTAGCAAATTGATTTAAAGGAGAAGCTAATGCTAAGTATGCATCTAATGATCAAATCTATCATAGCCTACCCATAAAAAATTTAAGCAATGACAACTACAAAGGTATAACAGGGCTCTGTTCAAAGTATGTGTGCATCAATATGAAATTTCACCATGAAGCACTTGATCCATCATGCTCCTGCTAAAATCCCTGCTAAGAACCCTGGTATCACTATAATCCACAAGCAAGATATACATTACAATACGAATAATCAACTAGTCAACTAATTGTATGGTAATGAATTACATCGAAACTCTAGCCTTTTGATTCCAGCCTTATTATTTAATCAATCAAGTATAGCATGCCTAACTTACAATCCTATTCCTCAATTTTTGTACTATACTATAGTGATTCTAGTTCTTTAATCCAAATGAATACGTTCTATCTCATATACGAACCTTTCTGAAACATAAACAAAACATTATGATGAGATTCAAGGAATAATGCAGCTCAGGTCTGTTCATTAATTCTAAAATCCCACTACATACAAGTTAAACAAAATAAAAAAAACACTTTACATAAATAATAAAATCCAAGTTTTGAAATACAATTGTAACAAAATAACAAAAAACAGAGGAAGGAGTTGTACATAGGGAATTCCTTATAAGAGGAGCTCTCTCAATAGATAGACTGACTAAAGAGAGAGCAGTCCCTTCACTAAAAACTATGTCTGTGTTCCAGTCTTAGAAAAAGGATCGCTCAAGTCTTATGACTGATAGTTGATAACAAATAAATACACCTTAACTTGATGAAGGAAGATAGTTGAAGAAAATGCTTGTTTGATAAGATAGGAATGCTGTTCCAAAACATAGCACCTGCATAGCTGAAAGATTTCAAAACAAATTGCAGTGTGACTATACACATAAGAGAGTGTCGTTTCCACAGGTCTGCCTAGTATGATGTTGATGAACATTTGAAAGCAAGTCAAAGAATCCATGAAAACAAGATGGGGAGATTTTATTCAAAGATTTATAGACAAAAGTTCAAGTTCAAATAAATCTTGCAACTAAAGAATTTGGAGAGACAGAAAATAGGAGAAGGAATATGTGAGATATATTGGCTGCAAAGTGGAACACCCAACATACTGCACGATTTCCAGTGCCAAACCTGTCCTATTGTATATCATGATTTATTAATATGCATCATACAAACGAAGTACAAACAAGTACAAGATATCTTGCTTGTACTTGCTAAACAAAAAAACATCAGACTTCAAATGAATACACAATACATGATCAAGAAAGACTCTAAGAAGCAGTCCAAAGTCCATGCAAAATATATGATCTCATACAAAACATTCTACGAAAGGTTTATCAGTGTAGTGGTTATATGTAGCCACAATTTTTATAAATATCACAAAAACACTTTATTTCATGAGTTTGTCAACAGCAAACTAGAATTCTGAGCTTACAATATTGCATATTCTGCATTCATAGTTCAATGGCTGGATAAAACATGGAGAAAAAATCCCACTAGATAATAATATCCATAAAATCTTATTTTGATATCAAAATGAAGCTAGCTGATATTCTTGTTGTAACATCAACTCTAAATTCTAAATAGCAACATTTTTTGTTAGCATGTTCTTGGGTCATAATACCACAACCAAACTTAGGACCAAGCACAAAACTAGTGAAAAGTAGTTTTACAAAGATATACTGCCTATCATACAACTGTATTAAACCAAACATACAATGGATATCAACATATAATGAACTGAATCCATTGATCTTGCTGTCTCCTATATCTTACAGAACAATTCCAGCTTTAAATTTTCTAAAGGAGATTTCAGTAAACCATTCTCTTCTGCCACAACACAGACCCACTTTCTCTTTAATGGCAGCACTCATGATCAGATAGCCGGCGGGACAATGGAATCACCAATTGCACTCTAATATTGGATCATCTACTGAGTCTGCAACTACTTCTACCTTAAACATTAAATTGCCCCACTTAAACATCTCATCATTTGCCTAAACAAAAAGTCAAATCTATACTCAAGGTCTATTGCTCTAATGTAAATATACAATTGGTCCTCTTATTCCACAAAGCAATATGTTTTCTAACAAAGATCCAATCCTTAAATTGCTGTGCTCATGTGTAAGTTTACAAACTCTGTTGAATGGGGTGTAATTCTGTATACATCGTTGAGACAGGCCCACATTTCTCCCCACATGTTCATGAGCATACATCACAGGAAAAAAAAGTCAAATATTTACAAACATCTCTTTTCATCTATCCACTGCCATAAACAACAAACAAAGACTCCTTTGCCCTTCTAGATGCTGTCATAAGCAATATCAACTCAAAATTAAGGAAGCTCTGCATCTTAGTTCAGATGACCTTAGCTCCCAACTAACACATAGCACCTTGACATTAAGACTTTAGTTTTTTCTTTGTTCCTCTATTCTTGCTCAATGGAATCTGCTATATATTCATTTGCTCTTATTCTAATTCTCCCATACCCTGGGCAATGCCCTTTGCTATGATATTACTCTTAAGTCCCAAATAGATAGGGAGTTGAAATAGCTGAGGGTATGGAAAATTCCTAATAAACAGAGGGTTTGGAATAACCAGGGTGGGTGGAAGATTTGCCTCATTATGTAAGCTATGGAAGAGATACAACTCATTTTATCTGTAAACAAAGTGAAAATCAAGATTACTTACATTATTAAATAATTTGATTGAATTACAGACACAAAATTACTAACCAGAGGGTCTGGAATAAGGATGTCCTGGTTGGATTTTTTCAAAACATAAATATATGGGGGCATTTATCTGGGACTCAAGAGTATTTAACCCTCATTCTAAGCACTTGGCACATTCTACTTCCATGGAAAATTTTTTTGTTGTAAGACTTACTCTGTAACAGAAGATGATTGTCAACGATGATAATTTGTTGTAAGGCTTACTCTGTAACAGAAGATGATTGTCAATGCAATCAAAACATGTTTCACAAACTCATATTTCTTGTCGTTTTTCCTAAGTTTATTTCCGATATAATGAATACTATGTATCCTGGCCATAGTGCCTCTAAACTAAACTAAAAATTGTATCACCTTAGAGTTTGAAATTGACACTGATAATGCACTGAAGAAAATTAATTTAACTGATTTATCATAATCTCACTCTTTAGGGCTTCCCTTCAAATCAACAAATCAATAAATCAAAATCAGATTTAATTTCAAATCAGCAAAAGTGAACACTAGTATGGTCAAGAGACAAAGGTACCAAAAGAGTCAAACTTCACAGGTTCCAATTGCACACTGCACTAGTTAGGTTATAGCCACAAGCCACAATTCAACTCAGTTTTCTTACCAAAGTCAAATGACCACTCTCAGATACCATCTGAGGACACAAGCCATGGGCCATGAGTTCACATTGCTTCAGTACCTGCTATAAAACCCAGGCTGCATCAATTAAAAATAAGACTAACCTACTAAACCAATATCTACTAAATATCTAACTAACTAAGCAACTATTCATGTTTTTTAATCAATTCAAAAGTTCTATATTCCTCTTTCAAAGCCATACGTAATTTCTTCTCCAAGAATTCCTTACCCAAACCAGTGCATTATTCGCAAGTCCTTCCCAAATAAATCTGATGGAATGTTTTGATAGAATGCTTAGATCTTAAATAGTAGATGCCCCTTCTCTTTTCTATCCATGCTAGTTGCAGTAGGGTAGCTTGGTACCAAAATGCATTAGCCTGAGTGATTCCAAATTGAAGTATACCATATCAAGTTTAACATAATTTTCTTCATTGACTGTTATGGCAATAAGCTATCTTTCTGTTGTTTTTTCATTTAATGCCTATGTTGTTCGACAATATGCTAAATTGTTAAGTGTTATTCAATAAAGGGACCAGATGACATGGTGTCTTTTCCTACCTTGGATGGCACAGTAGAATCCAATTGCTGCCAATAGTGTTATTATGAATAATTATGTTTGATTGCAAAACCAAATATCAATCCAGTATCATCATCTGTATATGATCATTCATAAACTTTACTTCCTCTTGAAACTATACCTTTTACATATGGTAAATAATGGTACTACTGGAAATCTCATTGTCTATACTCACAAATCATTAAGTCTAATATGACTTCTCATGAAACATTTACCTACAATGTCCTCATCAATCTCAAAAAAGATCTTTCAAGCGTTTGGCACAAAATTCAAAAGTCTGTAGGGTAGAATATTCTAAAGTTATTCGATAAGTCAATTCACACCACATGGAACCAATAGGAAAATTGTAAAAAATGTCTTACTAGGATTACATTGTGGCCCTGATCACTTGACTAATGATGGAATAAAGCCCGGGAAAGTAATCTAATGTTCCAAGCAATACAACTATGTGAAAAATAACTGTCATATCAGCTAGATCATCCTAACTATTAGCTCAAAGTGTAACTTTAATCAAGAGAAACTAAACTTCCCAAATTAGTAAGGCCAAGGAATCTAGAACCGAAATAATGTAGTTCGAGGCATGAATAATGAGGGTTCACCAATTTGTTCTCCCTTGTAGTCCCATGGATTTTAATCTAATTCTATGGCTAACATTTCATTACGCATGGCCACTCAGCATCCTAGTAAACAACCAGGCACATAGATATAATCGTGCTATGAAGGTCGCCTTTTAGGCATGGCCGGCTTCCAACAAATCAAGTATACTGTAGAAGTCTATATGAAACAAATTCGAAGGTACAATCTAATACTCACAATTGCTCGATTTTCTTGACATTGCAAAATATCTTCTGGCTTTCTGATGACCCGGCAATAGATGAATTATAAGTCCTAGGATATGCCACTAAGTATGGAAGATGTGATCATTAAAATACTAAGAGCTCCTCCACTACGGTTTTGTATGCCGTTGTCAGTGAGTAAGAAGAAATACTGTTAGACAAGTTTACGTTGGAAGAGATGTGCTTTTATTGCCATTGATATCACGGAAGCTAGTGGCAAGCATACGAAATTAGCAGAAAAGTGCATCAATGTGTATTTGCTAAAAGAGAGGTATTGGATGAAGTCCTTAAGGGTTGTTTTCTGAACACGCCCTTCGTGCGGGTAGAATAGAAGGCGGGAGTAACTTAGAAAATCTTTTTGTTAAATTCTTTAGTGGAAAGCCTACATTTAACGTTATCGATATGAAAAACCGTAGGATCCAATGACGGCTTTTGAAACATGGTTTACAGTAGTAGGAAGCACGAATTTAGGTTGGACAGACTTTAACCTACATGCTAAAAAAATACATCATGTTTAAAGTGGGTGTCATAATCTATGTTCTACATGCTGAAATTCATCTTGTAAACTCAATAAAGATGCCTTACCTTTCAATAGAAGTCAGTTCATGAGGCAACTGAGTTGCCGCTTTTGCGGTATGCGGTAAAAAGTTTAGCCTCTGCTTCTTCTCTAGATGAATTTATCTTCTTTGAAAATGCAGATCTTGCTTCTCTCGAATGTATGTCACTTAAATCATTCCTATAGTTGTACTGGAGTGAGCTTGTTCACAATCTCAATCATCATCCTTAACAGATTCAGATTTCCGATTTTCAAAAGCCTTCATACAATTCACACTGGAACTAATTAAAATGGTAGTGTCTGATTATGAATGTGATAAAGAGAAAATGTAAACTGACTATGATTCTCGCTGTGGCACTTGCTCTTTAATAAAGTATTCTGGATCACGTTGTCTCATTTTGTGAACTACTATTTTCTAGACAAATGAACTGAAATATAATCCTATCGCAAATCTGGTCACTTTGTTGCAGGAAAATGAACTTTACTGTCTCATTGACATTGTTAAAACATTTGTTATGTGGCGGTACTTTTGCAAAAATCTTTTCTCTTTCAAGTTTGTTTGATTTGAATCTCATAATACAATGGGGTTCGTCCTCTGTTACTCTGCATTTGATACAAATTCGTTGATCTGGACTTAGTTTTGGCCTTTGGTAACTCTGAATTCCTATTTTAAGTTTATGACCCGATAGTCGATATTTACTTATTGCTTTCCAAATAGTAGGGATTTCTATTTTTGTAATATATGTTTCCATCCCAAACTCCTTCAGATTAAACAACAAGAAAGTGCGCATTTTCGGTTGAATTCTTAGACTTGGCATAATATTCTGTGGACGAACATCAGTAATACGTTGATATACTTAGTTTATTAGTTGTCTATGAGGTGGATGTTTGTTAGTTGTGTTGTAATGGGAAATTGCCCATATTTCGCCTAAACCATGCTATACAATAATTTCATTCAAATTTTACGTCCAAGTAAGCCTAGCTATTGGCTATATTTTCCATATAAATCATTTTAAGAATAACATTTATTGGGTCATTAATTATACGAAACCAATTACCAATGGTTACTTTAAAGTCTGATATGTGTAATTGTTTCCGTCCTAATTCGCATTGGCAACCGACAATGGAAGTACGTTTTTTTACCCCTAAAATATGCTTACATGATTTAATATTCAATTTTTACCATTCAATTTTTACCATATGCTTCTCTAGTCTGGTATTCAAATTGCAATACTCATTATTCATAGTGATTCACATGTGTACTAAAAACTTATAGACACTTGCAACTTTTTCAGGCATCCGTTTGAAGCAGAACTCGCAGTAACCTATGCGGGAAGAAATGAGTGTACTAAGAAAATGCTTTTAGTCACATATGGTAGGGCTTTTTCAATCCTAATAAAGCCCTGTTTACACTACACAAACTAACCTAGGTTCGCCCCAGGTTAAAACTAACCTAGGTTCGTTTTGCGTAGTGTAAACGCGAACTAACCCGGGTTCGCCCCAGGTTGATTCAACCCACTTCTGGAGGTGGGTTCGCCCTAGGTCGAACCTAGGTTAGTTTCGTCAAAGTGTAGTGTAAACGCAAACCTGGGGCGAACCTGGGTTAGTTTTCTTCTACGCATGCTCAGCAAATGAAATTCCCGCGTAAATTTTAACGATACCAGAAGAGCACGTGCGGCATTCATCCAAATCTTATATTTCGTCTGCGATTTAAATACACACGATGCAAGCAAACATTGATAGAGGTACAACTTGGGAGGAAACTGAAGTTTTGGCACTGATTGAGATCTGGGCTGATGAAAAAGTTCAGCAGCAACTAGATTCATGCACTAGAAAGAAGCCCATCTTTGAGAAGATGGCACAGAGACTGAAGGATGAAACTGGGTTCGAAAGAACATTTCAACAGGTGAGAGAGAAGATAAAGCAGCTAAAGCAAAATTATAAAAAGGTGAAGGACAACAACAGCAAATCTGGACATAGTCGGAAGACATGCAAATATTTTGAAGAGCTGGATAGCGTTATGGGAGATAGGCCTATTACGCGACCCGCAAACCTTTTGGAAAGTAGCCTTCAAGAAAACATAGCAGAAGACGTCCTCGAGGCTCAGACTTCCACTGGTGAAGATCTGACCAGTTCTATAAACGGAGCACAGCCAGAAAACTTCAGCAATACAAGCTCTGAAACTGAAGTCAGTCTGGATGACAGTCTGAGTTCATTACCAATGGAAGGGCCAGCCTCCATTAGTGGAGAGATGGCAAGTCCCCTTGGCAATAGTAGGGCAGTATTATCCGCTCAGACAAGCAAGGGGCAAAGGCAAGTTTCTGCTTCTATGAAGGGGAAGAGTAAAAAGCGTAGCAGAAATGAGGCATTTATGTCAAATGTCTGTTCACTTATACAGAAGCAGCAACAAGAGTCAGATGAGCGCTTCTTCAAAATGGAGGAAGAAAGATGGCAAAAAGAAATGGAGAAAGAAGAGAAACGTAGGAAAGAGGAGATGGAACATGATATGCGTATTTTGCAAATGATGGGCAATATGTTTATGCAGGCTACAAGTTGTCTTGGATTTCCCATACCTCAAGTAAATTTACCCCAAATGCAACAGACAGCACATCACTCCAACTTTACATATGCTCCATATCAACAAAGCTACCAACAAAATACTGATGGCAATAGTGACAATCAAGAAAACACTTATACAAGTCTTTAGCTACTGTTGAAAACTGAACAATTAGTACAAACTTTAATGTCTAAACTGAACTTTTAAAATTTTATGATTGGTATGAATGTGTTCTGATCATTACAGTAAAAAAGCTTGCACATAAGAGTCTACAATTTTGAAATGAGCCTGATCAAATTTTTATGTGAGGAGGTAGTTCAAGTAATCAGAGTGCTAGGTTCCAAAACCAATGCTAGAAAAAGGATAGTTGAAAGCTAAGCACAGAATTACTGTGAGAAACTAACTAACAACACAAAACAGGACTTGTAAATTCATGTGGCTAAAATTGGTAGGTTGACTCTGCCTATTGAAATCATGTATGCATTTTTTAAGCATACATAAAAAGGATTGATTGGCAAGTAGATTGAGTTTATTTCCCAGTGGACAAGGTATGAACCATTAATATGAACCTAGCTAGAATTTCTGGCTGAAAAGGTTGCAATTATTTGAAATCAAAATATATAATTTTAGGCTATAGGTTCTTAATAAAAGAGGTTATGATTTGCAGGTTTTTAGTATATTTTTACTAAGCTGGTACATCTTTACAATACTGTACAAGGGCAGCTCTTATGCTTTCTGCATCATCTCCAACAACATTGGTATCATTAAACTCAAGTAGATTGTTTCTGCTGATATTTTCCTCACTTGTATCACCAGTATGTCTTAAAAGTTCAGGGTCAAAATCATCTTTAAAAGTCTCACATATATTGTGCAGAACACAACATGCAGCAACAATATTGTTCATTCCTGCTAGGTCACTTTCATTTTGTTTCAGGAGGCAGCGCCATCTCCCTTTTAAGCGTCCAAAAGCATTCTCCACCACCATCCTTGCTCTACTTAGTCTGTAATTGAAATGCACTTTTTCAGGTGGAAGATTTCCATTGTCAGAGAATGGCTTCATAACCCATGGTAGCAGTGGATAGGCTGCATCAGCAATGATATTAAAAGGGACCTTTATGCCATTCATAATTTTTGCCAACTCACCAACAAATAACTGTTTTCTTTGCCCTTTCTCAAATACAGAGGAACTGCTAAAAACACGAGCATCATGCACTTTTCCTGGCCAACCAATGTATATGTCAATGAATTTGTAGTTGCTATCAACCACAGCTTGTAAAATAATAGAGTACCACCCCTTTCGATTGTAGAAATCTGTGTGATACTCAATAGGTGCCTTAATTGGAATATGGGAGCCATCAATTGCACCAGCACATTGTGGAAATCCCCATTTGCTTTCAAATTCTTCCACTACCTTTATTAATTCGACATGAGTTGGAATCCTAATATACCTTGGCAGCATCATAGTTGTCATAGCATTGCAGAATTCATCAAGAATTAAGCAGACACTAGCAGTTGAAATACCAAATAGGTGTCCAATGGTTCTATAATCACTATTGGTAGCTAGCCTCCAGATTGCAACCCCAACACGCTTTCGGATAGGAATTGCTCTCCTTAGCTGAGTGTCCTCTTTCTTTAGGCTACAACTCAGTTTACTGCAGATGAAATCAAAAGTTCT
Source organism: Mastigias papua (assembly GCA_964019165.1). Taxonomy (NCBI): domain Eukaryota; kingdom Metazoa; phylum Cnidaria; class Scyphozoa; order Rhizostomeae; family Mastigiidae; genus Mastigias; species Mastigias papua. The sequence continues at coordinate 10,008,627 of OZ025274.1, forward strand.
TTTCCTCATTCTGAAGTTCTGTAGCCAATCAGCATCTTTAAAACTCAATTCAACAACAGTATCCCACCATACACAACTTCTATTCTTAATCCAAACAGATCTATAAATTACTTTTGGTTTACAAAACTCAAACAACAATCTTTCAAGAGCTGCTCGTGTTTGTCGATGTCGTAATCTCAAGTACCTTTTGATTCTTCGTCTACTGGACACTTGCTGTGACTCCAGACGCTTGATTCTAGCTACAGTCCTTCTTCTTATCAATAAATGTGCTAACATGGTTATTAATTTCCATATAAAGAGCAATCTGCCAAATTGAATACTCATGATTGTATTTTCTGAAAAGTTGCCCGCCATGTTGCTTGTTTACTCTAGTATTTGCTTCTTTCTGCGCATGCTTGAATAACAAACTAACCTGGGTTCGCCCCAGATTTCGTTTACACTACAAAAATGACATGCACTGGTGTAAACGCGACTACAACTAACCTGGGTTAGATTTAACCTGGGGCGAACCTAGGTTAGTTTGTGTAGTGTAAACAGGGCTTAAGCTTATTTTTAAATCTACTAGCGGTAATTGTTATTTGCTTTTTCTATGGTAATGTTGGGTCAAAGTATACACCAATTTATTTAAACCTTTCAGCTGTGCTGATCTTGGTCTCATGTATTGTCCAATCAAAATCTCTTACTAGATTCAACTTCCTTTTAGTAGTAAACAGTATATACTGCAATTCCAACGTTCAACATTAGCTTATTTGATGACAGCCACTCGACTAACGATTTGACTCCAACTTGTACATTTAGTTTCAAGGGTTCTACTTCAGGGTTGGCAATGAAGTTGTCAACGAAGTCATCAGGGAATTTGCTAAGCCTGTCAAATGTCATCTGATAAAGAGACAGATTCCGGCTTCTTTATCGCTGGTTCTCTAAGGGACTGCTCAATAATTTCTTCACGGCTTGAGGATAGGTGGTTCTGCACGCTTTTCGTGATTCTCTCTGAGGGTAAATTAGGGGATTGGTGGTACTTCATTCAAGTCCGTGGCGTCAAGGCAAAAAAGTTTTTTTGCTGTGAAATTTTGCATAAGTATGGAAATCCAACACTCAACACACAGTCTAAATTAATCAGGCTGCTGAACGAAGCCATATTTTGTAGCTTTTATTTATTCCTTTCCCATCTTACTTTTTACTGCAGATAGTGCTTTAGTCCTAAATTTTAATGCTTATATTTTGTGTAATTTTCTTTACACATTGGAATTTTTATACGATGTCGAAAACTGTGTTTTCGCTGTGTGTTTGTTTTGACTTTACAAACGTGGTCTTGACAAAGTAGTGTCTTCAGATGAAGTTGGCAATAAAATATCACAGCTTCACCAAGAACTAGTCAATGTATATAAGAAACGATTCATGTATGAAAACTGATACGTAGCTGTTGTAAAACGTTTCTTATATCCTTCCCTGTCATTTTACTATTTTGCAAAGGCAACAGGATTTAGAAGAAATGAAAAGTGAAAGTGAAAAGTCTGTTGGTACTACAGAAAATCACTACAGCACGAAAAAGCGGCACCATGTTTTAGGCATACTGAAAAGCTTCACGAGTGTCGGACGAGAAAAAGCTTTTCAGTACGCCTAAAACATGTGTCGCTTTTTCTTGCAGTAGAAAGTGAAAGTGCGAGAAAATGACTGATCCGAGCGAGATTGGAGCTCGCGACCCCTGACTTTGTACGTCAAGTGCTCTACCAACTGAGCTATCGGGCCACGCTTCCAAATCGTTGCTCAAGGGTAGGTCATTTGCTCGCACCTCCCCTCTCTTAACCAATTTGCACAGAAGAACCATCACAGCTCCATCACAATTTGCATTGGACCTTTCACTATTTGAAAATTTCCTTTTTTCTAGTTGCGGGGGCATATGTTGTGCTAAAAGTGATGCAACGCAAGCGGGGGCCTTGCAAGCAAATGTGACAGAGCGTCATGAAGGGGGTGGGCCGTATAAGAAAGGCAATTGGAGAACTCGCTGGGAAGTTGAACTCCTCCCTGAACTTTCAGCGAATTCTCCTATACTTTTTAATACCACTTTCAAAGGGGTACTACAGATATGAGTTCCAATGCTAAAGAATACATACAAATAAACGCAAAGAGTAATTCAAACAGCAAATAGACTAAAAATCTTTTAATAACTACAACGATCTTTAACAGCAACTACTTCAACCTCTTCAGTAAGTACTCGTCACAGCATCACTTTCCAGCCGTATAAAATTAGATACTGAGAAGGAGTTTTTGTTCATTGCATTGTTTTGTTTGGTTTTTGATAAGTAGGGCGAAACCATCTCTTAAAGAGAATGACACGATATTCTGGCCTCAAGAGACGCTGCATTTTTGTCAAAGTCTATTATCGTGCAACCAGTTCTAAATTGGCGCCCAGCAAGGGACTCGTATTTATATATGCCAGAAGAGTTCTTCGAAAGTGACAGGAATGTAAGAATGGTTTTAATCTTTCATATTGCAGCGGATTTTCTCACGAAGCTCTATGGTGGAAGGTACCTAATATGCTCATTAAATTCACTTGTTCACATTCATTTACTCCATACGTGAAATATTTGCTTTCCTATCGTACGAATTAGCTGTTTCTTAGTCTCTGAAGAGATTTGTGTCTGCGTTTTGTGTAGTATTTTTACTCTGCTGCTTGAAAATGTCTGTGGCTTTGACTAGGAAGCAAAATAGAAGAAAGGCTATTCCTAATGAGCTTCATTTTAATTTGAAGGAAGGTAAGGGAGCCATTGATGATTTAAAGTGTACTCGTGTTGTATTGCTGGAGTTGAAAGGTAATCTGGACAAAACTATTAATCAGCTCACTGAAATTGATGAAGAAATCTTGAACTCTTTAGATCCTGATAGTATTGAGGACGACTTGTCAGAAAGTATGACTGTTTTCAGGTCCAATTTTGAAACTTTAACAGTGTTGACTATGAAGATAGAAGAAATATACTTACCAGCTAGTACCTCTGTCATTCCTACGTCGACTTCAAGTGTAAATGTTAACTGTAAGTGGCCTAAACTTGAATTACTTGTGTGTAAAGATCAAGCTTTGAAGTTGTAGATGTTTGGGACAAGTTTGACTTTGCTATTCATCAGAATGATAGCTTATCTGACATAGATATATCTAACTATTTGAACCATTTCCTAACTAGTGAGGCCTTAGCCAGTCTAGCAGGTTTAGCATTGAGCTCTGATAGTTATAAGGAAGTGATTGATATTTTGAAAAAGAGGTATGGAAATCCTCAAGTACTAATTACAGCCTACATGTCCATGAAATTAAGTAAAATCAAATGAAAAGATATTTCTAGTTTGAGAAGTTTGCTTACTGAAGTAGAAAATTGCTAGAGAAGTTTGAGGTCTTTGAAGGTTGGAATTTCAACGTATGGAAATTTACTTTTGTCCTTGTTGAGAGGTATCGTGATTCAGGATAAAGATGCTTAATTCGTCGATTAATTATGGAACCCTACCAGCAATAGATCAGAGAATCGCGAATTTGGAAGACATTGTCTCTTGTCCAGTAGTCAAACCGTTGTTTTCGACACATTTAACTGAGAAGATGATAAGTATCTAAGAAGACTGGCCTAGGCCGAAGTTGGTAATGAGAATTAAAGACAGAGTATTACCAGATTACTGGTACGATACAGAAGAATGGCTAAAGTGCAATGAAGGCAGGAGCTGTGATGGCCTTGTTTTCTTCTTTGCCCTGGGTGTTTGATTAAGCCATGATTGTACCAAGTGCCTCTGTTCAAAGGACCCTTTCTTGCTTGAACTCAGACATTTATTGAGGAGTAAAATTTTCCAAGAACTCTTAGGCTCTTTTTGCAGTATTTCAGTACATAAAGATATTATGTATAAGGTTTTGCTAAGAAATCAAGTATACTTAACTTTCTCCACAAAGAACTTATCATTGGCAAAGCTGGAAAAGGCCATTCCGAATAAGAGATAAATTCCCATCATATAGCCAAGTATAGCTAAGTTTCTATTTTTTCATTTGATATAAAAATAGATATTGCATCCAATTTGGTCATATTCCTTCTAGGGTATATTGCTAGTGGGTCAATCTTAGGATGGGTATTTAGTGGATACCCTAGACGTATTGCCCTAAATGGAGGGAGTCGTTGTATGGAATCGCATGTTTTGAGGTATGAAACGCTTTAAGACTTTTCAAAGAGATATTGCTTTTAATGGCAGTAGATATGCTGTAAAATTGCTTTTTAAAGCAGATCACGAGGTGATACCAGACAATTTTGATGTTTGTAGAAACAGATTGAAGTCATTGAAAAGTAAGCTTGATGTGAATGAAATGTTCTGAAGATTATGAGAAGACTAATATAACTAAAAAGGTAGTAGAATTTGATGTTGAAAGGATGCTGCTCAGGTGCATTAGCCGCCTCATAGGCCTGTACTGAGAGAGGAAAAGTAAACTACAAAGTCCGTGCTGTATTTGATGGATCATAATGGACTTTCTCTTATTGATTGTTTGTACTCTGGCCCAAATATGCTATCTAAGTTAATTTATGTTGGATGAGATTTAGATTTAATAAGGTGGCTCTTTTGACTGATATAAAGCAAGCTTTTTTAAATATAGAAGTTTCAGAGGAGCATAGAGTTTTCTTGAGATTCCTGTGGCTTGATATGAATTGTGAAGGAGAGCATAGTGTAATATATAAATTTTTGAGGGTAGTATTTCGCGTCACAAGCAGTCCATTTTCATTGAATGATAAAGAATCATTTGGAGAAATATCAATTTTCTGATGAAGAACTAGTTAAAGGGTTGAATGAAGATTTCTATGTTGATGGCTTAGTATCAGACTGTGATGTTGCAAATGCTAAGATTTTTGTCGAAAAGTGTCATAGATTAAGTCTGAGGCCGGATTTGAACTGCGAAAATGGGTGAAAAGCGACCATTCCTTCAGAGATTTTCTTGAACTAATGAGTGGAGATGTTTCTAAGATTAATTCTGGTTCCATTGTATTTCCTTGTTCATAAAAGGAAATTTTGCAACAAAGCACGCATTTCTGGATATGTGCGTACTCGAATCGCATTGTGAAAAGGAGCGACATTTTGTATAGCTGTTAAAAAGTTTCTTCATACTTAGACAATAGAAGCAGAGAGAGAGTGAGGGTGGAAGCAGAGATTTGTACGAATAAGAGAGAGAACAAATTTTGGCGTTGGTTCATGCGAGCTGTTTTCGTAAGAGAGCAAGGTTGTTTCACTGTGTATATACTTTTTGTGCTCTGGACCGACATTATTATTGGTTAAAACCACAAAGCCTCGATTTTTAACAATATGACAATAACTTACTTCATAATTGCCAGTGCTTCTTGGTAAATTTCGGCATTAGTTTGTTTGATCTCATTGCCAAAAGAGTAAACCAGAGTGTAAAAAGGAAAATTTATTATAGTTTAAATCTTTATTGGTAATTCTACAAAGCAAAGATAAAGAATTACTAAAGTGTTGTTTCTATTTTGTACTTTACATCGAAGGAGAATGGATCGCAAATGCACAAATCGTCCTGACAGGTTCTCTTACATAAGTAGTAGTGTGATTCTTCCTCGTTGCCTTGCACAAATAACTACTTTTTAGAAAAAGTCATACCATGCTTACTTTGGAGTTTAGCTTACAGACCAGGACAAGCCAATTGCACCCCATGTTAGCAGCAAAGCATGTGTTGAGAACATGCATGACTGGCGGAATAAAAAAAGAAAAAGTATGCCCTACGCTGTTGCTATGGTGTGGAGAAAGGGGAAAAAATCAAGCGACAGACTGCTATTGTTGTACGATTAAACTTCAATGAATCAGTCGCAGGAATCATTCTGTTCAGTACCCTGGCGTTCCTTTTGTCACAAAACCATTCCCTTGTGAACCAGACCTACCTTTCCCGAGACAGATGTTGCAATGAAATTTAGCTCTGAATCTGAGTCAGTTAACACATCTGAATGAACACATGAAGAATAGATACCGAGGAAAATGACCGGTCAGTACCTCTAACACAAGCAGATCTCAATGACCTGACAAGAGGCATAAAGCTCTCAAAGGATCAGCACTGTTTCTGGGTTCTCGTCTTCGTGAGCAAAATTTGCTGGCGCCTGCAACAACATTCTACTAGTATCGAGAGCGTGAAAGAGAATTTAGACAGTTCTTCGCAACCCAGAGAGACTCGTCATTGGTTTGCTGCAACAACATTGCTCATATGATGAAATCAATGGGGCTTGACTCTATTGATACGGAATGGAGACTCTCTATTGACTCGTCCAACAGAAGTGTCAAGGCAGTTCTCCTCTATGATGGGAATAAATACTCTTCCATTCCAATTGACCATTCCGTGAAAATGAAAGAAATCCACGACAACATGGATGAGTTGCTATCTGCTCTGAACTACCATGACCATGTTTGATCGATCTGTGGAGATCTTAAGTTGTTGGATTGGTTTTAGGACTACAAGGTGGGTACACAAGGCATCCACACTTTCTGTGTATGTGGGACAGTCGGACTGATGATGAACATTATATCAGACAAGAATGGCAGCCAAGACAATGGTTGGGACCAGGTTCGCCGCACCATATTCAGTCTTGCCCTGTTGCTGAATCCGAACAAGATATTACTTCTACCTTTGCATATCAAATGGGAATTGTGAAGAACTTTGTAATGGCAATGGACAGGGAAGGCAGAGGATTTACAGTCAATCAGCAGAAGTTTCCTCGGATAAGTTTGGAAAAGCTTAAGGCTGGTATCCACCTGTTCATTGGAGCTCTCTATGAAAAAGTAGGATCGTTGATGTAGATGTTGAATAGTAGAGGACCTAGGATTGATACTTGTGGTACACTTGACGTGATTTCAAGCCAAGAGTCGTAAGTAGAGTTAATTTTAAATCGCTTTTTCCAAGATGTTGAGAACAAGCAAATAAGGAGCAGGATATCTATCCCAAAACTATTTGCCTCAAACTTTGCCGTAAGAGGGTTGTAGGGTAAAAAATCAAATGCCTTGGAGAGGTCCATAAGAACCATTAAGACTGTTCTGGCACTGTTCAACAAGCCCCAAAAAGGCATGCTGTAGGCTGTGGTTCTCTCGATATGCAAAAGTAAATTGGAGAAATTTGTAACCATAAAAGGTACACTTTACGGTGACAGCGCCCTTTCACAGAGCTTAGATTAAGAACAGAGCACATTTATTGGTCGGAAAATTTCTTAAGTGAGGGTGCCACCCTTCGTAAAGACTGGAGAGACATCTGCAAGCGTAAGAATATCTGGGAACGTGTTAGTGCTTGTGGTAATGGGATTGTTGATATGATATGCAATCTCCTCATAGGAGGCACTTGAGGTAATGCGAAGTTCATCGGTTAGTATAGCAAAATTTATCATCTTGGAGGAATACATCTTGCCCATCTCACTTAAGTCTAGAGTGGAGTCAACGGATGAAAATTCGAAACTCCCATTATTCTGAATCATCGCTTTGACCTTAAGAACGCTGAGATAGCTGGCATATTTTTGTATGACATTGAGAACAGGGTCCCAAGTAAGTTGCCCTTGAGGATTGAGGATTTCGGAATACCTGACGTGTCAGCTATATTAGCAAAATATTCATTGAAATACTTGCTAATTTCCTTGTCCTCTTTTATAATTTTGTCATTTTTGATCAATGCAATTTTATCACTGACCGTACTGTTTGAGTAAATAAGGTTCAAATTTCTTCAAAAAGCGATTTATCATCTGTAGTACAGTTCATAACCAGGCTCCCACAATTACTCATTCTTTGCTTGCATGTTTCATTATACAACTAAATTTCGCTGCTGACGGTATCTCTGCATGTCAGCATCAGTTCTGCTTTTTACCGATCAACATAATTTCATTCCTCAGTTGCTTAGACATATGTGGCTTATTGCTGCCTCGAATAACGACAGCTTTGAAGGATGCATGCTTATCCAATGTTTTGTCAATAATTCTGCAAAGGACTCTAAGCTACTAGGGCTTTCTTTTACAAGATTGCACAATTTTGTGAAACGAGATCTAATTATAATATAGTTCAAGTGATGGAAATCGCTATAATCTGCCTCAAACATATGGGTTTCTTTTAAACTGCACTTTTCGTTGGTCAGCATAAGGCCAATGCATCTCCCTGGCATTGGTTTAAAAAAAGGTGGGTGTTCTAATCATACTAAAGAAAATATTGCTATCAAAAGGGTGAGAACGTAATATAAGAAGCTTGGCCGAATAAGAGATCAAAGGTAAAAGATAGCAAATCAGTTTAGTTACAAAGAGAAGATGAAAGCATGCAAATAAAATAGCGCGTGAGGGGTAAGTTCCTCAAACTGCTGCAGAATTTTTCTTCGACCTGAAATCATTCAAACATGATGGTTCAAATCATGAACTGGAAATCAAGCTTGGGAAGAGAGCAGCTGCTAAACGATGAGAGCACAATCATAGCAAAAGCTTCTATACCCAAATCAACATATTAGGTAGGTGGCTTGAAGATAATAATTGCTGAAGTTCAAGACGCAATAACTGGGTAGTTTGTGGATGTCCGTTGATCTTTGAAACCCCAGCTAACTCCAAAGGTGTTCAAAACGCAATTTCGAGCGCTGTATGATCAATAACTAAGACAGAAACCCGAGGAGACGCCGGAAGATGCCTGATTGTCTACTCCAGTCCATCGGTCAGAAATCGAATAAATAAGTATGGATAAGCCTTGCACTACCCAAAGAAGTGTATCCATCTTAAACAAGCTGATAGGCAGCCACGTGTACTTGAGTATTTAAAAATATGGTTGAGCAGTCATCAAGTCTTTCACAGGTACCTTTGGAGTGGATCGAATTATTGTAAATGGCGATCGGATGCCTTTGGACAGAAATGTAAGTTCTACATAGGAAACGCACACATGCTGTGAAGTGTAACTTCACCTGCATGACCAGATGCACAAAGGGGCATGAAGGAGGAATTAGAATGTCTCTGTCGAAGAAGTTAAGCAATTCACTTAAGTATGCAACGACCTCAGTGTATCACTCAGACCTGAATTTGTAAATTAGGCTCCTAAAAGCTAGTATCACTTGCCGCCAATGGTCACTACTATATCAACATGCCTATCTGATTCAATATATCTTCACTCCCAAGAATCATACAGCTCATGTCATGGAGGACAGTACTCATTTATCCTCTGCCTGAGGTATTAAAGAAGATTTCATCAAGGGATGTTATAGTCTTTTTAGAAAAGGTGATGGGTTAACATGGGGCATACATACCAATGATACCGACAAGCTCTATTAAAGCATTGTACAAGTAACTACCAGTGAAGCGTATGGTCGATCAGTTGAAAGCGGATCATTGGTAATAGATGTATTTCCCTGATTTACAGTGCCGTAGATGAAGATTGCCTTTGGAGGACAGTAAGGATTGCTCAGTATCAGGAAAGTCATTTCACTAGTTGAAGATGATGACAGATTTTCGTAATTAATTGATGAAAAACTACATCCCTAATAGAATGATAACACTGCACCATTGCATGAAGGTCAGGAACTGTTGGATTGTGAAGGTTAAACACTATCCAGCGAAGATATAAGCACTTATAGTAGAGAAGAAGAGTCGGGTAAAAATGAAGAGTCAAAAGATGAAAACCAGGCAGAATTTCTTGAAGATGCAATAGTTGGTGATGGCGAGGAAAAAATGCCAATTCCAGCAGCTCAACCACATTCAATCCCAGTTATATTAGCAGAGATGTGCAGAGATGAACGGATGAAGATGATTTAACAAATAAACAAGATGACATGCCAAACTACTTCCAAATTCTTTTCATTAGTTGAAACTGTTGTATTAATTTCACATTGCACATCCATTTTTTCTGGAGTTATTTTGGTGTTCCAACTCTCTCATTTAATAACATCGCCCACTTACTAGATCTAATAGAAAAGTCAAATCCCTCAGTTGTGAAGACCCCCTTCTATTCAGCACCAGGGAGTAGGTTAAATCTATCTATACCACTGGCTCCCAACCTTTATTAAAGACCTATATCTTTAAAAAGGTTTTGCTTTGACCTCGCACACCCTACCAATGAATTGCTGAAGGCCACTGGAGAGTAATGTTTCATTTTTTCATTTTCATTGTTCATCAACCATTGCTAAATACAATTTACAAATACAATAAACAGGCAAAGTTACTAAACATACTTACACTACTCTACATGACATTAAAAAAAACACAAAATTTTAGCATTAGTTGACTAATGAAGAGCTCTCTATATAGGTTAGCTAATCGAGAGAGCCCCCCCCCCCCTCCTCATACAAACAAAAGTGAAATAAATATAGTTATAAGTAAAAAACAAGAAACAGATTACCCTCAAAAACTAGACACAAGTATCGATGAAATAGGGTTTCAATTTGGTCCGAAAAAGTGAGGTGGAGCCAGCAGTGCGTACATATAGTGGCAATGTATTCCACAATTTAAAGCCAAAGTATTTGACTGTTTTAAATCCATAGAGAGCAGTTCTCTTTAAGGAAATATACAGATCCCCTCTGGTGGCTTGGCATATCCCAAACCTATAAACAGATATACCGGGGGTGAAATAGTTAAAAAAGCAGGGAACAGAGAGCTTATTTAAAGCCTTATAAACAAATACCAAGATATTTAAATAAAGTTTTCAAATGTTCAGTGATTGAAATAATGGTTTTGACGAAACATTAAATGATAGGAGAATGAAATGCCTAATTTTAAAGAAAAGTCCAGCTGCTCTAGACAGTTTTCTGTGAAGTTCTCTAGTGTGGTAGTTCGAAGAGAGATGCTCTAAAACCTAGAAATCTAACATAATTAGTCCTTCTGCTAGATTTATTACCAACTTTAAGATGTATCAAATCTGGTGATTTCTTTCTAGGTGAATGGAAATGTATAAAATTAGTTCTATTAATGTTTAATACAAGTTTATTGAAACCCAGCCAAGATTGAACTCTCTTAGGTTCCTTGTTTACTATTTTGACAAGTTTTGTGAGATCATCAGATTCAAAGTAAAGACTGCTATCATCAGCAAATAGATAAAATGGTTAATGCTTTGATGAATTTGGCAAGTCATTAATGTAGATAAAGAATAGCAGAGAGTCAAGGACAAATTCTTGAGGAACACCATTGTCATGTTACATGTAATAATAGAGGACTGTCCATTTACTGAAACATATTGCTTGTGGTCATCCAAATAGGTCTGGAACCAATTTAATGCAATTCCTCTAATCCCAAGGCATTCCATTCTTTATAGAAGAATATCATGGTTAACAGTATCAAAGGTTTTCTGAAGATCAATAAATATCCCACAGCCAAACCTGCTATTGTCTAAAGTGACCATTACGAAACCCAAATTGAATGTTGAACAACTGGTATCACAAGAAATCTACAGAGATGATGATACATTAGTTTTCAAAGATTTTACTGAAAACAGACAGTAAGGAAATAGTTATATAATTTGATAGTATGATGGCTATGCCTTTCTTGTACACTGGAATCACCTTGGCTATTTTAAGCTTCTCTGGGAAAATACCTGTTCTGAAAGATTCATTGATTAAGTAGGAAAGATAAACAGAAATTTGAGAGCTAAGTATATTCACTAACTTAACTGGGATACCATTGGGACCACAAGATTTACCATTCTTTAGAGATTGAATAGTAGATGCCATTTCATCAGAGGCGCATGGGGAAATAAAGAAAGAAGCTGAATTAGGACTGGATAAGTAAGATAATGGTGACTTGCTAGTTCTTGGAATCTTCTTTGCAATATCATTCGTAACATCTGCAACGAAATCATTAAATTTATTGGCTATTACACCTGGATCCTTTATTTGTAAAACATTATTGTCTTCTAAATATGAGATTGCGAAGGATTTTTAGAGTTAAGGCTGACAATACTTTTTATACCTTTCCATAGCATTTTCATATTCTACCTCCTCATTTGCATATTCGAGATCCCGTGAGATAGCGCATGCGTAGTGAATGTCATCTTGCGTAGCGTTTTGTGAATGATAGTCCAAGTTTAAAATAGCGGAAAGAAAATCAACTACAGAAGCTATTTTCTGGCTGAAAACATCTTGCAGAAGCGACAAAAACGGTGGTTCTTAGTTGAGTCATAGCTGGAGCAAGGAGTCCAATACCTGAAGATGATTGAAGACCACGAGGAGAACCAGGACGAAGGGTTTGCTAAAAGGCCAACAAATGCAAACGATGCATCTACCAAAGAATCCCGAAAGGGGAAAATTCCTTTGGAAAAAGTTTCCCGAAAGGGAAAAGGACCAGACAGAAGTTTTAAGGCGGGAGAAACTCCCTCGAGCCTTAAGGAAAAACGTCAGCAGCATGGCCTAAACGGCTCGGCGCCAAAGCCAGGTCTACATGATGAGGCGGACAGAACAACTCTAGCCGATGATGTTGAAGATATCAAACATCAGCTAGCCAGAATAACTGGATCATTAGCTAACATCACTCCAGTCATAGCTGAAATAAAAAATGCATATGATAATTATAATGATCAAGCAGCGGCACATATGTCAGAAAGTGACATTGAATCCATCGCTAAAGAAAGCGAGGAAGCTGAGGACGAAGATGTCTATGAGCCGCCATCGAAAAAATGTAAACAAGGACTCAAAGGAGTTCTAGCTGGCATGGCAAAAGTTGTAAATAAGCCGCTGCATAACGGAGAGAATCTTAATGAAGACCTTTCCGTATTGCTCACAGACCTGCTATGCAAGGGGGCGAGTAAAGAATCTCGCGACGAGCTGATTGAAAAATACCCAACCCCGGGAAATTGCCAACGCCTTGAAGTCGTTCGAGTCAATCCTGAAATATTTAATAGTGTGCGGAAAGACGTCAAAACAGATGACGTGATGCTTCAAAAAGCACAGAAGCCACTATTAAAAGGAATCACAGCAGTGGCTAAAGGGCTAACTGACCTCATGAATGCTAGTGAAGCCGACGATAAGGCAATTTCAGAGAATTTAGTGACTAGTACAATGCAGGTGCTGTCAGATAGTTTGTCATTGTTAAGTGATGCCTCGCATGAAATAGATTTACGGAGGCGAGCCCTGTTTAAATCAGATATGAAATCTGAATACCGATTGCTATGTAGTGATCAACATCCTGTCAAAGATCTTTTACTTGGGACCGAACTAGGAAAGTCGGTAAAGGACTTGACAGAAGCTAGCAAGGTTACATCCAAGATAACATCTAGACACACCGGCTATAAGAGATATACCTCTACTAGCAGTCAACACGCAAGACCTGAGAATAAAAGGAATTTTCCTTTTTTAGGCCGGGGCAGAGGCTATGCAGGAAGGCACAAAAGTGCATACATGGGGTACAGAAATGCACCCCAGAAAACTCTCTCCCAGTATCAGCCTCGCAAGTAAATGCCACTCCAAAGATAATTTTCCCGTATTTTAAGGTAAGCAACAATTTTTTCCATGAAACATTTTATGCAGAGAAATCTATTTTGCAAAGTCAGGATGCACTGGCCAACAAGCCATTGGCAGGCCGTCTCCGATTTCATAAAAATGAATGGCGAAAGCTAACCTCAGACAAAACAATCCTCGATATTGTTAGGGGCTATAAAATTGACTTCATGCTACCCCCTGTAGCGACCTCAGTACGACAGCCACGTTTTACACAAATTGAAGAAAAAGCTCTTCAGAAAGTAATAGAGGACCTTTTGGAAAAACAAGTAATTGAAAGGTCTACGCATGAACCAGGGGAATTCATATCACCAGTTTTTCTACGTCCCAAGAAGAATGGGAAGTTACGACTTATATTGAATCTTAAAAAATTGAATGAAAATATTCCTCCAATTCACTTTAAAATGGACACAATCCAGTCTTGCATAAATCTAATGAAGAAAAACTGCTTTATGGCATCTCTTGATCTAGTAGATGCCTATTATGCAGTATCAATACACCCCACCTCGCAAAAGTACCTAAAATTTCAGGTGGGCACACAGTTATATAAATACATAGCTCTGCCCAATGGTCTCTGCTCTGCACCCAGAATTTTTACTAAACTCATGAAACCAGTGTATTCTGCTTTGCGAGCTAGAGGACTCATTTCAAGTGGTTACCTGGATGACAGTTTTCTTTTAGGAATGTCATATGAACAATGCAAAATGAATGTAAATAAAACTTCCAAGTTATTTCAAGATTTGGGGTTTTACGTTTCAGATGAAAAATCTATAACTCAGCCAACCCAGATTATAGAGCATTTGGGTTTTATCCTGAACTCTGTCGATATGACAGTCAGCTTAAACAGTTCAAAAATTGCGACCATTAAATCGCTTTGTACAGCTATTTTGAAAAAGAATATGTTTGAAATCAGAGAGGCAGCACAGCTTATAGGTACTTTGGTGTCATGCTCTGTTGGAGTGGAATTTGGCCCTCTTTTCTACAAACAACTCGAAATCGAAAAGATTGTGGCTTTAAAACAAAGCAAAGGAAATTTTGATGCATATATGCATTTTTCTCCTTTAGCCCTCAATGACATACAATGGTGGCTTGGAAACTCCCAAAAATTTATTAAGAAAGTTTACCACAATAACCCTGACTTCACCCTCACAACTGATGCTTCACTAGCTGGGTGGGGTGCACATAGACAAGACTATGGGTGTACGGGCGGCAGATGGCTTGAAAATGAAAAAACCAGACACATCAACTGTCTTGAACTTGAGGCCGCAAAATTAGGCCTACAATCCCTGTGTAAGGATGAAACTAATACTCACATACATATACAACTAGACAATGTTACTGCCGTAGCCTTTATTAATAATATGGGAGGCACTCGTTCACTAGCCTGCAACAAAGTAGCACGTGAAATATGGCTGTGGTGCATCCCAAAGAACATATGGCTCAGTGCTACACACATCCCTGGGATAAAAAATGAAGCAGCTGATAGGTTGAGCAGAAAATTTAGTGATAGAACAGAATGGCAACTTGATCCCTTTGTTTTCAAACAACTAATCCAACTATGGAAAAAACCAGAAATAGACCTTTTTGCTTCTCGAAACAACTATCAGTTTAAACCTTTTGTCTCATGGCGTGCTGACCCTGAAGCATTAGCAATTGATGCCTTTTGTCTAAGTTGGAAAAATAAGTTTGTTTATTTGTTTCCACCATTTAGCATGTTATCAAAAGTACTGCAAAAGCTTCAGGAAGATCAAGCTCAAGGCATACTCATAGCACCATTGTGGAAGACTCAAACTTGGTTCCCAAAGATGCTACATATGTTGATAGCACAACCTGTATTACTCCCCAAAGACAAGAGTTTGTTGCAGTTGCCCCACAACAGGACAGTGACTCATCCACTGTGGCCAAAGTTAAGACTGATGGCATGCTTCTTATCAGGGGACGACTCGAAAAGCAAGAAATTTCAGGGAGAGCTTGTGAAATTATCTTATCATCATGGAGAAAAGGAACCACAAAGCAATACAGAGTTTATTTGGATAAGTGGACAAGACATGCTTCACAGAGAAATCAAGATCCCAATACACCAACTGTAGCCAATATTATTGATTTTCTAACAGACCTATACGATTCTGGAATGAGTTATTCAGCCATAAACACTGCTCGATCAGCACTATCTGCAGCTGTTGAACTGTCAGATAGTACCCTAAGCATTGGAGAACACCCTTTAATTCGAAGATTTGTGAAAGGAACGTATCAAAGCAGACCACCCATTCCAAGATATAATTCAACATGGGATATTTGCAAGGTATTAGATCTACTTAAGATCTGGAGTCCTTCGTCAGACTTAAATTTAAAGTTACTGACTCTCAAGCTAGTTATGTTATGCTTGCTAGTTACTGGACAAAGGTGTCAATCAATCCACCTTATGGACCTAAAACATGTCTCCAAAACAGAATCATCTTACATATTCTATCTAGAAGAACACATTAAACAATCTAAGCCAGGAAAGCGAAACCCAGAAATAGTGTTACCTGCATTTCCAGCAGACAAGAGACTTTGTGTAATGACTTGCCTTGATGCTTATATTGCAAAAACCGAAACTGTTCGGAATACACAGAACACAAGGCTGTTCCTTAGCTACACTAAACCTTACCATCCCGTCACAAAAAACACTCTTTCTAGATGGGTCAAATGTGTAATGGAAAAATCAGGCATAGATATCAATACGTTTAGACCTCATAGCACCAGATCAGCATCTACTTCTGCAGCGCTTAGAAGTGGAGTGCCATTAGACATCATAATGAAGGTTGCTGGATGGTCAACAGAGTGTACTTTTGCTAGATTCTACAATAAGGAGGTTCATACAGACACTGACTATGGTAGCTCAGTCTTAAGTTGTGCACTGTAAATTATTTTCTGTGTTAGCTATTGATCATATTATTAGTTCTGGTTGTGAACAAATGGTTTACTCTTGGAGGGACTGAAACACATCGGCCCACGAAGCTTTGAAGTCTCACGGGATCTCGAATATGCAAATGAGGAGGTAGAATTAAAAAATTAAACGAGGCTTACCTGTAAGGTGAAGTTTGATTGGAATTCTACCTCCTCATTGTTGCATAGAGAGATCACGTGCCCTCCCTAAGTAGTCTGCTCGTTACCCACCCCTATTTTGGCTAGTCATGGGCCTCATTTTTCAAAGGATGACATTCACTACGCATGCGCTATCTCACGTGATCTCTCTATGCAACAATGAGGAGGTAGAATTCCAATCAAACTTCACCTTACAGGTAAGCCTCGTTTAATTTTTTAATTCTTCTTGTTTCCATCAAAATATTGATTGTAATACCTTTTCTTACTTTCTCAGTTCATTCACAACACGATTTCGAAACTGTTAAAATGTCTCTAAAACTGCAACAGAATTTGTGAACTTAAACTGCTGAAAGAGTCTGCTTCCAATTCTTATCCCCTTCTGAATTCGGAAATTATCCCACGGGTTACTTCTTAATTTCAAGTTCCTTTGAGATAGCTTATCTGTGGGCAATGCTTATTAATAAGAAAGTGAATAATAAGTAGGAATGTCTCAAATTTTCCATCCAGATTAGTAAGTTCATCAGTAAGAAAAGTATTATCCATTTCAGCATATTCAAAAAGGAATTTTCCTGAATCAAATCGACTATAGTCATAAATATAATGAGAAAACTGAAAGCAGGAGTCCACTTAAATAAGAGACTTCATCAATAATATTTTTCATGTTTCTACTCCTTTTATTCTTATGAATGGTCTTCCTTCTTTCTATTAATATTATATCAAGAATGTCACTGAGTTAGTTGCTATATTATTTGCTGCTTCTAGCAGACATATTGCAAGCGTGTTTACTTGGAACAAATACTTACCCACTCAATAACTATCACTTATACAGAAATTATAAAAACAATGGATAATCAGATAATCACTTCTCAACATCTGTGATTGTTATTTATCACTTTTATCATCATCTGAACTAGTTATTCTCTTAATAGCCTTTTTCCACCAACCAAAGCCCCAAAAATGCTTTTCACTAAATACTGGTTTCGGTCCATGCATTCTTTTCTCCATTGTTGACTTTTCCACAGCTTCATCAAACGTCGACTTTTGCACAATTGTCTGACTCCAGGTGGTATAGCTAGCTTCGTCACCCCAATCCAGGTCTTGGTATCTTTGTTCTAAGGAGTGTTTCTGCTTTTGACCGTCCGCATTATTTTCTAAAATATCATCCACTGTCTCTCTAAGTTTAGCATACTCATCGCCGGAATTCTTCTTACGTTCGATCTCATCAAGTATTTCCTGCCTTTTGAGCATTCGATTGCGCCTTCTTTCCATTACTTCGCTCCTTTCCTTTTTAGTCCCAACATAAGGGTCAAATGATTGCTGTTGATGAGGTCTCATTTGATATAGAATGCTTTGCATTTCTTTTAGTCTAGATATGGCACGCTTGAAGCTAAAAATTTCATCCTCACCGGATATAATTCCAAGGGATTGAAAATCTAGTTGTGACAATGCCAAGTCATATGCAATTTCCCCAATCATTTCAAAGTGCATTTGATCTTGATAGTTATCAACAGCATCCTTTTCTTGTGGCAACAATGCAAAAATCTCTTCAGGCTTTGATTCTGCTGTGCAGTAAAATTTCGTTCTACTCTCATAGGCTGCGTCGATAAAACTTAAAAACCTTCTTGCTTCATTTCTCTGGGCCATACCCATCTTAGGAATTCTATCGACAAAAATTGTGTGGTAACTGTTGCATATTTTGATATAATCTGCTGGGCCTAGAGCCTGCTGGAATAGTTCTTTTGCAGTGAACCTTGCGATTCCGTTATGGGTGGAGATAGGAATGAGCACCTTTCTGCCATAAACGGTAACAAATCTAGTCTCAAGAGACTTCCCAGTTCCTAACACCTTGCTAAATGTTTGGTCTAACCATTCCTCTGTCTCATGGGACACAGGATAAGCATATGTTATGTTGCCAAGTTTCATAGATGATCTGTAATCGTGGACGGAATTTAAGTGCAAAGGAGTGCAGTGAACCTTGAGAAGAGCTTTTAAAGAACGCATACTTTCAGAAGGATTTGAATTCAAGGGATGTTCTCCATCATGACTCTCTGCTATAGAAATATCTCCTAAGCTATCAATAGACCTGTTGGATGTAGCAATAATTAGGGCTCCTTTTGAAAACATATGCTTTAGAACTCCCTCCAACAAACTGCAAGATGCATAATCAGCTAACTGCATCTCGTCAAAGCAAATAATGCACGCTTCTTCGATCAGTTTATTGGCTATGTATTCAATTGGGCTTGATGTATAAACAGTTGGATTTTCACAGGTGGAACATAAATTCCATTTGTTGAATTCAGAATAGAGAGATATCATAAAAGAATGAAAGTGAACTCGTTTTTTGTAACCCTGTGGTAGACAGTCATATATCAAATCTAACAGAACAGTTTTTCCAGTGCCAACATCACCATAGATATAAAAACTACCACAGTTCACTGACTCTACTACTGGATCGCAATCTCTTCGATCTGAAACAAAGCGGTTGAGACAGTTATCACAAAATGATGCATCTGTATATATATCATTATTTGTCTATCTTCTCCCACAATTTCTGTGTGATTTTCAGCTAAATGGCATCCCTTTGATAAATCAGTAGCTGTGTCCAGTAGAGTTTAAGGGAGAAACAGAATGGTGAAGTTGAGCTATACATTAATTAATTGGTTTTTTGGCCATAATGTATGGCTTCTCTTTCAAATATGAATATTTAAACACATCTGCATATTAGTTTCTCAGGAAAATCTACGACCTCACTATTTTTTCTCAAACTCAAGATTCTTGAGTGACTGTCTTAAAAGTCTCAGTATTTTCCCTTTTCTGACATTCAGTTTTCATTACAACTAAGTGGTGTAGCCAAAAATAGATTGCAACAAATGGATACAGACACAGGATGGAGACAAAAGGAAAAAAATGACTTGTCACATAGGCTTTCAGGCACACAGCTATAAGTATAGAGGGCATGGAGAGGCAGAACCTCAAATGAAAATTGGCTTGAATTTCCCCCCTCCTTGGAGGATTATTGACTTGGAAACAAACACACAGTTTGGGAACAGTTCAGGAGCAGTTTCTGAGCACATTCCTACAATCCCTCAGTCAAAACTCAATATCATAACTATAAATATTGACACAAGAAGTGTAAAAGGCTAATACACAGGTATAAAATGATAATCCTGACATATCATAAAAGCATGGAAACCAATGACATTGAAAATATTTGAAAATTATGTTTGCTAGAATATTATGCATAAGCTGATCTGTTACTAATGGTCTACACCATTGAACTGATATGCACACGGGCCACATCAGGGCCACCAACCAATGATATCCTGCCTGCAAACTGGTATAACCTTAAAGTTCAAGCAATGAAAATGAAGTTAACAACATTACTTCTTAAGTTACAGGATATGGATTGAAATTAAGAACATTAACAGGCCTTGTAAATACCTCATTGAACAGACATAAGTAGGCTTGACAGGCCATTAAGTCATTGAAGATAATACACACTTGTTAAATATGCAAGTCAGTGGCCCAGAAAGGAAATAAAACACACATTTCCAGTCTGGCATTAAGAGCTCCTGCTCTAAATCTTCTTGAAAATCATGCCCAGATATTTTCAATAACTTTTAATGAGAATGATACCATGAATACTTTAGATTCAAGCCATTGTTTTGGTATATAATTCAAGAATTGTTTCTAAGAGGCAAGTGTGACAACTTGCATTAAACACTTTCCTACTTTTTAACCAGTTTTATCCTGACACATTGGGGACAACCTTGTAGGGCCAACTTACAGCTAAGTCTTCAAAACAAGGCAGATAATATTTGGTGAGGCTTGATGTTATTAATTTTTTGAAACCTTTTGATTCAAATGTTCTTAAAGTGTTTTTATTTCAATAATGACTCTCTTGCTAATATTTTAGAAACCATATGCAATACCTGGCTTCAATGGCATTCAGCCATGCTACTTTTGACAATATGGCAATAAATCCTTAAATGCTTATTAATAACCTCATCAAGGTTTGTTTGCTAAAGGAATATAGGTAGTTGATTTCAAAAATTACATTGTCTTTATTTTAATTCTCATGCTCTAACCATGCTCTAGGCATGTTCCAATCTTTTTTGAAAATGAAGCCTCACTGTTCTTTTGAAGTGTGTTCTTATACAAAAGAGCATATACCACAAAATGAACTTAAAAGCTTTCCTTGTGGCTTCTACCATGGGAGATGGCCAATATTAATCATGCAAGGACATGGCATGGCACTCCCTATCATAAATGTGCCTCACCATATCTTTGAAAAGTACATGATTAATGCATTTTTGAGAAATTTTATGTCCAGTGATTATGAAAGTGTCATAGTTAATTAGTCTAATTTCATAGTTAATTTTTTCTGCTCCATCTTGCTCACACCTTGTTTCATGGTAGTAGCTTTGCTTTATCCCAGCTAAAAGCTAGTTTGCATACCAAATTGACTGCAAAGATAGTTCCAGCTTTCCTGAAGGTGCTCACATTTCCTATATAAATTCGTGCCCCCAAGTAAGGTAAGGGTAGATTTCCTTTCAGTTAAATCTCACGTTTTGTTTTACATAAGTTCCACTAATAGTTGTGCAATATGTAAAACATAACTCAACCAATCTAGAGCCCCTGATTTTTCATTTTTCATTTACCTCTAGACACCAACCATGGTCGAGTGTCTCACTTGCACTAATACAAGACATATTTTCATGTATTTATATTTGGAAGGTCAACTGGTCCATGAAAGTTCTTAAATCATAAATTAGTACTTAGAACTGTAATAGGCTTTTGGCCTTAACAGAATGCAGTTCTATTCTGCCATGTTATGTTAATATGCGATAGTCTGCAAGTCAAATAAATGCAGAAGACAAATAAACAGTAATATCTAGGGTAACTGACTATTTAGGTGAGAAAAAAGCATAGGTTCTTGTATCTAGAACACTTAAAGAGAGAAAAATAAATCGTACCTTCGTTTATGTTTGGAAATCGTGCAGACATATAATACTCTAGATTGTTATAGAACTCTTGAAGATGTTTCACAACGTTGAATTGGTTATTGTCTGGCATCAATGCTCCCTTGTCCAATAAAGTGCAGTACTTCTTCATAGGCCCATTATTTGGTGGTGAAAGAAGTGGCAATGGCTTCGATGTAAAATCGTGAAGTGCTTGAGTTGTACTCTGCTGCCTTATCGTCCTTCCTGCACTCTTGAACCACCGGATAAAATGCGAGCTAGTTCTTCCATTCAGTGGAAAATATCCACTTGCCAACAGTACCTTCATCCTACGGGGTATTCCTGCTTCTTACCAGAGGGCAGGCAGTACTTGGTAGATGCAGATTACCTTAGACCGGTGGGCTAATAAGGATGCTAGAATTGCATAATTGTTTCTCAACAACAGCTCCTGTCCCTCTACAGATGTTTTGTTGCATAACGAACATTGAATATGCACCAACAACAACAGCAACAACAGCAATAACAACAACAACAAAGTCATCATTTTGCACAGGTTCGTCTGGATGTCCGGTTGATAGGGGACAAGGGACTATACTTTTCTACCACAAATTAGTGGCCAGGATAGCGTTTTAGGCTCCTGAAAACTATTGATGACACCCTACCGGCGGCCTAGTACAAATGTATTATTCAACTTTAGTTGTATGGCGAGTTCGACAGACGTGTTTTGCAGAGCTCGAAAAACTAAGTTTAAAAGTTGAGAAAACTTTTGAAATTGATAAAGAAAGCAAAATGCAGATCATACTGAAAGCACAGGAGATGATTAAGAAACAGAAGGTAGGGCAGTATATTGAAAATATCTTTGAAATATGCTCAAATGAACATGGATGGGGTCGAGAGGACACTCTGACGGCCATTAACTCCGCGAAGTAAGGCAGTATCATCTTCGAAGTCCCCAACAATGGGAAGATCTCCTATAGAAAGGCTGAAAAAGACTGTCAGTATACAAGATGCAGTGAATCTAAAAGATATGAAGGTGAAAGGAGATACCGTAGACGGGGATACCCTAGATACCTTTATCACTGATTTTCATGATTTTAAAAGATTAGTTGCATGAGAGATATCCACAATTAAAGACGTGAAAACACGCCCACAAGGAGCCGAAGACACCCAACGAGGGCGAGGGGCATTATGCAAAGGCCCTGATAAGAAGCTTGAAGGAAAGAATTTTGTCACTTTAACGACAACTGGAGCAAAAACAAATTATTATTGTAAAACTATTGGAAAACCAAAGCCCTAACCCAGGCAGCCCTAACCCAGGCAGCCCACAAACCCTCGCAATGTCGGACCATGGCAACAACAAATACCCCATGAGAATAGCAGAAAAGACCTAAGAACAACCATGCGAGTCCAAAGAAAGAGAAAGAAAAAGTACTATAGAGAGAAGGTCCCAAGTGAAAGAGATTCGAATGCCCCTGATGTGGAAAAGAGCAGGGCAACAAATGGCAACGAACCAGAAGACAAAAAGAGCGCAAGGAAAAAGACCACTATTATCGGCTGTAAGAATTATCCTTGCTAAGTTTCAGTTCTGGCCTAGGTGAGGAAATTCTTGCTGTATTTCCCCCTAGGGTTGCAAGATTAGAAATTACCCCGTGTGACCGGGTTCGAAATATGAGTTCTAATTCAAGAGGACTGTATATAATCAAATGAAATCAAATTACAAATAACAAAGAATAATTGCTAATTGAGCTCAATATATATATATATTAGAAAAAACGATCAAAGTTACTTGGTCTTGATAGTTCTGGTCAGCCTTCTTTCTTTTCCACTATCTTCTTCTCTGTTCTTCGACAGAATGTCCATAAAATTTTAGATTGTTCGTAGATCACTTAAGAGTTCTTCTATTAGTATATTGTATCGAGAGGATTTCCTTCTGCGTGTCTTATAAAATTAACGTAACTCACGATCGATCGCCAGACTTCTTCTGTTCTCTGAGCTCAATTAGCTAAATTATAAACATGAATGATAATAATGTGAGGCCCTTAACCCTCAGCCCTATAACCCTATTCCTAGGGGGAGTCTCACGAGGGGAAGCGCCTCCACAATTCATTACATCGGCGACTCAATGCTAAATTGACTTAGCGAATTTGGGCTGAAACAAAAACATAATGTAACAGTGAGAACACATCCTGGTGCTACCATGCTCGACATCATGGATCACATCAGACCTGTTATTCGTGGGAAACCAGATAGTGTAATCATACATGCAGGAAGAAACGACATTACAAAGCACGTTGATACGCAAAAAATGATCCGTGATATTGTGGAGGAAGCAAAGAAGGAGTCACCATGGACAAAGATAATTTTATCATCGTTAGCTACCGGGAAAGATATAAAGAACAATCCAGGAATAGAGAAGAAATTCCTCAAGCTGAACCTCAAGATAAAAAATCTTGCAAATGAACTGAGTATTGAATGGATGGACAATTCCAACATAGACGTATCATATCTTGGATTTAGCATGCTTCACTTAAACAAAAAAGGTAACACAATTCTAGCAAAGAACTTTATTAATGTAATTGAATCTAATTGAACCAGCTGTAACCCTTTTCCAAACAAGTCAACCAAGAGTAGTGGCGGTGGCAACAACTCATTTGTAAATATGACAGTATTAGCACGAGAAGGAAACGTTGTTGATTCAAATTGAAAAACTTGAAAAACAAAATTACTAAAACCACTGGTATTGAATACGATTGCTTTCAGGAGATGAGAATCCTCCGAGAAAAACATCCCAAAAATATCACAAGTGGCTACATAACATCAACTCGATAAGGAATAAGTGTTCGGATTTCTCGATAATGATCAAAGACTGATTAGACATACTCATAATAGCAGAAACTAAGCTAGATGACACGTTTCCTAAGGGACAATTTTTAATCGAGGGTTTCAAACAGCCATACAGACTTGATGTTATACAAAATAGTGGTGGGCTTCTTGTCTACTTAAAAGATGGAATCATCAGCAAAGAGCTGAATAAGGAATACATATCAAAAGAAATTCAACTTATCCCTATCGAGCTTAATACTAGAAAACAAAAATGGTTGCTACTGCCGATCTACAAACCACCTAAATGAGATCCAGCATTATTCCGTAGTGAGATTTCCATATTAATTGACAGTTAGTTACAGAAATGTAAGAATATTGTCATATGAGGAGATTTTAACATGGAACCTAAGGATCCGAAAATGAGTTCTCTTATTGAGGATTATAGTCTTTATAGCCTAATCCACAACTCAACGTGTTATAAGAATGAAAATGGTCGTTGTATTGACCTTATACTTACGAATAAGAAGTATTCGTTCTTAGAGAGTCAGTCATTTGAAACTGGATATAGTGACCATCACCATTTGATCTGCACTATACTAAAGTCTACTTACACCGAGATACCCTCCCCCCCCCCCCCCCAAAGATCACATTTTGACAATATAAGAATTTTTCCGAAGAGCCGTTTGGTATTGAACTGGATGCAAATCTGCAAAGAAATGCTCCTATTGAATACAGCGAATTAGATGAGGTCATCACTGATACATTGGACCAACATGCACCAATGAAAATAAAAACTTTGCGAGGCAATAACGAGGAACATGTTAACAAAGAGCTTCGCAAGGAAATAGTATTGCGCACAAATCTGAAAAATAAAGCCAACAAAACTAAGAAGGAGGAGGACGTTAGACGGTATAAAAAGCAAAGAAACTTGATTGTAAAAATGAACAAAAAAGCGAAAAGAGATTATTATAAAAGTATCTCACCAAAATCAATTGATAATGACAGAAAATTTTGGAAAATGGTTAAACCAATGCTTTGAAATACAAATCCAATGAGCGACAAAATAATCCTCATTGAAGATGAAAAGATCATTACCGATGACACTGAAATTGCGGAAACTTTCACTACATATTTCTTAAATATTACTGACTCTCTAGGACTGGGTGCTCCTGACGACAATTATACAAATAACCTCAATATTATGGTATCCAATGCCGTAAAAAAGTACAAGAATCATCCGAGCATCAAGGCAATTAAAGCCTCTTCCCCGCAAACAGATCAGTTTAAATTTTCGCATGTCTACCCCTGGAATGTGATGGATCAGATGGAGTCAATCGATTCAAGTAAAGCTAACAGTGGAAACACGCCTTTGAAAGTACTAAAAAATAGCAAAGACATTTTGGTCCCGTACTTAACAGACTGTATTAATGCAGCAATAAATAATTTTGATTTGCCTAGCGACTTGAAGATAAGCAATGTTTCAGCTGGCTATAAGAAGTGAGTACAAACAGATAGATCAAATTATAGGCCAATAAGTGTACTACCACCAATAGCAAAAATCTTTGAACGGTTGATAGGTTCGCAACTAAATGGCTTTATTGAGAACAAACTGTCAAATCTCATAACTGCATTCAGAATAGGTTATAGTACGCAAGATGCACTACTTAGAGTAATCGAATCTTTGCGAACATGTCTTGATGCCTTGGGGATTGTTGGTACTGTATTAATGGATCTTTCAAAGGCTTATGATTGTGTCCTACACGACTTGTTGATAGCTACATTGGAAGCCTATGGATTGGACAGAAATAGCTTTAAACTTATGTATAGCTATTTGACAGCCGTACCCAAAGAGTTAAAGTGGGCTTCTCCTACAGTTCCCTTGGTAAAATCAAGATAGGAATACTACAAGGATCGGTCCTTGGACCGATGCTATTCAACATTTTTGTCAATGATCTTTTCCAAATGGACTTGGAATCTGAAATCTGCAACTACGCAGATGACAATACAATATACGCAAGAAGTAACACCCTCGAAGAAGTGATCAATAACTTGGAAAATGATCTGTCATCTATTTTACAATGGTTTACTGAAAACGGGATGGCATCAAACCCTGAGAAATTCCAACTCATGTTCCTTGGTCTTAAAAGTGATCAGCAAATGTGCTTAAGTATTGGTGATAAGATCACCAATCAATGCCAACAAGTCAAGCTCTTAGGAGTAACGATTGATTCTAAATTGAACTTTGACGACCATATATTCGAACTGTGCCACAGGGTAAACAGAAAAGTGAGTGCATTCTCAAGACTTATGAACTATCTTGACAACACACAAGCTTAACTTTTGTGTAAAATAACAGTGCTGGCAAATTTCAATTATTGCCCTAATTTAACAAATAGATAAATAGAATACATAAGTGTGCACTAAGGGTGCTCCATAAGGATAAGGATACATCATTTGATACGTGTTTACAAAGATTTTCGTCATGGAATCATGATTATCCAACATCTCACTGAAAACTTTTCAATTGACAATAATTTGGGATCACAGTTTTATCTTCATATATTCTATTAAAGTCCATAGTTTTTAGATAAGATAGACGATGAGGCCCAACAAAATGTGTTCCGTGATGAAAGTGACTCAATCGTCCTCCAAAATAAAGGCAAGCTCAATAAACTTTCACTGTTTATTGCAAATTTAGAAAACTCTGTTATGTCATCGTCGCCGCAGCCACTGCACTCTTCTTCTAATCACACGCTTTCACGTTCTAAATTACCTGACCTAAACCTCCCAACTTTCAACCATAATGTTACGGAGTAGTTTGGGTACTGGGAACGATTTCAATCCTAAGTGGGTAACTCTCATGACCTGCCAAAGTCCGCTAAATTCACGTACCTAATGGTTCAGCTGAAAAGAGAAGCACTGGCTACGGTGAAAAGTTTAAGTTCATCTGAAAAGAACTATTCGATACTTGCTACTACGTTGCAAGAGAACTTTGGTTTGCCTAAACAAATTATTCGTGCAGATGTTTTGAATTTAATCAAACTGCCAAGACCAACCCTCGTTGCCAGTAGTGTGCGTCATTTTAACAACTCTATGATGTGTGACCTCCGTTCATTAGAATCTCGATCATTGGAGGTCCACAAATAAAGAGCTTTGGAATTTGGCTTCGAGCTACGTTACTTATTAAAAAGAAAGCGTGTGATACAGATTTGTCTCATTAAGGGGAGTCTCCTACAAGAATGCTGCAATGAAGGGGGTGTCAATTCTTGTGTGACAAGCCGTTACATCAGGGCAGCTGGTAGGAAGGTCAAAACAACAATTTTTTCCGTTACTTACAGTGTGAATGACCCCTTATGCCAGGATACGTCCTTCCTGTTGATCTGACAAGCAGAGCCAGAATGGAAAACAATGATCAGTTTCACAGTAAATGTTAGCCTAGAGAGCTGCTTTGCAAAACTCGTTATAAAGTGACATGATGTGCTATAAGTTAATTTTGTGGCTGAGATGGTTTAGTTCAACGGGCCACTAAAAGCTTATTTGTCTTGTAAGCCGGATTTGGCCCTCGGGCCGGAGGTTGCCCCATCATTTCCCTATCCGAAAGATTTCCTTCGATCTCCCGGTTTTGGCCAAATCTCCCTTGTTTTTCTTTGGCAACATTCCAAGATCTCTAGGTGTTAAAACTTTTAGCTTGATTGGCCAAGAGCACCCCCCCCCCCCCAATGAAAGCTTTCATGTGTCCCTCCAAAATCATATCTTCCATTTTAGCTGTAAACAAGTAGTAGTTTGAGATCTAGTAACAAAAGTTCCGCGCATGCGGCGACGTTCCCACCTGAGACCAACCTTACATCTGGTACTTTTTGGTTTGGTGTAATATTCAAGACATCCCCTTTTATAACTGCAGGATGTCTGACAGTAACAGAAAGAAGAAGAAGAGAAAAGGCAAGAACAAGAAGAAGGGAAATGACAGCTTGCCTGTAGGTATGTTCTAAGTACATGATTGCAGTTCAGCTTCAAAGATCCATCCATAGTAGTATGTAAACCAGCTTACTTAATTTTCAGTTCTTTTGCAGTTAGTTTCAAAAGTGAGTTCTATTGCCACTTCTTATGGCAGTATTTTGTACTCACCTACACGTAGGACTGGTTCAATTGGCCTATGTGTGGTGTGATTCCCGAGAAATGTCAGCATGATTTTAGTAACCAATAACTGATTCAAACCAACATCGATTGCTCTCACAGTATGGCGTGAGCCTTCGTTTTCAGATCTGAAATTAAGACCTCATGGCGTAGCCTTGAATCGTTATTTTCTGTTGTATTTATTATTTTATTTCATTTCTTCCTCAGTTTCAGGATTATATAGTCTACATAGATCACACGTAAATAAATCCCCCTCACATTTAGGGAGCTAGCACTGCACACCTGATAAAAGGGGCATCTCTAGCTGTGAATAGACAAAAGGTGGGCTTCATCTAGACATAGGTTTGACTGAATGGTGTAGTGCTTAAATGTGGACAGAGGGAAAATCTATGATTAATAGTAATGAAAAGAGATGAAAAGAATGTCATATAATATGTGAGTAGACTACTGCACTACCAAGCCCCAGTGACTTGATGTAATATTCCATTAGCCAGCAAAGAAACCAAAGCAAGGGAATAGAGTAATACAATAGTTAGACATTGAGTTACAGTAGATAGGAGCATTGGCTCTTCAAATTTAGTTCTACTCGCAACCAATTAACATTATTTACTTGTATCCAGATTTTCCTTGCTGATTCCTTATGTTTGGATCCTGATGCCAGGAAAACACAGTTTTACGACCAGTTTTGGCCAGATTGAACAAGAAAAACTAAGTTTGGCCTTGGTGAGCCAAACACCACAATCAAATTTCACCTTTTACACTGGGATGCCAAAATAGTTAGATGCCAAATGATAAACTTAGGTGCACTTTTGGCAAATTTGAACACTGTACACTTGGGCATTTTTCTTGGTACAGTTAAGATCTGACGTAAAAAGTGCCATTTCAAAGTGGCATATAGGCCTACTAGCTTCATACTGTACCTAATTGCATTCTAATGTTTTTTCGTGAAAAATACTGAACCTTAGACCCCGTTCACATGATATCAACACCACAATGGTACTATATGACCTGGTGTGAAATTGTACTTGTGTATGATTTTTTGGCCTCCCATTTACATGATAATTGTGTGATATCATTTTGCTTAGGAAAAGCAACAGTTACTATGTCACTTAACTATCATTGCCCCTTTCTGGGCCCTGTGCAGGAAACTGCAGCTAGTAAATACTGCACATCATTTATTTTTCTCTTAAAGTGGTCAATGGTTTGCAAAATTAGACCTATATTGATTTGCAATAGTATAGAAATACCTTGGGTGCCAGCATAGCATGGCAGGCCCACCACTTCTGGCTTCCCACCACTTTTTGCTAACTTTTATGAAGCAATTTGTCGCCTTTTCAGCCCGCCTACCTCTTTATTTGGTGGCACCATTTTTGAGCATTTTTTTCAGTTGACACCCACTCTTGAACCAACAGTACGTTAAATGGCCTCTATTTCTTTATTTTTGTCCTTGAAATGAACATGACATTAAATTATATTGGAATGATGCCAGTATGGCTATTTACATGGTGTCACTATAATGCCAGTATCAAATCATACTGGTATGGCTATCAACATGGCTTTATGCCCATATGGTATTGATATCTTGAAAACTGGCAGTCAAAAGACAACTAGGACACTGCATCTGCATAGTGCTGGTGTGGTACTGTTATTGTTTAAATGGGGTCTTAGATGGCATATTGGATGTACCCAAGATAGTAATGCATGTTGTTGAATAAGCTTTTCTGAAATCTATAATTCAGAAGACCTCATAGGCTTGTAATGATTGTGACCATTTTGACTTGCTTGGAGTTGTCTCTAAGATGTGCCACCATGGTTGACTGATAGAAAAAAATTTTTGCATTCTTGATTTGCCAGAAAGATGCAAATTACATTTCCCATGATTAGTTCTCAATAAAATATTGGTGTCCAGAGTGATATATGCATGAAAATATATACAAACTAGTATGTCCTATGACTATTTGAAAATGCACTTCACATAGATTGAGAAAAGACAGATACAAGCTAAGTGTAAAATGCCACATAGCAAGACCTGATGGTAGTGAAATAGCTAGATCATAGTAAATGCCAATACCTGAGGAGTACAGCAGTTACCTTCAATATTTAGAGCAATCCTGAACTAAAAACATGTTATATACAAAGAGTGCTTAACACATCTTACGAACAATAACTAATGCTCTAAGCATCTTTGAATGTGGTGAGCAGGGCAGTAGTTCAGGGGAGTTCTTTGGTTTACTTCTATGTAATATGTTGTTTGTGGCAACATTTTTGAGTTTACTAGTAATGTAGCTTTGATGGGATTTATTTATTGCCAGATCACAGAAAATTTCTAGGAGTGTGGAGCAGGATTTGGCAAAAATGCCTTTAAGCTGCTCATTGGGATATAAAACAATGCTGTATTAGGACCTTGAGAGGTTATAATTTTCTGTATTTTTATGCAATGCATTGATTTTATGGTTTGTCTAATATCCAATGTAGAGAATGCTGTCCACTGATTGCAATAGGTTGTCTGGTCTAAGATCATCACCGGTAATTATTTACTTAAGGGATATTGTGGAAAGTGAACAAGGAGGGGAACCCCATTTATACCATGAAGAGAGGAGGCAAAAAAAATTCAGAACAGAGCTGTGGCACCTTGTGAATCTACCCACATTAAAGTATTTTCTGCATCTAACTACCACATAAAGTAAGGAATCAGGATGAAAGCAGAAATAACAATCTTTATAACTCAGATTCCATAGAAGGAAGTTTTTTCGAGTAACAAGAGTGTTATTCAGATACCTTACATTGAAATTAAAAATACTTTAAGTATTTTACTTTTAGCTATTGACCAGTGGAACATAAATTAGCCACATCAATTTCAGAAACAGCACAAAGAATAGCACCTTGAGATGACAGTTTGTTTTCAATACATTCAAGATTGTACTACCTTCAATACTTGTTTGGTATTTCTGTAAACACCATATTGTATGTTGCAACACAGCAAGTATTCATCCAAAGAGATCTTATGGTGGTTCCAAGGGATTATGAGATACTATTTGACACTGCATGAATGTTGTCAATGCAGCTGTAGATTGCATCCAAATTTTGATTTAGGAAGCTTCAGGTGAATCAAATTGGAATATTTGGATAAATCAGCAATAGTCAAATGATAGGACAACTTAGATAGGACATATCTTTGAGATATTATGAGCTTATTCTTAGAATGGATGCTAAGCATGACAATTATCTGTAGAAAATGTGGAAGAGTTTCTTTTACTGCGAACTGGTGCCTCTGATTTGACATTTCAAAGTCTAAGTGTCTACCAAGGTATTTGAAGACTTCCCATTTTCACCAGAAGGAATACAATCAATATTAATTAGAAGGTTTGGAGTGAGCTGGAAATGGTTGGTGAAGAGTGTGTTTTATACCAGACTTTATGCACTTGTTTACTCAAAAACTCAAATAATCATATTTTCCCTTTGGCTCCATTTCATATAGCAGTTTAGTAGCAGTTGATTCTCCTTTTGTTAGAGGCTTTGACATCATGAGCTAGGAACTGGCACCAATGAAATGGGATGAACCTTTCTCCATGGTAAAGTTAGTTACTTGTAATAATTTATATACAAAGAGAAAAATTCCTTATACCTTACAAACAGGCCCGCTATTTAAATGATGTATTTAGGCCCAGCTTTAAAGTTTGGTAACACACAGTAACAACTTGTCAGAATCTGAAAAGTTGGGGATGTGTCCCCTCAAGGCCATTTCCATCCTTTTGAGGAGAAAGGTTAGGGTCTGTTCTCCCATAATTGTGCACCTGTGCTGCCCCAGGATCAATATATCTGGCATTATGTTATATGCTCCCTGCACAGACTTACCCCATGAAAAACACTCTTTGATTTTTGCACACTCATAAAACAGGTCTGGCCAACCAACTAGTCAAACACAGAGCTTATTCTGACATCTGATTTGATGAGATAGAGGCAGTTGTGGAGGCATTTTAGAAAGAGGATGGCAGTAAATGTCTTGCTTTCTTTTCTTCTTGTATCATATCATTTTTGCATTGCTTAGTCATATACAGATTTTGAGCTTTTAATTTTGTTTTATTTTGTTGATTTGTTGTGAAGTTGGTTAGGATAAGGGCAGAATAGGAGATTTTATAATGTTTTGTTATTTCTGGAGCAAGTTATTGGTAGTTTTCATTGTAGCTGCCTTTTACTACCACATGGGCCACAATGGAGTCATGCACACTTATCTAAGCAGGTTTATGATTTTAATTTGTGTTGTGAAGTTACATATCATATAGGATTCCTGAAGGTATGATCTGAAGCTATTGTGTTTCTTATTTCCTTGCCTTACCCTGGTACTCTGATGAGCCAATTGTTCTGGTACATGCAGTTTGTTTATGAAAATAAAAGAGTGGAAAAACAACACATAAGGGCAGCAAAAGTCATTTATAGATTGAATAAATCAATAAAAGATGAAGATGTACTAGCAGCAGTCAACTGGCAAGACCTTGGCTACATCTATAAAAGGAAAATTGCAATTGAAATGCACAAAGTAACATTCGACACCAAAAGTAGAATAGCTCATCAGTACTGTGTTGGAAGACAGTCTTTGAAAAAGGGGGCAAAATTTGAAATAAAGAGAATGAGAACCGAATTTGGAAGACAGTCAATACAGTTCAGAGGTCCCATAATATGGAATTCATTAAACAAAGAACTAAAGAAGCAAACAAATAGAGAAACTTTCAAACGCCATTTAAGATCAGACATGAAAACATTAAATAAATTGTCTTTTGGAAAAGAAACAACATTTAACGCAAATAGGGATGAAAATTATGTTTACTATTAGAAATAAGATTAGGGACAATTTCGATATAAGGTTAGAGACAATTTTAACATTTACGTTAATTTTTAAACAAACTTTTGTAATTAGGCTAGTTCATTTTAATTTAAGCAGGTCCACATCAGCTTTTTGCTGCCAAATTTTGACCTGGGTAAATTAAACCATGTATGTATGTATGTATGTATGTATGTATGTATGTATGTATGTATGTATGTATGTATGTATGTATGTATGTATGTATGTATGTATGTATGTATGTATGTATGTATGTATGTATGTATGTATGTATGTATGTATGTATGTATGTATGTATGTATGTATGTATGTATGTATGTATGTATGTATGTATGTATGTAAATAAGAGTCGTTTAAAAGTCTCCTGCAGAGCCTGGTAAAGCTGCAGTTCAAATGTCTGCCAGTTTTGTGATTTGGTAACAGTTTGTGTGTTTGAGGTATAGCACCATTGCAATGCAAGTCATATCATCAGAGCTCTCCAGTTGTAGAACTGAATGTGAGTGAGATTGTATTTCTGCCTTGTCCCAAATTGTTTTGGGCTCTTCTGGCATCTTCAGATTACCTCAAACTACATCACTTTTCCACTCCCCCAAAGGTACAGGCTTCAAAGAAGCATATGGGAGGTGGGATTTACAAGAGTTTAGGAAACATCCTTAAGTGAATATGTAGTAGCTTGAAGAGAGTAAATGACTTTGTGAGAAGGAGAACTATGTGGGGTCTTGTAGTGTAGCCCCAAGCAAAATTTTTGAAGCTATGCCCTTTACGTTGGCGTGGAGTGCATCGCTCAAATGTTATGCTTGGCATTAGCCATAAGGAACATTGATACTTTTGCCACAACTATTCTACATAACTGAGCGATAGGATGAGACTATATTTGAAGAGAAATCCTGCAATTCGATTTAATGACAATCAAGAGGATCATCTTTCTGCAAAAGTAGGGGCAATCGCTTCCCCATACTCCCTGTGACTACATCATTGAGTACATAAAGAACTATTAAGAATGCGTGAGATTTTTTCATTTTGCGTGTGAGTGTGAGAAATGACGCAAATGCGTGATAGAAGTATGAAACTATTATGTAATACCATACCTACACTTATGGGCACCATGCTACCTATTGATGAGTTGAATATTCTAGTTGTCGTGTCCTCATTTTTCAATTTTATGTTTACCAATTGTTCAACTAATGACAATATTGCAGTTCGCTCCCCATTGTATACAACAGGGTTGTATGATTGTGGATTTATCAATCCTTTTATCAATATGCCTATTGTAAGCAAGGGCAATGGTTAACCTATCACAATTTAGAAGTATTTTGTAGCATTGTACTCCCTCCTCAGTTCAGTTCAGTTCATTTTGAAAATTCTTCTACATACTTGCAAAAGTTACAAAAACACTATGAAAAATATATAAATATTAGACTCAGACTAGTTACAGAGAATGGACAAAAATACAAAAGGATTACATAAAAACTTTGTATGGAAGAGGGATTTTCTTAATGGTGGAGCTCCCTTTATAGATAAACTAATTGGGAAGGGAGCTCCCCAATTGCTGAATACTTATCCATCAATTTGAATTATTTTCAACGATTTGAGGCTGGTTGATACAATATGCTAGAAAGGACTACACTGAATAATTTTTTGGAAATAGATGTAAGTTTAGTTTGCTACGAAAATTCATCATAAAAGGACATTGTTTAAAATCTGAGGGAATATTGTTCCAAAATTTAGCACCAGTATGCCTAATTTAGATCTCTTCGCTGCATTGCAAAGTGTTATGATGTGTCAAGAAAATGTTGCCCTTACGAACCTGCCTGGTATCATATTGATGAACATCTTATCATGCACAATACCGTCTTGTCAATAGTAAGCTTTATATTATTGATTTGATTTTGTTCGTTATCTGAGATTGTTTCCTTAGTCCATATTGCACCATGCCCAAGGTATGAAAGGAGAATTTTTATCAATATGTGTTTTGTCTCTGATTCTGTTGTGTTTTTCCTGATTTCAGTTCAGTCTCCTGTCTGTTGGTGTTGCATTCTTTTGCCATTTCAACCATTGTGTGGTGATGGAATGTGAAGTGCTTTTTGTATGTGTTTTCTTTTAGGTTAACCAATTGAGATTTAATGTTCTTCATCTTATTGACATATACGGGTACAGTTGCTTGACCTCGTATATTTTCATCATTTCCTAGGCACTCTTATTATGATTCTCTCAAATTTGATAGAGGTTGCTCGTATTTCATTTCATAATTCTACTTCTAAGCCGTTATACTCAGTTAATTCTTCAAAACGCGTTTTGCAATTTTGCAGCTCTCATTCCGGTCTTGCCTCATTTTCAATAGTCAACGTAGTATTTGGTTTTGTTTGGAGAGATTTATCTTGATGTCAAATCGTTGAATTTTTGCCGTATTGTTTATATCCATATCATTTTTGGTCTTCCTTGTAGCCTTGTTACTTTCCTGAGATGATCTTGGGCTTTCGTTACTGGTGTTTCAGAATTTGGCCTCATTACATTCCCTAACCACATAATTCTTCCTTACTCTTAGTACTTGGCTGTTTGTCACACATTTCGTTTTGGCGTAAAGATTTTGTTGGTGATTTTCCTCTGCCAGTTTCTTCCCTGGCCTTTCCTTTTTCTCTTGGTTTCTGGAGAGCTTTAAGGATACCTTGCTTTATTTGTTTTGGGCATTCTCCATTCATTGTCATGTTGTCAAATAGATTTGCTATGCCGTTGTGTACTTGTAATGGTCCATACTTTACAAAATTCTCCATTTTTATTGCCTAATCCACACTTTTACCGTGCTTTAAGCTTGCTGGAGCACTTTTTAGTCCTGCCTCGGTGAATGGTCGCCGCATTTCGTATAGTTATATCATTGGAAGTAATTCTAGTATTGTTAATATGGAATTATTATGTTGCCTGTGTATTGCGCTTTATCACATCTATGATATAAATGTGATCTTTTCATCTGTGGAGTATTATAGCTAGAAAGCTTGAAACGAGTGAAGAGAATAACTGAGATGTTTGTGCAGGTGCTGCGTCAGTGAAGAGTCTTCAATTCAAAGTCGACATCACTTCACCAGAGCAGGTTGGTTCTGAGGGAGAGGTTAGCCATATCACAGATTCTGTTGTATTGAATTCAGATATGACTGCTATCCACGAAAATGACAACCACAATTCAATGGATGGGAAAGCTGCTGTTGAAACAATTGATAACCGGAAAGAAGACGAAGAAGAAAATAATTTTGATAGTCAGTTGCATTCTGGTGATAGCACAACAATAGATGAGCCCAGGGAAAATTGTGGTATTTCTGATGAAAGAAGTTACATTGTTGGTGATGACTTAGGTGAAGTTGGTGGGTTGGTTGGGATGAAAGATGAAGAAGACCACCTTGATTTAAGCCTTAGTGAAGGTATTTATTTATTAGAGTATCTCACACCTTGAATGGAATATTTGATTGTTTATTCATAGACACTTCAGATAAACTTATATCAAACAGGTGTTTAAAAATATTTCAACATTCCAGTTGAGATCTGATGATAGTCCATACCACAGTGTACCCAGATACATGAAATGTGGAAAAAATCCACAGCTTGCCTAAAATCCACTCTCTGGCGATGTCTTAGGTTACGTTAGAGGTGTCTTGTTGTAAATGTTTTGTGTAGGACGGAAATTTAGGGGGGTCTGGGCTTAAATAACTCTTTTTACAGCTTTTAAATGTAACAAATATAAAATCAGCCATTCCAGACACCCCAAGGGATGTATACCATATAGTCAAGCCCTTAGAATAAGGAGAATTTGTTTGAAAGATTGAGAACAGTTTGAGAACAGGCTGGATGAACTTAAGGAATGGCTTATAGTTAGAGGTTATGAGGAGTCTCTTGTTTGTGAATAAGTAGACAAGGTTCGAGGACTGGACAGGGAATTCGCTTAGAGGAACCAATTAATAAGATTTTCAGACCGGAAAGGGTGGAAAGAGTACCTCTAGTTCTCGCATACCACCCCGCACTTAGTGCATTGTGGAAGATCATCTGTAAGCATTGCACTAATATTGAAAGCTCAGAAGAGCACAGAAAGGTGTTTTGTCAACCACCTTTCATTGCTTTCAAGAGATGTAAGAATCTTAAAGACATGCTGATTAGATCCAAGCTATAGAGTGAGAGAATTGAGGATACTAATAGTAGGAGTTGTGTCCGTTGTGATAACAAGCGGCGTCAAGTCTGTAGACATGTGTATGTGTCACTGATACTTTTCATTCTAGTGCTACATGCAAAAATTATACCTTAAATGTTATGTTTAATTGCCACTCGTCTAATCTTGTAGCAATATGTCGGTGATAAAGCCCTCCCAAATGACCTCAGCAGAAATATAATTGAGCTGACTCTCCAATATATCCACACAACTGGTCGATTCGACTAAAGTCACTGTAACTTTACCACCTAGTCCATCTTTTGTAAATTCTCGTGTCTTGTGGTCCCTGTATGCCTATTTCTTTCCTAGTCCATTTCCCATTTGACGCTTGGTTTGTATAGTATTATTGACTATTCATCTTGACATCATACCAATCTTCTCAGGTTAACATAACCATTTAACTAAACGCGATCAGATAGCTGTGTTTTTCACTAAGGAGATCCTGTGGGTGAACAGGGATATCAGCAATTGCTACCGTTGCTGTTCTTCCAACCAGGGTTCTTAGTTCTTCACAATATTTGCGCATTTTCGTATGGTGTCATCTGTGAAATGTGCTCGAATATTTATTCATGTTGAACAGCTTTTATTTTTAAGCAATATTGTATTTGTTTTATTAGTTACATTTAGGTATATATTTAATCCCAGGGAGTAGTCATGGTATTTCGCTCTCCCTGGGGTCTGTCATTGTTGTTTAGTTTAGTAGTTCGTAAGTAGTGTTTTACATAATTTTCTATTGTAAGTTTTTATTGCATTTAATTGAAAAAATATATTTGTAGCACTGTCACACCCTTTGGGGTTAGATTTGATTGGGTTAGGGGATGGTAGGTTTAATATAGGTACGCAGACTCCACAAGCTGAATTTTTCAGCCATTTCTCTGAAGAAGGGCACTGTAGATTCCTGGAGGATATTAAAGTTACTATCATAGATAGGCTCACAGGTATCGATAGAATGAGAGAATCTTTTGGCAATACAGGTTAGATTGCTTTATCCCTAAAAGTCTTAACATAATGCAAGTTGACTCATGGTGGTATAGTAGGCTAATACTCTGGTCTATTTTCATTTCTTTTTTATTTTACTTTTTTGTTTGCCTACGTTGCCCCATACTATTTCTATTCTTCTACTTCTCTCCCTTTCAATTGTGCTTCGTTGTGGTTCTTCTGAGATGGACAGTCTCCTACGTTTACCTTTACTGTCCTTTATCTTTCTTTACACTACCCTTTTACGTTTTCCATTATTGTTTTTGTTGTATACTGTATTAGTGAACCCCGTAGGTGTTTCTTTTGTAGTTCTTTGTTTTGTGATGGTGAATTAGCTCCTTGTAAATCTGAAGGCGTCCCAGCTTGAAAGGTGTTTGGACGGCGTTAATGTGCTTAGGTTTATACATTCTGTAGTTAATATCTTCTTAACACTATTAAATATTGATCTGTCGTAGAGCCTAGAACAGACACTCAGGTTACTGTCTTATCTAGTAATGTAGATGAGTGTTCTCAGAGAATACCAGAATCATCAAAAGTTGATACTGCTGTTGCCAGTACTGTTGAAGATTTCTTTAACCGTTACCCAGACGATTGCAGTAGCACTCAAGTAAGTGTGTTAGTATGTGATAGTTGTTGCTCCAATCTGTATATAAGTGAAGAAATTTACAGGTCTATGTTTGTAGGTTAGGCATAGTTGTTTAGCTAATTTACTGCCTTGTGAAACGTTAAGTAAAACCTGCTTGCTAAGGTACTTCAGACCTTTACGTTAACTTCGGTTGGTTATAGATGAGTCATTCTTTTATCTTCAAGCAAAGGAAGACGATTAGTCTACTTTTGGTACTCTCTATTTGTTCCATTTTGTACATTGCCAGAAATGCTCTCTTACAGTGCGTGTTTTTGGAGTAGATAGCAAATAATGCAAATCTGTTAGCGAAATTTCAGGGAATAGGTCCCATCACGTTTTCAGTGATCCATTACTTACTGTCAACTGCATTTGAATCAGTTTGGTTGGACCGAGTTGATCTCTCTCTTTAGTAATTTGACACTATCGCTAGCTGTGAAGAAGGGCTCCTGTTGCATATGTTAAAGCCATCACTCATCGTTAAAAGGAAAATATTTTATTCGACTACGGACTACCGTTGACCAATGTGCATAGCTGTAGAGACTGTAAAGATATCTCATTGGCACCAACACTGCAAAATCACAAACGGTCATTAGGTCAGGTCATCGTATATTCGCATGGCCATCCTTTGCACAATGCTCTACAACACTGAACAAGTTCCTTCAATTAGTTGTAAAACCAGGAAAACTATAAATCCTTCATTTATGGATATCTTTGTTGAATAGGCAAGCACCTACAATCTTAGAACTAATGATGGCCTTATAGTGCAAAGGGCAAACACAACAGCTCATGGGATTGAAACGATAAGGTACATTGGAAATAAGGCAATCATTACCAAATGAAATAAAAGAGTCTCGAAACTTCCAAGTGTTTAAAAAACGCATAGGAAATTGGAAAACAGACAAGTACAACTGCAGCCTTTGCAAATCATTTCATTTTGAATGATTCTCTCCTTTTGAGTATCGTTTTTAACATACGTCTTCAGATCGTCCTTATAGAACATATGGCTAATTTCCTTTCCTCCCACTTCATAACTCTTCTCTTGTGTTTCACCTAATTGACAATTTCCAGTCCCTAGCTGGTTTCCTTCGCTACCACAACACACCGTCATTTTTTCTTGTTAACCTCCGTCTTACGAAAAGGTCACAAGGGACGTACGTATAATGAAAACATCCGGTAGTCCCTGCCCCTTAGACCAGATTTCAATGATCTGCTTTAAACGGTGCAGTGGTTTTCTCTGCACTCTGATCACAAGAACCTTCTGCATCATTTGGAAATCAGAAACTATTCCACACGAATGGGAAAAGGCTTACACAATTTTAGTCCACATGAAAGGCAGCTGTAATGATCCTGCAAACTTTAGACCCATCACTTTAGAGACTGTCCCTTTGAAAATATTTACTACTTGCTTACGTGATTCCATTTACTCTTTCTTCACTTAAAACGGCCCACTAGAAAAGAAAATACAAAAAGGGTTCACTCATGGGATCTCCGGCGTTTTAGAACATACCCCCAAGATGGTCTATGTTGTCAGTATAGCATGGCTAAAGCAGCGTTCAGTAATAGTACCTTTGCTTGACCTCAGAAATGCTTTTGGAGAGGTCCATTACAATCTTATGAAGAATGTTCTTGAGTATCATCACATCCCTGAATCGCTGGAACTTCTTATTACCAATCTTTGCACTGACATCCATTCGTATGTAATTTCAGACAGTTTTTCCACTCCTGCTATTCCCTTTAAACTTGGTTTGTTTCAAGGCAATTGTCTTAGCTCCGTTACATTCAATCTGTGCTTTGCTATATCCATCGAATTCATTAGACAGGAAGAGTATATCTAGTTCGGTTTCTCTGCTCATGATGAAAACGACCGCTTATTCCATCCCGTTCATTGGTTGCAATTTTCGGATGACGCTGCTGTTATTTACTACTTATGAAAGAGAAAATCAATTATTACTAGATTGTTTCTCCGGATGCTGCCAGTTGGCCGGCATGGTAATTCTTGTGGATAAATGTAATACCTTTTGGATTAAGAAGTTTTCTGCCAGCTCACATCAGTTTCAACCTAAGCTCTTGATCAATTTAGAACTCATTCCTCCTGTAAAACAAGGCGAATAATTCAAATACCTCGGAATATAATTCAACTTTGATATGGACAACAAGGACCAAAAGGCCTTGTTAAATAAAATCTTCAAACTATGCTTAAAACTATTGACTCATTGAGCATTCATCCCAGAAACCGGTTATTTTTATATGATTTGTATGTTCTGTCAACAATTTCTTCGCTTGCTAGGGGAAAAGATCCCTGAAACGATTTACCATACATTCAACATCTACTACTTAATATATTCCAACTCAATCTCAATTAATATATTCTAACTCAATCATCAAATTTCCAAGACACTCATTCCTTACATTTCCACCATCTTAATATGTAACTTCTTCGTCTTGCCCAGTCCCCCTAATCCTAAAACGAGGCTGCATTGTAAGTAGAGGTACTCCACTACTGACACGAAGATCATCGCGAACACATTCTGTTCGTTGTTTAATAGCATGGTTAGTAAATCTCAAAACGAAAGCTTACGTTTTAAGATTAGTAACTGTGTTGCTAAAAACGTCTTTCCTGGACACGATGAAGAAACTTAGTTTTGATAACAATATAAGGAAATTGATTATAAAACAATTAATAAACATAACAATACGATCGACTTTTTACATATTCTGTTGCAGAAGTAGAATATGGTCTAATCCAGAACTGTTGAGTTTTTAGATATAATTTTTATGTTTTGTTCACTTTATGTTATTATTACATTTTTTGCATGCTCAGACAAACCTCTTGTAAACTACCTATGTATAGAGAGGTTAAAATTTGTATGTTTAATGTTTTCATGAAATATGAAGTTTCAAAGAAAAAATTAGTCCTTTTCATCGATGCTGAAGGATTTACACTTTGATTATAGTCATTTGAACAACAGATCATTATGAAAGCTTCGAGCGTTGCCATAAGATGCACTTGTTATGTTTTTTTGTAGACGTAGCTAACCTTTGCCAGGTCCGGAGCTACATGAATTTTATCTGCTAAATTGTGTGTTTGCTGCTTCTTATTTCATTGCTGTTATTTCTTTTATTTTCCATATATTGTACCATTTGAGTGAATTAGAATATTATAGATGACAGTATTAAATGTTACCTTAGTATAAGCAGTCAGGCCTATAGACTACCTAACAATAGAGAGGTGTACCATTGTATGTAATTACATTAGTATTGTCATGATATAATGAAGTTTCGAAACGAAATTGTGGTACTCATCGTAGTGGTCAGTCATGCTGATTAGAGCACTTAGTCACACTCATTTTAAAGAGCATAGTGAAGCTTTGTTTTTTCGTTTGAATGCAAATAGGGATTCATTGTCTGACACATTCGAGCATTACCAAGCAGAGAGAGCTAGTGAAATGGGTATTACTAAGTTCCTAAGGCACCTTTCAGGCAACCTTAATCAATCAATCATAGAATGACAATCCTGGATGTTATGTGTGTTATTCACCAGTACCAGAGGGCAATGATACGTAATGAAATAGAAAACTACGAAAGGTATTTGACCAAATTTGAGATAGCAGCTAGATACGTAACGTTGTATGTTAGGGATGCAGAAAGAAAAACTGTTATCGGTAGGACTTCAGTGATTTTTGCTAAAAATTTTAAGTTATGCTATGCCTGACAAACAGTACCTTTGGTGTTGCTGTTGATCGTAATACGCACGAAAGGACTGAAAAATGATTAGCCCTTTGACACAACAGAAGATACGAAGAGCCAACAACGGAGAGCGGAAACATTCCTTAGCATGCTAATGTATTCTTATTTAGGATGCAAGAGAGTTTTTCCGCTTTTTGGTGCTATAGAAAATGGTCACTTGCCCTCAATGGTGCAATGAAAGAATCTAGGAAATGGATTCTAGTTAACCAATCGTCAGTTTGTATTGAATGGCATTGTCTTGTATTGTATTTTATTTTAGTGGAAATCATATGTGATGTCTAGATCATTTTTGTGGATCTATTTCTATAGCGAAAGTAAATTTATTTATATCGATCGTTTCTTTTTTCCCTCAGTTATTCATTGAACTAATTTCGGTCATTTTAATTGAAGAAAGCTTTAATCTGGATTTTGTCGACAGATAAATCTGTAGGTTTGAGCAGTGCACTTGTACAAGTGACATCACTGTAAAGTAGAGCAACTTCATGTTATTTTTACTTTATGCAAGGACTATTGCAGCCTTTTCTTCTTTTTCTAGTGTTTATTGAAGATGAAGCTTCTTCAAATAGTATTTGTCCCTATTGTTGCATTTTCTCACTTCTGTGAGTACTTTTCAATTTCTTGTTAGAATGAAGATATTGACCAAAGATTGAAGCTATCGAAGGAGAAGGAAATCATTGTTGATATTCAAACATCGCCATGGAAAATTGACAGGGATGTGAAGGAAATAGTAGAGCATAATACTCGGACAAGAATGACAAAAGTTGTAAGAACACGAAAGGTTATAATAACAAAAAC
Source organism: Mastigias papua (assembly GCA_964019165.1). NCBI lineage: Eukaryota > Metazoa > Cnidaria > Scyphozoa > Rhizostomeae > Mastigiidae > Mastigias > Mastigias papua. The sequence goes on from OZ025274.1 coordinate 10,052,241, forward strand.
AGAAGATGGGGATGAGATCGAAACTGTCGTGGAAGAAGAGGACGATGACAACCCAGAGGTTAGCATGCATCTTCAAAATTTTCCTTTGTTACGGTTGCTGAAATTTCCGATTTTGTACAGTTTTGCATCTCAATACTATGATATTTGATACATGCTTGTAGAACACGAGAGAGAGCTCAGAGCCTTCTAGAGGTGTTTATATTCTAACTTTGTAGAAAAAGCAACACTGAGGAAATTATTTTAATGGAAACATTAAGTTTCAGTGCCTGGTATTCATTCAAAAGTACAAATATTAGTAGGCTTGCTGCGAAAATCTGGAGACATAGGGCTGGCTTTTATAGTACTTTTACAGCATTTAAGTCTTTATAGCTAGCAACAGAGATGAGTTTTGTAATAACCAGTCAGAAGGCATTCGTAACAATATATCAGAGGCACAGAATAGATGGCCTGGACGGTAACGTCACTTTGTTTACATTTTGCCCGCCACCCCCGCTAGCAGTGGGAAAACCTGGTCACTCAGTCAAGGCCGTTAGCAATACATACTTGAAACATTTCCAGTCTCTGGTTGCACTGTTTTAAGGAAGCAAATTATGAAAACCTCGTGCCCCGAAGCGATGTACAGCTTCATGTATACCTGCTTACACGTGAAAGACCCGAAACAATGATGAATGTGCAAATTAACTGATTTTGGATCTTTGCTCAACAGAGTATTTTTTGGGAATACAGTACAGTGTTTTGGGAAGAGAGGGAGTATATGAAACCTTTTTTAACGAAGACATCTATTTATGGAAAAGAAGCACTTCTAAATATTTTGCGAATCTGCATAAAACCCATGGAGTTTTTTGAAGAAGTCTTTCATCAGGATCTTTCAAAATCTAAGCCATCTGAAAACAAGAAAATAGACACTTTGGATGGAAGGATAATTTTCCAAGGATGAAAAGGAAAGTAGTTAGGGATGAATTTTATGAGGTCGAGGGGCATATTTTTCCTTTTTGAAATTTAGACATGTAAGGTTTTGACAAGCAATTAATACTTCTGTGGGCCAAGAGTATCGCGAGAGGCTCTAGAAAGCATGCAAATTCATCCAAGAAACCACAGAACTTAAAGGAAGTTCTGTTAGAAATGGTAGTAATTGAATAATGAAAATGTTTCCTACAATAACTTTGTATTTTTATCTTTTATCATACAATAGCTTTTTATAATAAAGATGCTAGGAACAACTGTGAACGAGTATTTTCATTCATTTTCAAAATGGAATGTTTTGAAATATTTCCAGTTGTATAGTTCATTTGTGCCGTGGCCCATACAGGCCAAGCAAAACATTCTTTTGATTGCAAAAGGTTTCTTTTGATGGGACAAAGTTTTTTTTCACTGGACAAAAATTTTCACTGGACAAAACTTTCTTCTCGCTGGAGAATGATTTGTTCCTGTTAGAATGATTTGCATGTACCCCCGTGAATACGCCGCCACAAACACATGCATTCTTTGATTTTCGAGTGCACTACAATAAATGCATTTTGAGCTGGATTTTCGAAATGTTACTAGCGTGTCTTAAATGAGATAACAATTTCGATTTCAAGAAACTAAGTCAATAGTATGACATTCTAAAACCTTTATTCGGATGAAAGTGCTTGCACCACTGTGGATTCTCCTGCACCGGATATGGAATCATACAACTTCAAAGAAGAAGAGTTTGGACGAAATCAGAGTTTGGGAGAAACTTACGTTTGGATTTTCCAGATTTTAGATATTCTGTTTCATTGTATCTTTTATGTTTTTAATATGATGTATTGTAAGCCTTGGAGGGGAACTTGTTTTGAAGTCACACCTTAGCTGGCCAATAAACAGATATCTTGGGGGAAGCGGAATACTTAGGCCTTATGCAATCTGCTCAGATAATATACCAAAGGGGATCACTGTTAATTCGGTTGTTTTTCTCCGTTTGCTCAAACACACAACCAATATGGAGCGTCTCGAGAACGGGCATACACTTTGGTTCATCGGGAATGCTTAAATATGTAAAGACAATAGTATTTTCACAGCTGAGATGGAAAGCAAGCTTTTTGAACAATGTGACGACATTGCACATTGGTGTTCTACTTTCTGGACATCAAATGTATATCCATAACCCAAGGAAATTGAGCTTCAATTGAAACATGAGCCTAAGCGACAAATGGGCAATGAGTATGGGGCATTATACTAGCTCCTAGCTGCCACCCCTGGCTATATTTTTGTTGACTTTGCTTGGCTATATCGCTGCATAACTGCATGATGGCTCTAAAGGTATATTGACGGTAGTGAAGATACGGTCATTCTAATAGAAAGTAAGTTTGTCCAGTCAAAAGAAAGTTTTGCTGAGCCAAAAGAATGTTTTGTCCACTCAGAAGAAAGTTTTGGCAATCAAAAGAAAGTTTTGTCCAGTCAAAAGAATGTTTTGTCCAGTCAGAAGACTGTTTTGTCTGGCCCCTATGGGCCACCGCACATTTTCCTTAGTTATGAAATTCCATATTGATTTTATAAAATGTCGCCAAAAACCCCATTCACAATCTTTGTTATTTCTTTCTACCGTGTTTGTTTTTTATCAATTTCCGGTTATTGTAGATTAGAATTAGGACAATTTATATTTTGTTTCAATTAATAGTATTCGGGAAGGGCATTAAGGCCTATAGCCAATCGCCGAACAAAGGCAGAAAGAGAAAAGCTAAGTGAAGAGGGAGATAAGATTAGCGGATTTTAGATTTGGAAAAACACAAACTTCAGGACTCCTGGAAGAAAGAGGAGAATAACACATTCCATAGTTTATTAGTTGTAGGAATGGATGATGATTTGTGGAGTTTGTGGATTAGGTAGCAATGCTTCAACGTTATTTGAATGGTACTAACCTTTATTATCCTGATTGATGATTGCTATATGCAAGTTTGTGGCTTATAGCAAGCCTAGTCTATCGTGTACTATTTCCTGTAGGTTATTGGCGAAATAGGTGTTTTTGACGGGACTGAAAATGAGACTGTGGAAGTCCAGAGAGTCATAAAGAAGCGACGTGTTATTTCTGGAAAAACAAATGATGACTTACAATATACTGAGTACCGTGGTGAAGTTGAAAAGGAAGTACCATTTGAAGAAGCAACTACAATAACAAGAAAAGTCATGATTTCTAAAAATGAATTCGATGAAGATATTGAAACAGTAATTCAAGAAGATACCATGCCTGAAAATAAGGTAAATATTATGCTCGGAGGGTTCCCGCATAGATATGATTGAATTCTGCTTATTTCCTTTGAATCTCAGATAATCCTTTTAGATAATTCGTTGTACATTGTCCATGTTGTCGAGACAACTTGTAGCATCGTTGGGTTTTACAGTAGGGGCTTTCACATGTTTATCATATTGGTTATTATTGTATTGCTCACTTTATCGACGTAAAGACAGGACGAGAAATTCGGAGTGATCAAATGCGGATTTTAAAGCAATGCCTGAAGCCCGAAGTATCTTCGTGAGATATTGAGTTGGTTTCGTAACTTCTCTGCGTTATCCACACAAACAACCACACACACTAGCGCATGCGCGCTCATACATCACACGCACCAGGAGCTCTTCTTCAAGATTCCTCGAGCTATCACTTTCAGTCTTGATTTCATGTTTATAGTAGATTCCATACTATTTGTTAATACTTATGAAATTGATAATGTCAGATGTGACTAGTAGAGTTTAATAACACTTTCTCACGTAAATAGATGAAGTTTGACACAGTTGTTGTAAGTGCAACAGACGATGATGCGCATGATGATGATGATGTGCAGCATAATGATGATAGTAATCGTGATAATAATGATATTGATGACGATGATCATAAACCCAATAGCATAATGGCTGAACCTGGTGGAGAAGCGCGTTGTACGCCATCAAATAACGAAGCTGAAGAGGGTACTTCTGGAGGTGAGGCTTACAGATTTTTTATTTGATTGTCCGTTTGATCCTTGTCAATTTCATTACAAATGTAACTCATATATGATCTTGAGTGTCTTAGTATCACGTTGGCCACTATGATTAGCTTAATTTGACATTAATTTAATAATTTGGTATGCTATTTTGTATTATACCTCGTACAATGCATTTTACTATTTGTTATAATGTATCACCTATGTATCAATCAATTTATTGTACTAACGATCATTAGTCAAAGTGCATATTTTTACAATTTTTCTCTCTGAAGATGATACTGATGTTGTGGTACCTATTGAGATTGGTACTGTCGAAAGTGAGGTAAATCTGGAGGATTTATTAGGCCCGGCCAATGAGGAGCATGAAGCAATATTGGAGCAACAACGAGCAGATTTTGATTCTGTAGGAAGCGAAACTAGTTGTCAACATGATGACTATTATGAGAATTCTGTTGCTGACAAAAATATCTCAACTAGTGCTGAAGCCAGAGGTATAAGACTTTTGGAATACATATGAATTTTGCTTGTTTCAGAAAGCATATAATATTTTACTTGTTCGAAAATTATTTTGAATTAGATTAAATAAACAACTTGAATTTTTTTCTTAGTGAATTTTGAACCTTGCGGCAGATATTATTCTTGCATGAACTTCCACATTTTCATCTGGAAGTATTCCATATTTGATGAGCCTCTTGATTCTTAAGGCATTTTAGTGTATCCCATAATTTGAAGGTTTGAATCACATGCTGTCCCGGATAGCTTAGGAATAGATGAGAATACATTGCTTCTAAGTTGAAAGGTATCACGTTCCTCTTGTTTTATTTCCTGTAAATTCACACGGCTTGTCAGTCAGTTGGAGTTAAGAATACATTGATTTTTTGAATTTGCAGCAGGTTTCTGAGATTTTAGTTTTCAAGTCTGTATTCTAGACCTAGTCAGTGAAGAGTGCAGAGAAGTAGTATTGGATACTGATCCTAAAAAGAATGATAGCTGTGATCTTTCAAGGCTTGATATGCACGAATCTAAGAGGATAATGACATCAAAAGTCCAATTTAAGCTCCAATTAACTGAAGAACAAAGGCACCTTCTGGATGAAGTTCCAATTCCACAAGGTAAAAATGTTTTGGAAGATTGGGTTTTGGTTAATTTTACTTCAAAGGAAGTAATGAGATTTGCAGAGTTGATGAGACTCAAACCAGGTTGGCTTGAAGATTCCGTAGAAATGAAGCACTGCTGTGCAATGATGTGATTTTGGGAACCTAAAATTATTTAATTGGACTATTAGCTAGTGGGTACTTCTTAGAGTGATTTGAATCTGAATACTTTTGGAATTGTATTGCTTCGTTAATATTGCAATGCGATAGCTTGGTGTGATGTGATCAATTACAGCACTGAATTGTCTTTTTGGCTTTACCGTTGGTTTTATATATAAAGGGTTCATTATAACACCAGATCCCACATAGTGAAAAAGTTATAAGAGATTGGTGCTATTTAACCCATTTTAACCAGTATATATAGGTTGCTATTTTCAGAAGGATTGCGATTTTGTGTTGCCTATGATTTACCGCTTGCACTGCTGTTCCTTCTGTTGATTATTTCGGATTTATATTAGCATCTAATGATTGAAACTACATGAGAAGTAAAAAGTTGAAACATAAATCATATTTAATATATACTGCATACCCCTCTTTCTTTTAAGTAATTCGTGCAAGTTGTGTCTTCATGAAAATATGACTAATTCCTTCATTTCTAGCAAACATGAATTGTGTACATTTTCATCATTGCAATAATACCTTAGCAATAACTGTTGGGATTTATATTTGCAAAGCATTTCTGACTTTTTAGTCTGACATTTTGAAATTAATTTTTTATTTCTAGGCATTCATCGAATACTTGTTTTTCCATAATTAGCATGTCTTGGTTGTAGTGATTGCGCTTTTGAATTCATTATCATCACGCAAATAGCATTTAAGTTAGATGGATGTGATCTATTTATGTTGAAATGCCCTTAGTACTTCGTGTTCACGTAATCTGTTCTTTGTATTTGCCTTTTGCACTTGTGGATTTTTATTTAGTCTTCCCTATAGGTGGCAGGGATTTATTTGTGAATGCCAGCAGTGGCATTGTTATGCTTTTGGAATAAGTATTTTGTGCTAGATTATGACTTTAGTATTTTCCTTCGGTTTTAAACCAAAATATTTGATATTCGGTTATGTTTGAATTATTTAGCACTATTACGTGTTATCTATTGTTTATTTTTCTTCCATGCTTGTGACTTACTGAAATAGTTAAACAGGAGTACGGCTTGATATGTGATTCAAAATCTTGACGTAACTATGGGGAACTCTGCATTTTTCAGCACGCTTTTGACAGAGTAGACACAGAATAGATTGACTTTTCTCAAATTTTCTTTCGTGACGTTCTTCGCATTATCAATTTATTTTATATCATTATTGAGAGTTTCAACATAACTAGATATTCTCACTACCTGGCTTTTGTTTTGATAAATTAGAGAAATTTTGATAGTAACATTAAAAAGAGTCTAGTGGCAATGGGGGTCAGGGTCGAAACCACTGGTCTGAACTCTCTGAGACATCTCATAGTTTGTGACATGATTCTTTAGTTTTGCCAATGAAAATTTCATAGTCAATTCAGGCGGCCGCCACTTAGAATATTCGCGGTTTAATGTATCTCTTATGATTTAACTAACGTAATTAATGAGTAAAAGTAAAAGTTTATCTTCAAGCTTCGATGCAACTGACGTTCTTTTGTCTTTGAGCTTAGGTTATGGTATATGTTTGGAAAAAGATTTCTCTTGTAGCCTCCCTGCAATTTGCCTGGCACTTTGTTTCGCCCAGTCGTTTCTGAAGTGTACGTTTTATGGCTCGATTTCCATTTTGACTTCTCTGAGAGTGAACAAACGACAGTCAATTATCATCTCAACAGAACATTAGCAAGTCATTCTACAAACATTTAGCAAGATTCTAGAGGCCTTTAAGAGCATGAAGTATCTAGGAGTCCACATTGATACATGCTTTTCATTTTATGAGAGAAATTTGTATAAGAATACGAGTCTCATTATACCGAAAAGCTTAGGATAGTCATAACAAAACTGCCAACCTGCTACTTCCGGATTGTGATATTTATACACGCTGTTTTTTCCAATAGGTTTAAAAGTTTTCAGTTTTGGTGAGAGCAAACGCGTTGGATGTATTATATGGTTATTTTTCATACAGGAACGCACGTTATAAACGTCCGAATTATGTTCATGGTTTATACACATGAATGTGTTCACTTTTTATGAAAAAGATCCATGCAAGAGGGGAATTAAAGATCATATAGGGGGGGGGGGCAAATTTGACTGAAAAATATAATCATACCTGTACGATTATTTGAGACTAAAGAGTAACTTACTTATTAGGCAAATTAAAGGAAGGAAGAACGATAAATTTAGGGGAAAAATAGAAAAATTTGAGCCTAGTGTTAGGTAATTTTGTATGAAAATTAAGCCTCGGGTCATAAAGTAGTTCTCTTATAGAAATAAAAACGGGTAGTTTCTTTTGCTGGAGGTAGTATACTTAGAAAATGTCGTCACCCCTTTTCATTAGTGTCTTCTTTTGCTGGTCTGCTCGGAGGTTGATTGATATAGCCGAATCTCGTCAAATACAGAAACTTCAAGCTCGAGCTCCCAGAATGATCGATATCAGCAGCCTGCGATGCTCCTGGCTAAACATGGATTTAAACTTTGAGTTTGGATATGGAGATAGCTTATAGATAGATATCTGTATTCAGCATGAGAAAATTGCTACTTGAATATGTACAGAATTCATCGGCGTTCATCTCTTTTCTATTTTGCAATGATATTAAAAATGGTTCCTCAGCCCACTAACGGATGAAGCATACAGAGCGCTTCGTCGAATGTAGAAGATCCAAGCGGAAGTTATCGCCAAGAATTTTGCAAGAATAAAGAATGACTGTTAGGTCAGCAATAGAGTAGACCTGACATTCGATTGAAAGTTTACATTAACGCCATGATGGATGAGAGATGGAGAGATCACCAAGAAAATGGGAAACAGATAGTTTTTAAAATAGAATTTAAAGAAGTTTACCAATGTAGAAGAAGAAATGCTTCATAAACTGAAACTGCTCGATGTTTTCAATCAAGCTCCACTGAGAAGACCAGCTGAAAGCAAGGATGCTGCAACAAGATGTCAGAATTAGAAGTGAGACCTTTTTTATACTCCCTGGAAAGAGAGCATACAAAGATTAAGCCTTAACTCATTGAAAGACAGAAGGAACGACAGATTGTTTAGATGATGTTACGGCAAGCCCCTAAAATTCGAATATTGTACTGGGCTTTGGTGAAATTAAGCTCTTTAGCCCAATTAGATTCTGTGAGCTATCAGGATCATAGTGAACTCATAATCAATTTAACAAACTTGCATCTACAACTCTAATCACTGTTTTACTAGCCTTAAATAACACAACTTGAAAGCAATGAAGTTTACAACCACCTATTGCTAAGTGATTAGTTTACTTTTTAGTGTTCAAACTACTAAGTTCATTACCATATTTTTCATTATCGTGAAAGCTTACGTACCAATGCTATTGGAGGAAAAGACAAGTTAATAGAAAATCAACTGAACGATCATCAGAAAAATATCAGTTGAAATAATAGCCGAAAGTGTGGTGCCGATATAGAAGTAACAAGATTGCACAGGTCATAGAGAAGATATAAGCACCCCATGTGCCTTGGATTTGTAACTGATAGATTAAAGTGTATGTACAACAGGTTAAGACTTCTTGAAGAGCTTGGATGGGAAACACTTTATGATCGTAGGCGGTATCGAAGGCTGTGCCATTTTTTTGTTCTTTCCAAGTCCAAAACCCCAGTTTATCTTTATCAAGAAATTCCAGAACAGCGAACTGTTGAGTATAATTTGAGAAACACTCGCTATTATGAGCCGAATTTAAGTAGGACGGTCCGTTTCTCAAATTCCTATTTTTCGAACATACTAGATGAATGGAACAAATTAGATAAAGCAGTTCAAGGATCTCCCTCCATTTCAGTATTTAAGAAAAACTTGTTGCAAATCATTAGACCTTTAAAAAACCCAGTTTACAACATTTGTGATATTGTAGGTGTTAAAATACTAACAAGGCTTCGAGTCAAGTTCAGCTCCTTGAATGAGCATAGATTTAGGCACAACTTTGAATGTTTGAGTCCAGCGTGTGTTTGTGGAGCAACTAAGGAAGACACTGAGCACTACCTCCTGCACTGCCCACAGTTCTGTACTTTGCGCCAAACTCTCCTTGGTCAAATATCAGATGTTGGTTTTGATATAGCTAACATGACTACTAAGGATCTTTGTTATTTGTTGTTGTATGGTAAGCCTAATGGAAGCACACTTATTAATAGAATGATATTAGAAGCAACAATATCCTTTATTAAATCTTCTAAAAGGTTTGAATAACTACGTTGGGGGGTAACAACAGCCACACCCTTCTCCTTTGTTTGTGTTTGGTTTAGTTTTCGTAACTGGCTCATGCTGAGGGCAATGGTAGTCTCTAACCCTACAAAATTTTTCCTTCAGACAGCATGTTCTATTTTTAATGTTTGATATTTTGGAACACGCGTTGTCGTGTGCGTGTGACTGCCATTGACCTCAGCATGAATACCTACTTTGTACTTTGTAAATAAAAAATGAAATTGTAAGTGGCACTTGTAGTGAGGACTCGGTGGCACCATGTCTTTCCTCACTGCGAGTGTTCACAAGAAAATGTATTTTTATTTTTCTTTTTAAGAACTTGTTTTTATATGATAAAAAAAAGTGTATTTGGGTCTTCACGAGCTTTCCATAGTAATGAAAATCGATATTTCTTTTTGACTAGATGACAAAATGTAAATTTTAATGTACTTGCTTCCTTCTAGTGAAGAACCTAGAACACCTTTTTCCCGACTTTTAGTACAAGTGATTTCACTAATGTACTTATATTCATATCAAGTATCTTTTTCGACAAATAAGTTTACAGTGTTAAAACCATGAACATTAAATCTACAAAAGTTTAGAAAAATTTATCTTAATAAATATAAGCGCTACAGCCAACTTTTGAACCAAGCGTTGCATAGTTTCTAATAAGACTATCCTTTTGGTGCAATTGCCCTGTGCCTCTAACTTAGTAAGATATCCACATAAAGTATATTTCATTGGCTTTGCTGAACATGACAATTTGTGAAAAGTGCAGCAGAAAGTTCGAAAAATGCCAGCTACAATTAGTTATGAATATTTCTTTTCAGCCAGGTGTCTTGGTGTATAGCCACCTTGGTACCTGCCGGTTTTATATTGAAAAAGTAGAAAACAGGTCCTAAGGTGTCGTTGCTAGAAGATACCGTTGAAGCGTTATGTTTAGTAATGAGGCAGTGCAAGCACGTGATCCAAAGGAGCGACGAAAGACGCCAATAATGATCAATCTAGAAGCTTATGACCATTGAAAACACATCAGTGCTTGTTATCAGCGATCGTGTTCAATGAGCATGGTTAGTCATGTGCACCATGGTTTGTAAGCAGAATGAAGTTTGAAAGATGATCTAAGTTTACTTGCGGTCAAACGACGCCCTCCATTAGTGAAGATCTGCAAAGATGGAAGACAACAACGTGCAAATGGAAGAAAGTAAAGCCTTATCCAAAGAGAATAAGAGTAAAAAGTCTAAGAAATGGAAAAGAAAATCACATAGAGGAGAGACCTCAGCCTCGATGAAAAATTCATCGGAAAATGGAACAGATTCTGATCTTTGTGATAATGAAGAAGGGAAGCCAAGCGCAAGAGAGCGGAAATCGCTTAAAGACAGAATAAAAAAGATGTCCATAAGAAAATCGAGCAAGGCTGATAGGAGGAACGGCTCTCGTTTGTCTGAGAAGACGGAAGAAGAATTGAGTGAAAGAGAGCAGGAAGCAAGCAAGGTTGGAAAAGAACCTGAACTATGTGAGGAAAATCACGATGGGGATGGCATTAAAGCTGAAGAGAAAATGAATGGAAGTTATGTAAGCGATGAGCACTGCGATGATATCGGAGAAGAAGGACTCAGGAAGATCGAAGAGCAAGATAAGCTTGCAGTCATTCGTGAATGTACGGAAAAAGACAAAGTTGATCCTGCACAAGCGGAGCAGGAAAACGAGAACTTCTTAGAAAGTTCTTGTGAAGTAAGAAAATTAGAGGAAGATGAAAGAAGAAAATCAAAAGAGAATTTTGATGCAGTTATTGCCGAACTTGTATGCAAAGAAGTAGACTTGAAGGAAGAACCAATTGAGCAAGGAACAATGCATAACTGTGAAAGCAAAACTCAAGAAGAGAAAGCCCCAAGGTGCGAGTTATTGGAGACAGAGACTGATGGCATAATCAACGAGGATAGTCCAATAGAAAATGCAGAACAAAAAGGAACTGAATCAACTTTGCTGGATGATAAGTCATCCTCTACTGTTTCGATCAGTCCGAAGCCTGATGATGAACCAACAACAAACAATTGCATTGACTACCTTCAGCGGTCACATCATGATGATCTTGAACAGGAAATGAAAACAAACTTGGATCCTGGGTTTGAAAATAACGCCGAAAATAAAGATAAGAAGGTATTTCGACACATCAACGATGAAAACTTGGATATATCGCAAAAAATAACAAAAAAGACCGTTGGGAAGGTTGTTGGAAGATATAGACAAGTTCATTTAACAAAAACGTATTGTCAATGTTGTTCCTTAATGTAGATTGTTCTAGTTTCCATTTGTTGTGTATTTGTGTTATCATAAGTAACTGTTAAGCAGTAGAGTGTTAGTAGGCCTCACAAATAACAGGAAATCATATTTATAACGTATGTTTCAATGTACATAATAGAGTAAAGCAATCATTGCAAGTAAAGGTAAATAGGATATAAGACTGGAAGAAAGATTTGAAAGAAAGTATCAACGCCAGTTCTTTTATACTCTGAAGTGACTAAAGCAATTAACGAATTAAGAGCAATTAAAATTCCAGGTTTTGAGGATATTACAGCAGAGTTAGTAAAATGTGGAGACAACAATGTCGTCAGTTACTTTCTCTTAGCTTTGTGCGTCGATTTGGTTAAAGACAAAATGGCCAGACGGCTGGTTTAAATCTGTATTTATACCAATTCCGAAGAAAGGTGACACTGCGCTCTCGCAACAGAACAATCGCACCCATAAGCCATTGCAGGAAAATTCTGTTGAAAATCATTGCTGGTAGAATGCAAACTAAATTAAAAGAGGAAATAAGTGAGGAGCAGGCAGGATTTCGATCTGGCATGGACACACGGGATCAGATTCTAGATCTAAAGATGGCAATAGAAAAGAACGGAGAATATGGTAAAAATGTATATTATAAACTACAGATAAGCTTTTGATATGGTGTCCCACGAATTACTCTGGAAATTAATGCTTGAAATGGGATTCTCTAGACATATAGTTGATCTCAGAAAGAGCCTAAATACTGACCAAAGTGCAAATGTAAGAACAACACACGGATTAACTGTAGACTTTAGGATTGAAAAAGGTGTGCGACAAGGATGTATCTTATCCCCACATTTATTCAACATATACTCTGAAGTAGTTATGAGAACTTCCCTTGAGGGTTTTGAAGGTACAGTAAAGATTAATGGAAGGAGCATTGCAAATTTGAGATATGCATATGACATTGTGGTCGTAGGTGGTAGTATAGAAGAGTTACAGAATATAGTAAATAGGGTCCATGAAGCTAGTAGCCAAACGAGTCTACACCTCAATACAAGTAAAACCAAGGTCATGAAGATCATTAGAGTTCCTGTACAAAGTGAACAAAACAATATAAGTGTTAACGGGCAAGACTTAGGAAAACGTGAAAAACTTTGTTTATCTTGGAGCAATGATTACCGAAAATTCTGATGATTCTGAAGAAATCAAGAGACTTATTACTATTACCAAAAATGTAATGATTTCACTAGTCGAAATTTGAAAATACAGAGTAATTTCAATTACCACGAAGAAAAGACGTTTAAAATCCTTGGTCTTTAGTATTGCTATTTATGGATCTGAATGCTGGATACTAAAAACAACTGACAAAAGTGAAATTAACTCCTTTGAGCTGTGGTGCTATCGACGCTTACTAAGAATAAATTGGACTGATGAAAAGACTAATGAATACTTTTTAAGTAACATTGAAAATAGTGAAAGACTGCTAACTACCATTGCTAAGCGAAAAATGGCTTTTGTCGGACATATATTCCGAACAGGTGACATTTGTAAAGATTTATTACCAGGGAACATGTATGGAAAAAGAGGAAGAGGTAGACCAAAGACCAGATACAGCGATGACATTCTAGAATTTGGTGGGAATCGGAGCTTTGTTGATTTATATCGGCTATCACAGAATAGATAAAGATGGAGAGCCGCGGCTGTTCAGCTAAATGAACTCCCCGTCCAATGATGAATAAAAGCATTACAGGGCTTGGAACAACTTTTGGACTTTTGGGCATTTATTTAGAAGAATAATTGTTTATTGTTTAATACACCACACGTTAGACTTGATGAAGTTTAAATTTAACATCAATATTATTGAAACAAAACTGAACATAATATGCTTTGAGTAATAGCAGTTGCCTAGAAAACAGCATGGTTGAGTAGGGAAATTAGGTACGTTTTTGCCACAAACTGGAATCGTCAAAAGAGCTGCGTGTGAAGTGAGGCAAGAAACCAGATATTGTGTAATATGTTGATAATTTCAATATTGTATGGGTTGGTTGTATAAGACTTTGATTGATTGCTTCTTTGAACAATTTTTGCTCATCAGTGAGATACTAGTTGTTTAATTTCACATATGATAAATCTCAGCAAAGTTAAATGAAGAGAGAGCGTGTCTAATTTGATAGTCATTTCTATACCTCCCGTTTTCCTCCCGTTTATGAATTCTGATCTCCCATTTTACCCCGTCTTTTTTGAATGAAAATGTATCAAACTCCCCCTTTTAAAAAACATTTGGATAGAATGTATGCCGTCCTTTAAGGTGGATGACTGGTCAAAAAATGATAGATCTCTCTAAAGTTATCAATTTTTGATTTATGCTTGATTTTACTAATTTATACGTCAAAGAATCAGACTTTGCACTTATAATTGATAAATGATAGCTTTACAGTAGAGAAATCAAAGGTTTTTGAAGGATAGGTGTGTTACCAAGCAAGTAAATCTGTTATATTTCCTTTCACCTTTACGGGTCTTTTTAGATATTCCTCTTTTCGTAAGTGCTAGACCCTATATATCGTTTGAAAACCCTATTCCTCTGCTTTTCAATGGTAGTTTCTAAAAGAGAATTTGATCTACCTGTGGGAGGCTAGAAGGACGTCAATCCTACCTTGAGCACTTACATGGCTTGAATAGACAAACTGCTAGCCCTCTTAGAAGCGTCACACGGCTTCGATGGTAGGGTGACTTTACCCCAAGGCGATCCTACCTGACGTATAAACGCTACAATGAATGATGATAGAGGAAGGTGACCCTTTTAGCAGGGTAGCCCTACCTCCATGTAAACAGGCCCTTATTTGTATGGGGTTATGTCACCTTCCTTCACTGGCATGGGATTAGCCAAATGACGCACGTGTCACAATGTCTTGTCACCACTTCTATGGTCAGCACTGACAAGCAACCGATAACTGTCTATATTCACGCATGCGTGACTTGAATACCAGCTTTATTGAATGTCATATACCTCAGGATGTCCAGTTTATCTAGGTGAGCCAACCTTCGAAAGTTGTCAGACAACACACTGCAAAGGTCTATCACACCTCAAAAGTAAGTAGATTCCAGTATCACAAATGACCTGCTACAACTATATTCAGCGACAGCAAAACGGGCTGACTGAGGGCATTTGCCCCAGTTTTCTTCATGAACAAGTGTGTAATTCGCCTGAATGCGGAAAGGTTTAGAAAGTGCCAACAGCAAGCTAAGAAAGAAATTGCAAAGGACCCCGTCTTACTGTTTGGCGTAAAATTCGATTACTCAGTCTCTCTTAGATGGCAATGCAGTAAAGAAGTATGGAAGTGCCGGCTGTGAAAGTGACGTCAGAGCATAGAGATCGCCCAAACGTTTTATGGGACTCAGCCCTCTGTAAGTACCCCTGTGGCATCATCCCTGTTTTTCTTATAGGCTGATATGAGATCATCTACAAACAAAACAAAAATATCATCATCGTATTATTTACAGTTTGTTAACGTATATAGATAATACAAACTAATAAAAACCGGTTGGTTTCTACAAAAAGGAGATATTTGATAATAATGCAACGAAACCTTTATTTACAAATTTAGGAATTACAAGATTTGCCATCCTACTTTACGATCCCGTTTCTAAATTATTTCAAGGTGCCAGCTCTCTTTTTTTCATCATCTAGAGTATTCCATTGGAGACTACCTCTAAACGAGAGAGAGAATCTCGTCATTTGGTGCGGAGACTTTAAGGTATATCCTTTCCAACAAAAGCTCCCAGATATGTGAATGATTTATTTAGTTATTGCTCTTATAGATTTCAGTCATGAGGAATTGTAGGTTCTTCTGATGTACTGAATTACAATTACATACTAGATCAAATGAACCTGAAATAGCGCACTCACATAACATCAATATCTTCATGAATTATGTATCTAATAATACAAGCATGAAGTTTGACAGTAGTACAGAGTTTGATGTGCCTATTCAAATTCAAAACAGACCCAACTCAGAAAATATCACCAAAAGCTATTTTTAGACTGGACTACTTGGCCCCAGCCCTCGTTTTTATTTCCTTTTATAAATATAAAACCAAATGTGCTAATCTATTAAAATGTAGTATTTTCACGCATTTTCCAGTGTTTAATACAATGCATGCTGCATGTCCACTTCAGAAAATGCCCCAGAAGCTATTTTTAGACAATGTCTCTTGGTTCCAGCTCTCTAGAATCTTTTCATCTATAGCTTATGATTTGTTTTACGAATAAGACTGAAATGCAATAATATTGCATACATTGAAGTGCTGAAGTCGATCAACAACAAATTACTTCCAAAAATGCCCCAGAAGGCACTTTTTGACACAGGTACTTGTACCCAATCCTCCACAAAGAATTCATCTATAACGCTGTATAACTTGGAAGCCAATTTCTAACAGGCACATCGTCCATTATGGCTTTTTCCATGAGCAATACTGTAGATGCAGCGTCCTCTATGCATAGGGTAATGCAGCGTCCTCTATTTGGGGCCTACGATACTCTTTTGAAGGAGTTGTGCTTCGCCGAAGAAAAAGGCTACACAAAAAATCCCAGAACATTTGATAAAAGTTTCTCTTTTATTGAACCCTGTTCTCTTTAGTATTCAGCAATGAATAGTTCTATTTCTTCATTTTATTGCACTTTGGCCGCGCTGATTCGTGGTACAGTGCGGAATTTCATGATACAGGTTACACGGAAACGTAGGCGAGGAAACAATTTCATTCATTTATCGTTCGATTTGTCGAATGGAACAGAGCATGTTCGATTCTTAAAACATCTGACCGTGTAAGAGGGCCTTAAGTTGGACAATTTGACTGGGCTATGAACATATTGTTGCCTCTAGCAGAGCCTTAGAACTACGCATCCAGGTAGACAGCTTACCTCTCCCTGCGTAGGAGGATTGTGTGCCACGTCAACAAGTGCATCTGCGGAATCATGAATGTGAACCATCCGAATATTTCCCTTTTCTTGCGCCAAACGCGACCCAGAGGTGCTTGAGATCCAACTGTTGAAATAAACTCGCTATGACGACCGTGTTTTGTAGCAAAGGTTGGTTTTACATTGCTACCTCTCATGCCCGCGTTTGGACAGACACATTACGTGTAATAAAATTCTTGCATCAGTCTCCTATTGAGTACATGAAGAAAGCTGCTCCATGTTAATAGTCTCACGATTACTTGGAACATTATTATTAATGACAAATGGAACCTGTGTGCGAGATAATGCAACTTCAGTTTTGCATATTGCAGCAATAAGCTGAAAGAGCCTGCTTTATCTTGGCTTACACGTAGAAACATTCTTCTTTTTCAGATGATAGGTATGTTGTCCGAGACGCATATCCTCACCCTGCCCTAGTTTTTCTCTTGCAGAGGCCTAGACCCTGTCCTCTCTGTAGAAGTCACACACAGTGTTTATACGACTTATACAAGTTCCTTTCATGTTGGCAAACAATTGCCAAGTGAACTCATTTCTGTAGTACTCTCTAAAGGTGGTAGTTTCTCTGGGTGCAGCCAATTGTAACAATACAAGCCCCATGTATTACAGGTTCGGTGACATTAAGTTCTTCATATCGTGTCTCGGCATATTTGGAAAATATTTTCATGGTAATCGATTCCATTGTGTGCCACATTTTGCCATACTATGGTAATTTGGGCATGTGAGTGATTATGATACAGAAAATATAATGATGGTCACCGATCTTAACATTTCAAATGCTAGGGCAATACACTTTCTGTTAAATATAAGAAGGTTGGTTTTCATCCAGTACTGAAACTTTCCTAGTTTTTTCATGATTTCAGTACTGAAACCTTCTTAAGACTTTCTTTGCATGAATAGCCGAGTTTGCTTAATACGACAGTGATCCACAGATAGACAAGCACTACATAAATATAACACTCTGCTACCTCTTTTGCCACAAGAAATCCATGCAAAGTAAGTACAATGGAGGATTTTCTTGAGTGAACATTGGAATTTAAAAGCTATATTATCAAGTTTCCTAGGCTTCAGAATTTCAAAACTGAACTTTCTTAATTTTTTGAGCAGTCGAGTTGCACTTTCCTATAAACCACATTCTTATGGCAATAGCGTGTACTTTCAGCCGTTATCGCAATTGGCTTCCAAATTATACAGGGCAATAGATGGATTATAATCTATGGAGGATTGGGCACAAGTACCTGTGTCAGAAAGTACCATCTGGGCCATTTTTGGAAGTAATTTGTTGCCCATCGACTTCAGAACTTCAATGTATGCAATGCTATTAGATTTCAGTCTTATTCGTAAAACACAGAATCCAGGAAAATGCCCAACCTTCCGGCTGTGAAATCTTCATGATAAACCTTCCTCTTTTAAGACTATCAAAACTAGCCAAAGTTTTTCAACTCTGCATTGTGTATGTCTCGGAAGAAGCTTTTACTGTAAATGGGCTATGCCTTTGACAGTCGATGTCACATAGTATGAAACTTCGCTGAAACTGGATTGTCGATACAAATTTCAAAACCTTGTAGAGAGCTGGAGCCAAGAGACCTTTTTAAAAATAGCTTTTGGGGCATTTTCTGAAATGGGCATGTAGCATGCATTGTATTAAACACTGAAAAATGTGTAAAAATACTGCATTTTAATAGATAAGGACATCAGGTTTTATATTTATAAAAGTAAATAAAAGTGAGGGCTGGGACCAAGTAACTCTGTCTAAAAATAGTTTTTGGGGATATTTTCTGAGTTGGATCTGTCTTAAATTTGAATAGGAACATCAAACTCTGTACTTAAAATGCACAATTTGATTCATAAGCGGGTGCACTAGGAAGTAATTTGTAGGTGGATAGAAATATCAGGACCAAGGGCTGAGCCACCTTTGTCAAAACGAGGAAAGATTGCCAGGGCTCAGTTTCCCTTTTAAATGAGCGCATGCTAGTTTGGTGATTTCCTATTATGGTACTAAATACCGGTTTTTTCTGTGGGTGTGGCTGTGGGCGTGGTCCCAGAAAGAATGGCTACAGCACAATCACCTTTGTTACATTTTTAGGACGGTGCAACTGATGAGAAGATAAAATATGGAAACAAATACTGCTTAAGAAACTAGCGTTTATGATTTAGGAAAAATGGCTATTTGAGATCTTCACATGTTTTCAGGAATGTACGTAAAGTATCAAACAGTCTTGCAGAAAACAAATACTCTATCAACTATATATAGCAACGGAAAATATTTTAAGTGTTCATATAGTTTTGTGATTTGGTTAACTTGGAAAATATAGTGTTATCAGCTGACAAGGTATTAGCCCCACACCTTCCAAAAGATACCCCTGCTCATTGGCAATACTGGCTTTAGTGCGTTGAGCAGATTCTACCTACAGCAATGAAAGTGGCTTTAGCTGGAAAACTGAGTCTGAGTACACCCCCAGTGATATGACAAACAACTTCAAGTGTAGATCTAGTGAAGGTGACAGTGATTGTTTGTGCACACCCTATGCTGAAAATGATGGCAAGAACATTTATTGTACAAAAATGAGAATTTTGTGATAGAAAATCGCATGTTTTAACATTTCTTCAAGAATCTGACCATGAAAAGTGGAGGGAAAAGGCGAATTGGGAGTAAGCAGGTTCCAATGATATGCGCTGTATTGTTGTTGGCAGGAACAACAGCTCTATTTTTTGTATTTGTGTGAGTAGTCCTGCTTGTGATTATTTCATGAAAACCTGTGATGGATCACTCTTCTGTTATCCTCACAGGTGTATTTGCAATTAAATTCATGCTTTATGTACTATTTTCATGCACATCACAAATCACTCCTGTTCTCTAGTAACCCAGGACATTTCATGACAGTGACAAGATCTGTATGTGAGCTCATTCCTCACTTATCTTCTGTGTTTAGTCTCATATATGAATTGCGAAAAGTAGAAAAATCTATCAGTTGCGCTTTTGAGCATGATAAGATTACAGAAGCAAGATACAACAAGCAACATTTTGCCCACGTTCATGGCCTTTCCCGAAAATATCAGGAAATTTAATGATCAGAGATGGTTGAAATTTCATACTTATGAAGACTACATGCCTGTTACCTAAGAGTGAAATCAAACAGCAGCTAAATTTATGTTTACTATAGTTAATGCGGAATATTATCCCCAGGGAAGAGGTCAGTTGTGTATCTTATTTGAGCAATGTGGCTCTTCTATTGCTTGCAGCAGGAAGTCGCCAGAAGTTGTTGACAGTGGTGGAAAAATGATTTGTAAATGAGTGAAAGACTTATATCTGTTTTTAGTATTTTTTATTAAAATACAATCACTCTCAAATATTTTTGTAGGGGACCATTTGTTACAGATGACCTTTCAATATTTGTCACAGTCTATGAAGGTGTTTTGACATTTTTTGTCTTTGTCATGTTTGCACATGCAACAGTTCGTGATCCTGGTATTTTACCCAGAGGTGAGACAGGTTAATAACATTCTGAGGCATCTCATAACTACCTAAGGCCTTTTTTGTACTTTCTTCACTGATTGACAGCAGTTATGAAGTCTTGTGTGCATATCTGCCTATCTATACAATGCAGTTGCTATTTGGAAGCCAAGCATTTCCTGCAAGTGTTTTTACTGGCAGTATTCATAACTTTCTGAGGTGTTTCATAACTACCTATCTTCATAATAATTAATTTATTTCATTTTAATGGGTAGTGATTATTAGGCTGGTTTTGATACATACAATTGACCTTTGTACAATAAGTTTATCTAGATGCAAAAATCCATATAGCTGCTCTCTTTATAAATGGTTGTGGGAATGGAAAAATTTTTCAGATCCCATAATTGTTATGCAGTAAACTGCAAAAGAGCATTTTTATCTAAAGTTATCTCTGTCTAATTTGAACTCTATGGGGGAATATAGAATTGTTTGAATCTCAGAAAGTTTAAATTATATGAGTTCCAGATCTTATGTCAGTTACGTCCTAAATGTATGTCTTTAAGACCATAACTATATTGAATTTTTTCAGAGTTGTTTGAAAAAGTCTTTTATGATACTTTGCTTCTTTCAGCCAGACAGTCCTTTCTTTTCTAGCATATTAATCTTTTCCACCTTTTCTAGCATTTCTATTAAGTTTTTGAAAATGAGGGTGAATAAAATGTTGCAGAAAGTCAAGAGAAAACACTTTCATTTCTTTTGAATATTATCTACAGATTATGTTTTGAAGCATCTAGAAATATACACTGGCCCTGAAATTCAAAGAAACACAGAACTTGTAATCCCTGTCTGTTGCCAAGATTCAATGGATTTCCTATTACTCTAACATGACACTTTGCAAAGGCATTACTTCTTAAAAAGTGTAAAATTGTTTTGCAAAACTCTCACTGCTGCCTTTATCCAAATTTCCAACAACTGAACATAGCATAGTATGGTGTGTAGGATGTCGGTATTAGCACCCACAGAGCATACACTGAAGTAGAGCACTTATAGCATGAGTTTGTTTCTGGGCATTACCATGAAGTTTGAATTAGAAAGATTTTTCTCTTCAAGGGAACAACTAAATCGGTTGAACTAGAAAGATTTCAAATAACAGATTCAAATTTTTTGAGGTTTTTTTATAGAGCCCAAGTTTGAGTTGTACATAAGTTCTGATTAGACAGAATTCAATTTATATGGAATTGTACAATACCATAGAAGTAATATAAGAATAGTAATGGATTGATTGCTATACAACAAAAATATCAATGATAAACTTAGATAGCTCTTTGATCAATATTCAAATTAATGTCACATTAGTAATTGGCATTTCTAGCCATTTGCATGCTTCCTACCTTCTAGTTGCAAATCTTTGTTTTTGTTATAGTCTGTTATGATAATAGTCCACATACTAGGTTACTAGGTTATATTATGCACATTGGGAAAGCAGTAGACATGCATCAGAAATATTTTTCTTAACTTATGTGAGACTTCATCTATATTAGGTGTATGTTTGGCAGGCTTGTAGTGTGTTAATTATCTTTAAGCATTATCTTTCAATCACAGCAACATTGTACATTGCATTTCTTTTTGGAATTATGGCATCTTTCTTTGATCATGTTTTAGCCAAGCCAGACTCAGATTATGAAGAAGATGATTTTCGGCAACCAATTTATAAGAATGTGGAGATCAGTCAAATAACTGTGAAAATGAAATGGTGCGAAACTTGCCGATTTTATAGGCCTCCAAGGTGCTCACATTGTAGTGTTTGTAATGCATGTGTAGAAGTAAGTATTAAGTTTACTTATCATCTGATTAGACTCTATTTTTAGTCAGAATGTGAACAGAGTAGCAAATGATGATATCAATATCAACAATGTTCAAGCAAGGATTCTTAAGCTTTTTGGTTTATGAACTGCTGGCATTCATGGGAAAGGCATGTGATCACATGCACACACCTGCAACTTCCCATGTCTGCACCTTCCCATGCAGTCCTTCCAACTGCCATGAAGTGGCATGTTGTCATTTGTTGTCATATCATCATCATCATTACTCAGTGTTCATTTTGATTCATTTCATTTCATTAATGTGAATGGAGCCATATATATCCATACTTTAAAGGAAGAAACTGTTGCGGGAAGAAACTGTCGCGGGAATTAACTGTCGTGAGATAGATCTCGCGACTTTCGCGACAGTTTCTTCTGCGAAAGATCGTTTTTGGCCCTTTTGCAACAGTTAATTCCCGCGACTTTTCAGTTTTTCAGGGAAATTTCAACACAATTCTTGAATTTTTTAAAAATTGTGTGGGTCCATCAGGTACAAAACACGAACTTCAAAGACAATTTTTGACAGCAACATGTCTCTTTTGTCGTGTCTGCATCCATCAGAGTTACATTTAATTGAAGAGATAATTGATAACATGACACACCATAGTGGCTTCCATTGGAGAAATAAAACACACATAAGATTAAACACACATAATATAATAGAACTAGTTCAAGGGCATTAATATCATGTTCTCTAATATAGTCTGGACAAATAAGAAAACCTGAGAAATAAGAAATGCCAAGCTGAAACTGGAGCCAAATCTACTTAAAAAAAGCATGTATCGTTGCAATTGTTTTTGGTGATTTTAAAAGCTTCATTTTTCTACCTAACGGACTCTTGTAATCAGATTGTGACATCCTTTTTTGATTGCCAATATTCTGGTTTAAAGTGTCAGTGAGCTAACACATTTTCAATTTTCGTAAAGTTTTATTTGGTTTTGTTTAAGATTCGGCTTTCGTGGAAAGAAAAAACCAAAAAATGTTACTCATCCAGCAATTCGCGACAGTTAATTCCCGCAAAAATTACATTTTCCAGTGTTCGCAACAGTTAATTCCCGCGACAGTTTATACACAAAAAATTCAAATCATTCGCAACTTTCACGACAGTTTCTTCCCGCGACAGTTTCTTCCATAAAGTAGTTTTTAGCTTCGTTTTCATTTAGCTCCATTTCTAACCGCAATTTCATTTATCTTTGTGTTGGGGAGGGGAGTAATGTCAAAGAAACACCAGAAATGGAGCTAAAGATATCCATTTTTGTCCAAAAATTGAGTATTGTGTGAACAGGGCCTAAGTGTAGCTATTTTAATCCTTATGATATGCTTCTCGTTATAGCATTAGATAAATGCTTTTAATGGTAGATTATATCTACCAAGGTCAGAAATAACTTTATCTGCCAAGATCGATTATATCTGCACAGATCTAATTTTCCATTTGTGGTAGAGCTCCATATGTGCACCATGTGCACAACTATGGAGGGGGGTCCTGGAGGTCAAAACCCCCTGCCCCTTACTTTCAGAAGCATAAGAGTATCCTTTTTCTTGAAATATTTTGGATCTATTAATTGCATTTTTTCTGAATAGATCTTGTTATGATCACCCTTAGACTTAAAAGTAGAAAAGTCTTGAAAATTCATGTGTCAACCAGGCCCATAGCCAAGGGGGAGGGCCAGAGAGATGGCCCTTTTTGAGTTTTTGAACTTTGACTCTGTGCCCTAAAATAAATGGTGCATTTTTACATTTTTTGCCTCATCTTTGCATTCATCAAATTAGGTTTACTTGGAAGCACATAATGACTTTTCATCACAGCATATAGACAGCACTCGCATCATAGATGGCAATTTCTAGTCTTCTTTCTTCACAACTCTTCCTCAGTGAAACCAACCAGAGATTTTGACCATGCTAATCTTTCATATGACAGGAATGTTCTGATGGAAGAAATGAAATCCAGTATTGTCTTTTATTTCATGGAAGTCTAAGTGGCAAGAGTTTGGAACTTAATTTCTTGATATATTTTGATTATTTTTTCCAAATGGAGAAAGTCATTGATATTTTATAGCTCCATAGGCAAGTGACACAGATTGGAGGAGGGAGGCATTCTATCATGTTATGAGATAAAACAGCTATTTAGTACATCTTGAGATGCACTCTTAGAAATATTTGGGGTCTTTCACACTTGCCCTGCCCCACCATTGCCTAAAGGCATGATGTTTAACCAAGGTTGCTTTGTTTTCCATCCATCAAAATGAACTGGAACCTTATGTTTGGAAACCTTTTTCTCTTCATTTTGTTTTTCATTGTAAATTTTTCATGGATTCACAATTAAATAATATACTAATAAACCAAGTTTTAGTCTGATTGATGCTTTTTTAAGCCAGTCTAGAGGAGTAAAATTTTAAAAAGTTTCTGTTGCTTTGGACCCAACCATGGTGGGTCCTCCTTTGTTACTAAAGAAAGCATCAAGCCTTCCCACAACTCCCCCATAGGCCACTTGACATACTGGTATTCACCATGAGTGGACAAACTCTGTCCCCTTTGCTACAACCTATGCTATATTCTCTAGACAGAATTTTTGGTATGCTTTTTTATGAGGACTAGATCCCTGCCCTTGAAATTTGTTCTAGTTGTGTGCATTTATATGTGGAAATTGCTTTTGAGCTGTGAATACACAGGGACAGGGGGGGGGGTCGGTCAGTACATGCCACCACACACCTGAATGGCTTTATGTGTGTGATATCTAGCACTCCTAACATAATCTGCCCACAAAAACCTGAACCAGGTGAATATTATTTCTGGCACTCGGTCTGCATTTGGGCTCATTTTCTAGGCATATAACTACTATTATTGTTTTGAGAACTCAAGTTGTGATCAGAGCAGGATCAGATCCTGAAAATTAAGGTAGTAGGCAGTAGTAAAGGATTAAAATTTTCTGCTTCAAACAACCGTAGCCTCTAAAATTGGTCATGTACAGAAACTCTTGCAGTAGAATTAGCAGTTTGTATAGTATAAAGTCCAGCTGCATGAACAGAATAGCTATGTTGTCACCTCATGCTGTCAAGGCTCAACCATAAACTCTTGATATGGGTGATTGCTCTTGCCCTTGCCTTACAATCACCTTCACAGGCACATTTTCATGGGTGCTTCATCACCCTTGCTAAAATCTGGTTTTGCCCCAAAAGAAAATCACTATGAAACTCAGTTTTCATACTTATGAATCCTACTCTACCACTCTGCATGCTTCTAGCACACTGATTGGCCTCTTTTTGAACATGAGTGTGTCAATGGAGATTTTGATGAACATTGGATGAACTTGATAGCAGGAATAATCTTACTCTTGAGTGCCGAATGCACGGAGAATAGGAATAATTGGGGATTGGAACATGATCTGAAAATAATAAGTGAGGGATTGGAATAAACGAGGGGTGTTGGAAAATGGAACACATCGGTATTGCGAAGTCATGGATTGTCAATTAAAAGTAAGATAAAAGAAATTATAGTTGTAGTGTAAACGATTAATAAATTTCTCGTTTATCTCTAAGTAAATGAAAATAGTCCCTCCAAAAAACACAATCTTACTAAAACAATCTTCAAAATTAATAAATAGAGGGTTGGAATAAGTATGGGGGGTTGGAAAAAATTTCCAAAATCAACAACCTGGCTGGAGGAGTACTATGCAATACTTGTAAGTGCTTTCCTACTTGAACCTCCTGCATATTAGAGCTGGACTACTTAATTCCCTTCCTTTAATAGAAATTGTGACTTATTGTCTACATTGATATTTTCGGAGGAATAGGCCTCGCAGTGCGGAATAGTTCTGGTGCCATGTAACTGGAAATGTAACAGGCACGAAAAGCTATCTGGCACCCTGTAGCCACCCAAATATCGGCGCAAAAATTCTATTGGATAGTTTATTGCTATCCGATACGAAAAGCTGTCCATTACCGTCTAACTGAGCCCCTTATATTACACCCTTTCGTGTTACCTGCATCCTCATTTTGTGCTCAGACCTGTGCTCGTAGGCGCAAAGTACCCTTATTGAGCTCTGGTGCTTGGTACTAATATGGCCTTCAAGCTCTCTCATGTATATTCCATCTTTTCATCTTCCACTTTTAAATTATATTTTAGCATCTAGTTGATGTGATTCAAGGCCCAGAAAAGTAGTTAAAACTATTGCATTCCCTATGATCATAAAGCCAACAACAGGTAGAAAAATTTCATTGAAATCAACCCCTTGCTCTTAGCTATACCTCAGGGCCACTGAACATGTCGTAAATTTGTCAGTTGTATTATCAGCTTTTTGGTTTACCGGGAACGTTCATTTGCATCAACTGCATATTCCAACTTCTTTCACACAGTTTGGTCCTTCAGTTTCATTCAATCTTTCTTGGAAATCACACATTCATTCCATTGCTAAACATCTAAGGAGATTGACTTCCTTTCCATAACCAGTGGCGTTTTCTCACCTTCTGATCTGTTGACTATATACAATTCCCAGGTTTATGCTACTCCAGAATACTGCTCCCATGTTTTGGGTGGTGCTCCTAATCTCTCCCTCTGCCTGCTCGACAAAATCCAATCTAAACTCATCTGTCTCAACTATAATCTGCACGTCACCGAATCACTCCAGTCTCTCTTTTTATCATTGTCTGGTTGCAAGTCTTCCCATTCTGTGTGGATGATTTCATGGACGTTGCTACCTGGAAATCAGAAATCTTATTCCTAATCCAATGAGACGAGCTCAAACCACTAGAAATTCTACCTAATCACACCATTTCCATGTTTTGCTACCTACTGCACAAACTATATCCCACAGATTTATTTTCATTCCAAGAACTGTCAACTATGAAACCTCTTGAACTGTTCTTTGCCTTCCTATTCCTTCCACGAGTCTTACAACTTGTATTGTTTCAAGTCTTACGTCAGCAAACTTGATCTTTTCTCTGAATTTACTTAACAATTCTCTTTCTTCCTTTTTTGCGACTGTGTCATAGGTCTCTGGGCCTTTCCATAACGTTACACACTGAGAAAAAATATACCGTTGCTTTTCATGCGAACCATACCATGCTTGTTGTATGTAGTCTAATTTACTTAATTTGATGTAAGTGATTCAAGAAGCTTTCAGCACCGAAACCTACTATCTGGTCGTAGCATCACACCAATTGGTTGAAACAAAAATATTCTATAGTTGCTTCTTTCTCCTCCTCTTTAGTACCAAAAGCCCATTGTAGCCATAGGCACCATTCAAGTCAAAGCAACCTTGTGTTTCCTTGCATTATTGCAAGCCATTGACATCCCACTACACCATTACCTGATCTTCTCCATCCGAGCCATTCGGCTTCTTCCTCTGTTTACGCCATGACTCTACTTTCTTGTCTTCGTTTCCAGTGCATATATTTTACCACCTTTCTCCGGATTTGTTTAACAATACCATCTTCATGCTTAACACCGATTCTTTCTCCGATCCATCCACTTGTTTTTCTCTAAGTCTTACTAGTACTCGAACTCTTCTCCACATGCATACCACAAAGGATCGTAGCAAGTTCTCATCACTTTGTTTTAACATCCAGCTTTGTCATAAAGCAAATTGCGCCGTATCAGACACTTGACTAGCAGCACTACCTTAAGGTCTCAAGTGATTTCTGCTGAGCTCCAAACTGCGGTTTGCTCTGTCATTGATTTTCGAGCAGTAGCGATTGTCGTCTTATCATTTGAGTGCTGTCGTTATCGTCCTTTACCATGGACTCTGGGTGTTTAATTGTTAGAACCTTGTTTCTGATAACTTAATGTGACATTGAGAAAACGTTGCTATCGTACGTAAAAGAACCTTTCTCCCCATAATGCGTAGTTCTGTGCATTGTCTGTGTATATTGTTATTTTCGAAGGTCATTTGCAAGTTGCCTGTTTTATTTCTTCGTGTTTCTTTCTTTTCCCGCCTTATCCCTCTTGTTAAGGTCGTTTTTTTCATTTCTCACCAAGATGCGACAGATTTTAGTCCTCCTAATATTCCAGAACTGTACCAGGGAATTTATCCCAGGGTGGAATCCATACAAACCTCTGGTCGGACATAAGGCAAGTAAATGACGAAATTGAACCGAAGGTTTTACAGCTTAATGCGCATATGCCAATGGTAGAAAAAAGCTGCAACGGAAAACTGTTCTAGAAGCAGAAATAACAAAATCATCATAATAAAGCCTTTTATAACTGTTTATAGATGCATAGTTAATATGGTAGATGGCTCTCGTTTTTCGATAGTCGCAATAGTACAAGTGCAGTCCATTGCTATTGAAGCAGATCACCTTGAGCTATTGCACTGTGTTTCATCTTTGTTTTTACGTCAGCATACCAAGGAAAAAATCAATAGTACGTCAGAGATATCCGCCGTAGGGATCCATGGATTCTAACTTGGGATTTATCTTTCCTACCTTTTCATTACAGTTTTGTGATTTATTCATAATGATATGTGTTAATTTTGTTTTTTATCTTTTAGATATTTGATCACCATTGCCCTTGGGTAGATAATTGTATTGGGAAGCGAAATTATCGATATTTCTTCTGGTTTATATTGCTGTTGTCTATTCACATCATATCAGTTATTATTCTGACAGTTTTATTCATATTGAATGGCAATGGAAAGCTACCTGTACCGTATCCTTTTATGTTCAATCAACTTTTTCCTATCATCTCGTATTATGGCATGAATTGGAACTCATCACAGATAGGTGGTGTTTGATACATCATTAAATTTTCAATTTATTCATCAAAGTTGAGATGTGATTGATAGTGGATCAAATGGTCCTAGGAGATTTCTTTAATTTCATAGAAGTTATCATCACATCTGTTCTGATAGCATTGTATATTGATTACAGCTTTTCTAAGATTAGGAAAATAGAAGAGCTTTCTGTTAATCTGTTTTTGCAGAGACATTTTTCGCATTAAAAGTGACTATTTTGAAGTTACAGTTTGCCTGCTATTTAGTATACCAAATTTTAGCTCTTTAGTGAGAATCCACCGTTGAATCAGGTACACTTGAAAAATTTATATATATATATATATATATATATATATATATATATATATATATATATATATATATATATATATATATATATATATATATATATATATATATATATATAGACCCTCAAGAAAAAATTCCAACTTTTAAAACGTTTCGGCACAAGCCTTCATCAGTTATAACATTCCAGGTACATACAGCGCATATATAACGATAAAAACAAAGGAACAATATCTAATTAACTTACGACAATAGAACACTTTACACAATGAAACTGGACTTACAATGGATAGCATTTGAAATTGAATGGAAGGGAAATTATATTTAACATAAGAGAAAAGGGTGTTGGAGAAGCTGATACCTACCGTCCCAGCGGGGTATAGAGAAAACCATGCGAGAACAAAGTGGGTGTGAAGTAACATAAAATGAAAAGGAAACCCAATATGACCTAGAAAGGACGATATTGAGAGGAGAGAGATATCGTAAGAAAAGGTGCGACATAAATAATTTAATAGACAAGCATAACTGAATAAAAGTAGAAACCATAACATAAAATTAAAAGAGCAGGATAAATAGTGAATACATATAGAATAAACCAGCCAACTCAAATAAATAATAATCCTATGTGTCTACTTCCTTAACATTAAGTCCCCGGGGTGTGAAAGTGTCCAGCTTATGTTGCCAGAAACTTTCACGTGTCCTATCCCTCCCAATAAGTCTATCAATTATAGTGATACGAATGTCTTCCACGAACCCATGATGTCCTTCCTCAGAAAAATGTCTGAAAAAGTCCATCTGGGGAACTGAAGACCCTGACCTATACTTACGATAACACGCCTTATAATTATTAAACCTAAGCCTAAAAGGCGTGTTAGTACTACCCACATACTGAACACCACACACAACACAGTCAAACAAATACACAACACCCGACGAATCACAGTTAAACGAAAAGTTAATCTTATACTCCTTACTAGTTGCGTGGGAATAGAAACTATCACTTTCAGACATTTTTCTGAGGAAGGACATCATGGGTTCGTGGAAGACATTCGTATCACTATAATTGATAGACTTATTGGGAGGGATAGGACACGTGAAAGTTTCTGGCAACATAAGCTGGACACTTTCACACCCCGGGGACTTAATGTTAAGGAAGTAGACACATAGGATTATTATTTATTTGAGTTGGCTGGTTTATTCTATATGTATTCACTATTTATCCTGCTCTTTTAATTTTATGTTATGGTTTCTACTTTTATTCAGTTATGCTTGTCTATTAAATTATTTATGTCGCACCTTTTCTTACGATATCTCTCTCCTCTCAATATCGTCCTTTCTAGGTCATATTGGGTTTCCTTTTCATTTTATGTTACTTCACACCCACTTTGTTCTCGCATGGTTTTCTCTATACCCCGCTGGGACGGTAGGTATCAGCTTCTCCAACACCCTTTTCTCTTATGTTAAATATAATTTCCCTTCCATTCAATTTCAAATGCTATCCATTGTAAGTCCAGTTTCATTGTGTAAAGTGTTCTATTGTCGTAAGTTAATTAGATATTGTTCCTTTGTTTTTATCGTTATATATGCGCTGTATGTACCTGGAATGTTATAACTGATGAAGGCTTGTGCCGAAACGTTTTAAAAGTTGGAATTTTTTCTTGAGGGTCTATTTATGTCTTTAAAAATTTCTTTATGATTGGAGC
Organism: Mastigias papua; assembly: GCA_964019165.1. NCBI lineage: Eukaryota > Metazoa > Cnidaria > Scyphozoa > Rhizostomeae > Mastigiidae > Mastigias > Mastigias papua. The sequence continues at coordinate 10,082,924 of OZ025274.1, forward strand.
TATTTGAGTGTGTGTATATATATATATATATATATATATATATATATAAATATATATATATATATATATATATATATATATATATATTATATATATATTTATATATTTATATTTATATATATATATATATATATATCTATATTTATATATGGTTTTATTGGCTATATAACTGGGATGCATGGATATTCGAGGACATTCACTACATAGACTTCAAATTGCAGCTATTTTTGCATGAATTTTCCACTCCTTTCATTAACGTTGTTGTATCTCTGATGCAGTACTATGTTGCACCATGGGCTGAATTACCGCCTGTCAAGTTAGTTTGGTTGATTACTTAGGTTCTATAATTGCATTATGCTTTACAATTTTAATTTTTATTATGATCCTTTTATTAAGATGAATAATTTGCCCTTAATTGAATTCAGTATATTGATAATAACAATTTCTGGCCTGTCTGCCATTCCTGTATTTGGATTGACTGGTTTTCACATTGGCCTTGTTGCCATGGGAAGAACAACAAATGAACAAGTAAGTTCATTTACACTCAACCTCCTTTCTTCATTTTATTGATTCATCTTGCTGCTTCGTAAATGAATTGAATTGGGGTATGTTTAACAACACGAATTCTATTTTCCATACCCAATGTTAAAGCATTTTTGACTCTATGCGATGCAAGCAACTCTTACGGTTTTCACATGCTTCTCACAGTTTTGATTTAACTTTACGATCATAAAGTTTTCTGCTCATTTCAGCAAGTTTTCAGAAATCACGTTCTTTTTTTATTTCAGTGCCCTTAAGATATCGTTATCATTGGTTTGAAAGGTCGTGAATAAATTATTTCTCAGATTTTTATGCACGAGAAAACATTCTTTTGCCTTCCAATTATATTTTTTTCTTTTTGTAATTTTATTAAAGGACTGCGAGTGAAAACAGTGCTACGGGACAATGCTACTGGGCGAACCATAAAGAACGTACGCAGTTAGGGTGATCAGGCCAAAAGGGCACAGATGCGTACATTAGGGAAGGGGGTTGGTCGGGTTCGTACGTACGCACTTTCGCTGTTTATAATCCAATTCTTTAAGTTTCTTAGGTTTAAAATTCTCTCCGTTAGAATAAAGATTGGCAATGTGTGTTAAAGAAACTACTACATGTTTATTTCATGGCAAAATATAAAATGCCGGTTGAACATACGATCCATACAAATGACCTCTTACAACTAATACTAGAAGTCCACAAATGCTTGTCCTCTAGCAACTCCTTTTCATTATTATTAATTACTAAATCATTGTTTACAGTTGGTAGTATATATTTATATTTATATATATATATATATATATATATATATATATATATATATATATATATATATATATATATATATATATATATATATATATATATATATATATATATATATATATATATAGTTACAATGGCATAAGCAAAAGCAACTAATTAAAGCCAACTACAACTAAAATATTAGTGCGATAAATTTTACATCTTTCTTGTGGACCCTTTCAATGGGAAACTGCACACTATAACCTTAGAGTTAAGGATATCGTTTAATTATCAAACACAGGAACAGTAGGATACAAGGATACTTCATTAAAGTCAGAGGAAGCATGCTTAGGAACACACTCAAATTATAATAAGACTTGTATTAAGTAATTAGCTATACTTAACCATCATTAGTTAATGACTATTATTATAGAAATATTATTATTAGTGTTCTTATTTGTATCATATTTTCAGTAACGTTCTATGTAAAATCATTATCTACACATCATAAGTAAGAACGGTAGTCATGATCAAAGTGATTTTTCCCCATCTCTTTCAGCTACAAAAGAAAAATGATAATTTACCAAACAGTTTCTTTAATTAATCATCATTCTGTCGTTTCCTCGTTAGTCTGAAAGTAATATAAAAATACGAATTCTGATGCAATTTTACTTTTAAATTTTTCGTTTCTGAACCGCGATATTTTCTTGAAATAAGGTAATTAAAATCTATGTCTAGATTTTCACGAGAAGATCCTTAGTATGCACAATTTTAGAGGGGTGTGTCACTCGAAGAAAAGTATACGAGATTTTTGTGATTTGATGGCTTTGTGACTTTTAATGTGATTTTATAATTCTCATTGTTTTTGCGACTACGTTTGATTTTTATGATTTTTGTATTTATTTGTTAATGATTAGTGAGATTTTTGGGATTTTTGTGATATTTTTCACAAAGTGTGCTAGATGTTTCCGAGTGATACTTTCTGGAATGGGTGAGTGGCCGAGAGTGCTTGACTGCTGAGTGGAAGATCCATGGTTCGAGCCGAACCCTCAGATCTTAGTTCGGATGCTCACTTACTGTCCGCCCAGCAGCAAATTGGTATCTTGTAACAGTACTGGGGGAAGTTATGGGCAGCTAGGAAGGTGATTGGCTACCCTTCTTCACTATGCCAACGGCTCAGAATAAATATCCTCTCGAAGAGGCATTTCCCGACGTAAAGAATCTTATATGAGACTAATCTTTACATGAATGCCCCTCGAAAATGTTTATGAAATGTATTTGATTTTTTACTCAGTCGATCATATATGAATAATTGAGAAGGAAACGAAATTACTTCCTGAAGAAAATTTGCAATAGCAGGAGGGTGGGGGTCAAACTTCCGTGCTCATTTACGTACGCACACAAAGGGGGTAGAGCAAAAGCGTACAGGTGCGTACAATGAAGGAAGGGATCGATACAGCCATCGCTCTCCCTCCAACCGAACTCCATTCAATTATGCAAGCAGCTAGTGCAGTATGATGCATTGCAAATGCAAAACAGGAACACGAAAGTTTGACGTACACATGCCGATAATGAAATGATTAAATTGAACTTAGCAAATTGTATCTAAAATATCACTAGATATTCACATTGTTAGGCTACTACCTGCTCTACGATCAGTACAATCATTTCAAGACAATCAAGACACTTCACTCATTTGTGCAGCTATCTATTCATATTCGAGATTTTCATGTTCGATTTTAAAGTGTCCTCGCCACCTCATCGTTATGTAGGCTGGACAGCTTCAGAAGATTGCCTTTCTAAATTGTGCTATCCTTATGCTCACAAAATTTTTCATGGCTGATTTTCACATTCTGTTCATGTTCTCACTTATGCGTAATTTATTTGAATTTCGTCTTTGGTGTGATCGGTTCTCAACATTTTGTGGAAATTGAGGATACCCCCAATCAACTATTGTAATTGAACGTAGCCCAACCAGGACGTGGTACCACTGCTAAACATATAGCAAAGATTACGTTAGGACTAGGATTGTCCTTAAGTAGTAACACTGCTGTTTTGTAGCGAACAAATAAATATGAAAATGTTTTTGCTCATCTGGAAGATATGACCTTCACTTATGCAATGTTGCGATTGTCTTGATCCTCTGCTGAGTAATCATCATTTGACAATTATGTCAAAAATGAGATTCTGCTGTGAAAAGACCATCTTTGCATCTGGCAGTCTAAAGTTATAGGTGTATACACCCAGGAGTGAAATAGAGAGAAAATAGGTTTTTATCAATCGTAGCCTATTGCATTGCTGAAGAAGTCAAACTTCGATTCATGCATGGAAGGATGTATGTTAGCTGTGAATTAGCGAGAATGTTTGATGAAGACATAGAGAAGCCACTTAACTGAATAGAAGCAAATGGATGGCAATTGCGAACTTTGTGGAAAAGACGTAGAAGCCTGAACCATATTTTTTCACGCAATGAAAAAGTGCCCTAAAGTTTTTACCTCATATGCAGGCATAGCAGTATGGAGCATTTATACTCCAAGAAGCACTTGAAGAATCTGAAGAAAGTGAAACAACGAGACAAGTGATTGAATTGAAATTAATTATAAAAGTGAATTGTGTTAGGGTAGGTCATCTGTACTTCCAAACAAAGTGAAACACACTAAGCCAGATTCAATCATATGAGAAAGAAGCAGAATTACGGTTGAAGAAGCAGAGATAGTGAACAAAGATGCTTTTGGTAACGTGAATGTAAAAATTGTACCGAAGTTACAGACGTGACATTATGCTATCGGCATTAGTCCTACAGTAGACGTAGATGATATTATGAAGAGTACTCAGTTCACAGCCCTTAAGACAACAGAAAAGACTCTAAGACCTGCTCTGCAAGTGAAGAAATAATATGGAAAAATAACGCTTTCCATTCGTAGACAATACCTGAGAAAGAAGACAATACCTGAGAAAGACCTGTCTCAATGAAACCTAAAAAAGAACATACATAAACTGTAGTCACAGCTTAGAATATCTAGGAAAATTTATGGTAGGACTGTCACATCAATACAGATTCCAATGTTAGAAATTACACTTTAAAAATCTTAGCTGTAAAGTATACGGTAGTTAAGTGCTTTGTCGTTATGAAATAAACTTTAACGTTATCGTTGCATTTTATTGTAAATTAGTTCAGGTATAAGTTACACTCTCAAGGATAATGTTTTTCATCCTAAGTTTGCATCATTCACTGCAAGTGTCTTGCATTTTGAATTCTTCTATTCTTCTTTTTTTCCAATTGTTTTGTTGGTTACATGTTTTATTTGCTACTTGTAATATTGTTGTAGTTAGCTGCAGTTGGCTTACTGTTGTTTATCTTTATGCGTCATTGGTACAATGGGTTGCTCTATTTTAGGTCACTGGAAAATTTGGTAGTGGTCATAATCCATTTGATAATGGATGCTATAGGAATTGCTGTTCAGTTTTATGTGGAGCACACAGTCCACGGTAAAACCCAGAAAGATCTTATAGTTTGGCAGGAGGCGTTGATTAATTTGGTAGAATTTCAAGTTCTCTACTAGTTCAAGGAAATGTTATACGAGTTGTGGACATGAAAGCATTGAGTAATTTGGTAGTATTTTTTAATTTGCTGCTGCTCCGAAGAAATGATATATAAGTTTGGATATGAAGTTCTCTCTTGATTTGGGACTATTTTCATATAGCTTTTTGACTGTAATTTAGCGTAGCAGTTCGTTTTTAGTTTCTGATCTAATGGGGGTTATTCTGATTTGTCAAGAATTCTTTTGAATTTATAGCGATCATGGCATTTCATATCTTTGAATATTGATTGGTTCCGTTACAGATATATTGGTTACAAAGCCCCAAAATTTAAGCAAAAAAATAAAGAGATAATACAGAGAATTCATACGAAAGACCCAGCCTCTACACAGGATGTTGCCTTAGAGATGGACTCTTTTGGTGGTGAAAATGTAAGTGCAGAATATCAGTTGTCATTTGCAGTACCTCTTATTTATCTGTACAGCATGAACCAATTTGAAATTTGCTATCATGCTAAAATCAATTTCATTTCATCATTGTAATACGTACATTGTTTTTATTGTTTTACTCAAGTAGTGTCTTTTCTGGCTCGCGGTTCGCACCCAGTTTCATGCCTGAGTTATATAGAAAATAGATTAAAGATTGAACTATTACTGGACTTACACTGCCCCTTTGCATGCGTCGAGAGTTTCTTTTAAGCAGATTAAATTATTGGATTTTGTATTGACTGAATATCATGGTGCGTTGACTTTTTCAATTATTTCAATAGTTTCTGCTTGACAATTGACAACAGGGGCAAACCAGTTATCTTCCTTACAACCCAACTCTGTTATTGTAGGTTTCGATTAGGCAAAAATGAAATATTCCTTCCTTTGATATTTGAAATATGGAATGTTTTTGCAAAATTTGGGAAGTATCCGTTTTGCACTAAAAATGTATTAGCGAGACTATCTCCTTATAGAAAAAATTGACGCATGCAAACACTCTTGAGGGACTAAGTGGTTTATTTGGAATGCTGGTTAAATTGATTTGTATGGGTCGGCAGTCTCAACCAGATGTTATGCCTGTGATTCTTAGGGTGCGGCAGGAAGGAAGAATGTACGAAACTGTGATTTTTCAATAAAAGATAGTTTTAGGTACCAACCCCAGCTCGTAATACCAAAATATGATTGTACTATATCAGTTGAGTTTTGCAATACGAAACTTTGCAATATTATAGTACTATGCTGTTATAGGTTGTAATACTGTCGTTTGAATTTGCAAAAAGTCTTTTAACTTGTTTTTTGTTTGGAATTCTCTATGAGATTCTTAAAGTTTTTGAGTGGTATTTGCTTTTGCAGAGTCCCTGTTGGGAATTATTTTGTTCTTTTTAGACAGTTCTGTTTATTTAAAACTGGCGCATGCAAACACTGTTGAGAGACTACTTGGTTCATTTGAAGCATAGCTAACAGCCAATTAGTTAAATTTCGCTTTATAGTTATTTGCATATTTTGGTTTTTGATAAGTTGGGCTTTTAGAAGTTCACTCGATTTTTGTCGAAAGTTAATCGGTTGCTTGATTTGAAAGTTATTTGGTATTCATTATGTATTGGAACTATAACCTACTTTTTGGCACTTAGACCTGGTCCTTAGGGAGCGATCATTTATGGCCGGGGATGGGGACTGAAGAGAAAATGTTTTGTATCCTCAAGAAATTTTACCCCACCATTTGAGTAAGTCAAATTTTATTTACCCCACCAAAGGAAAATAGTAAAACAAAGGTGCATTTATGCTTAAATATGGTATATGTTTTTACACTAATCCCTGTGGTCAAAAATTATTCTTCTACCCCACCATTCAGTGCTTATTTTTTCAGATACTCCACCATTTTATCTTCAGTTCCCACCCCGGTCATAAATAATGACCGCTCCCTTAGACAGGCAGTTTTGTTACTTCGGCAAGATTATATTACCTTACTAATTAAGTATGAAGCACTATTGTGGAAATAAGATCCACCTTTCCATCATGGCAACAAGTCTTCAGTTTTGGAATGTGAAAATGTACAATTGTCCATTTATTTTTATTTCTAGACGAACACACATGGCTGGACAGACAATCAGAATTTCGTGAAAAAGCATGGAGCCAATGGAACAGAGCAGGCTGGACCGTCTAATTCTCATGGTATGACCAGAGTGGTTGGCAGCTATGAAGTATCAGTGTGAAATATTTAGATTGAAAATTGTGCTACCCGCTTTAGAGGATATTTTCTGATAGTCATGCTGAAGAGCGTGTTACCATCATGCATAGTACTGAGTGGTGCATTGGTGGACCATCATGGTCACATGCAAACAGTATCAGATGACGCATCTGTAGTTTGCCTTGTTGCCCTGTCATGAGTTGCAGCAGTAGCGACGGTGATCACTTGTGGAATGCCTTTAGTAGATATTTATAGAACCCCGTATATTCGAACAGTTGTTAATTCATGTCATTTGATATAGAAAAATATTTCTAATTTGTCTTGGAGAATATTATCATTGAAACTAAGTATGGTGAAGATTTATCGTGATATGTTTTTATTTGTCATCGATCTTTCTACAGTGCATCTTATTGTTGAAAACCTAAATTCTTGCTTCTCTTGTTTTATTCATAGTCTATTCATATTAGTTGCAGTATATGCGGTATTTGTGCCATTCACACTTGGAGAGACACACGGTCAAATAGCTCCAAGTTCAATTTTCTTTTATAGTTAGCTAATAGTTCAACACTCTCTATAGCGCTTATATATTTTTTTCTGTAATGGTATCTTGAATTTGGCTACCTAGATATTTTATAATTTACCAGGTTTTGTTCTTCCAATGATTAAAATTAATTCCCCTTTTCCCGTTTGAGAATGATTGTATACCTGTTTTTGTTACATAATTGCACTTCGTTGTTGACCAGTGTTCATAGTATTGTTTTCCAAAATAAGAAAATTATTCTTGCATAATAATGCAATAGTAATAGTAAAAATCATTGTTATTTTTCATTCTGCATTCGAATATACTGCTGATATTCTGTAGTAAGTATACTTTTTTATTGACTTTGACGGTGGAAGTGTTCACAGTTATACCTACCAATGATGTCTTTGCAGAACTAAAGATGTCCAGTCAAGGAATTGAATTTTAGATATCTTTATTTTTTTTCTTTTCCTTGGCATTTTAATTAACAAGGTGCATTTGAAATATTGAAAAGTTCATATAATTTTCCTTACTGGGCTTGACCGAAAACCCAGAAAAATGTCCGACCGTCCTCTGGCTGCCAATCCTTGATAGTAAACCTTCATTTTTTAAGAAAATCAAGCAAGCATAGGTTTTGGAGCTCTAATCCTTCTTTAAATCTCTAGAAATAAAAATCTAGTTCCGTACGTCATATTATTAAAAATGCATCTTATACATATCCCCTTGTCTATGACGGAAAACCATTAATTGAATTTGCATACAATAACTGAACAAACGTTACCTAAATGGAGTGAATTTGTTCTGGAGTACGATTTTATAGCAAAATTTCTAGGCTACAACCGTAGGATTTTGCTTTAGAATAGTACTAAAAAAGGACTATGTCTTTCACAGTCAGTGTCGTATTAACTGGAAATTTTGATCAGACTGGATTGTTGATAAAAATTACCAAACTTTCTTCAAATGTGACATAGGAAGCAAAATCTTCTCCCGGCTCACAGCCATGGAGCCGGGACTTTTCTGGATTCTGGCATGATCACACCTAGCAGTTTGGCATACGTGGTCAAAACATGGTATTTTGAAGTAGTATAGACAGTGGTACAGGTATGAAATGGTACCTTTGTGCTGTGAATGCGCAGATACTTGCAAATATGGTTGTTTGCATTGAATAGTATGTTTAAACTAAATGATATATGTTTAAGCTAAATGAGATAAGCAGTCTGTCTGTATGCACGAAATGGTCGACTTGGCTAAAATTCTTATTTTAGGGTAGTACCTAGTTTCCGTATTATTTCGAATTTCATATGTTGAATCAGTTGGTAGGTAGCTTATTCTCTCTTGGATGAAAGAGGATCCTGAGACTTGTGTTGCTGTACACTTACCCCATTTATTGATTGCAATCTGGTATATTCGAATTTTCATGTTGAATTTTGTAGACATTGTTCATCTCACTCAAGATGTTAATATATTGATCTATCTGAAATTGCGTTTATTTTTCCCCATTCGTTAAGATTTTGCTTATTTTCTTTGGTCAACCCATTATAGCAATTTTGAATACAGCGCTATCTTTTGTTGCTCTTTCATCCTGCTACCCTTATATCTGCCTACCCTCTCGCTGTCTCTTTGCCATTTTCTCGCCTCGCCCCTGCCATTTAGTAGGTTTGAGATAGAGTAACAGAATACTCAGGAGCTAAGGCTTCGCTCTCGGTAGAATCTTTTATAAATTGGCTGTTGTGTCGTCTGCATATCGTATTGACTTGATACACATTCCATTGATCTTTACTCCATCAAACTCTCTTAATGCTTCATTTATAAGAAATTCACTATATAAGCTAAACAGAATTGGTGACAGCACACATCCCTGCTGCAACCCTTTTCCAATGTCTATGTCTCTTGTCAAGTCATTTCCGTATCGTACTTTTGAACCATATTTCCAGTATAAATTAGCAATAAGTCTTGTTTCATGGAAAGGGATTCCGACTGTTTTCATAATTTCTAGCAATATGCTACGGTTCACTCTGTCAAAGGCTTTTGTATAATCAATGAAAGCAATACATAGATCTTTTTGATGCTGTATCATTCTTTCTTCAATTGATTGTAGTACATAAATGGCTTCTCTTGTGCCACTACCCTTCCTGAAGCCAAACTGAGATTCTGTTACCTTATTGGCCCTTTTAATGCCGGCCCTTAATGGTGTTAATTTTCCTTAAGCGGCGTTAAAAGGGCCGGCGTAAAAAGGACCGAAAATTCAAGATTTTCCTCCAAGCAGTGACGTTATTTTTGTCAACTTTTATTTTTGGGACCATTCACTTATTACGTCATCAGAGAAGGGGGAAGGGGAAGGAAGGTGGATATGCTGATATATACAAGTATACTCGAATCAGGAATACTTTCAATCGGTTCAGAAATAAGAAAGATACCAACGCTGTATTTATAGAATAAAAATCTATTTTAGAATGTACTCAAGTACAACAGTTAATACTACCAACTCAACAACAAACAGAAGAATGATATTGGAGTATTTAATTAACAATTATTTAGACTTCCTGAAACGGATTTTCACACAATTGTACCAAACTGGAGGCTACACGAACAGCATCAGAAATGTGCACCTTTCTAAACCCCGACAATACAAGTTCTTTCGAATTTTTTAGGTGTTTGTACATATCAATAATCCATCTTGCATGTAGAGGTTTGACAGTTGATAGTCGAACATCCACTCTAACATCATGTGCCTGAACACCACGGTTCAGTTGCTCAAATACCTTCTCTCCGTACCAACCTTGGTATCTCCCTGCAGTGTAGCTCTTAGCACTCCTATGTTACCGGTACTGTTGAATGAAAACTTTTGTCGATGAACAAGTAAACAAAATGACAGAGGTATTCACTATTGAAGAAGCATAGGAAGAATTAGAAGAAACCGTAAAAGAGGAAGAAATCATAGTTGAATCTGGCGATGAAACTGATAAATGAAAATTGCGTAGCAAACGAAGATACGAGGACTTGTAGTGAACTTCTTTTGATTGATGATTAAAAGTGTTAACAGTTAACAAAAAAAATATGAAAAGTGCGTAAATAATGTCCTTATCAATTTTCAGCATCCTACATTTTTGAATGGCGTTACTGTGGCCCAAAGTGGCGGTAGATCAAATTCCTTCCCTGGCGTTATAAGTGCCGCGTAAAAAGGGCCGGCTTTAAATTAGGGCTGGCGTTAATAGGCCCGATAAGGTATATGATTTTCTACTAATGGTGTTATTTGTTCCTTTATTATATGTAGCAAAATTTGCATGCATATGTGATTAAGCCGATATTGTTCACATTGTGTGCATGCGACGTTCAGGGAACTGGGACAAAGCAAAGATACTTGCTATTATCGTGTTGAAGTTGAAATCAGTTGAAATCTCCCTCGATTGCTATCGGCGCCTCCGCGCTTCCCTGCGAATCTGTAATCGAGGTTAAGGTGGAACTCAGTAAACAGAACAAAATCGGATACACATGGTTGGGACTTTTAAGATATGGGGAAAATCAAGCAAAGACATAACTCACATGCTCGAAAACGTTCACAAGACAGTAAATCTAAATCAAAGAAAACTGATGTGGTCTTGGATAAATCAATTGATTCTCAAGAAATTGAATTAAATGAGGATGAAAATGATGTAACATACTGCACAGTTCTGGAACCAAACCCACCGATAATACAACGTGTCAATAAGGACCATGTGGCTACAGAGTTAAAAGGGAAGAAATTGTTATCGAAAAGGAAGAGAAAGCAGCTGGAAAAAATAGGGGAAAAGAAACGGAAAAAATCATTGGTATGGTATTAATTATAAATATATAAATGCTTTCGTAATATACAGGATATATATATATATATATATATATATATATATATATATATATATATATATATATATATATATATATATATATATATATATATATAGCATATATATATATATATATATATATATATATATATATATATATATATATATATATATATATATATAGCATATATATATATATATATATATATATATATATATATATATATATATATATATATATATATATATATATAATAATAATAATAATAATTCAATTATTTACAGTAGGCAGGAGTACATAAGTATGTGGATAGCTAATGTATAAACTAATTAAAGCCTACTACTTATAAAAACTATACTTAATACAATTATAGCAATTTATTTATACAAAAGAAAAGCTAGAATACATATGTAAAATGAGTAAGAAGATAACATATTGCAAAAGTACAATAAATTAAGCTATGTTATGAACCCGACCTGGCTTACAAATTCTCTGCACAACCTGCAGTTGCAGTTATCTTTCCATCCTTTGATTTGCCTTTTGAATGATGGGAGGGTTTTAATGTTTTTAAGTTCCTCAGGTAGGTTATTCCAGAGCTTGTCCTATGGCTCACATATATATATATATATATATATATATATATATATATATATATATATATATATATATATATATATATATATATATATATATATATATATATATATATATATATATATATATATATATATATATATATATATATATATATATATATATATATATATATATATATATATATATATATATATATATATATATATATATATATATATATATATATATTTGAGCCATTTCATGCGAGAATATGATTTAGCCATTTGAAATGGTAATTGCTTATATATTGGCATTCTGTTTTGAAGTGTTCTCATAGATAGCTTCTTGACTGTTTGGATGGTTTGCGTATAAGGCTATCTAGTCAAAGCATGGACTTTTGTGACAGCATCAAGTTTTCTGCTTGCAGTGCTTCAGAAATGTTTGCTGAGGCCATTCCTACTCAATTCATTGTGGTAAGGAAAGGGAGTAATTCTAGTATGCACTTCAATGAAGATATTAGTTAATGGCCACTGCCTGAGCCAAAAAATGTGTTTTTTTCAGTAATCATATGAATTCTTATGTTTTGAGTTTCACTGTGAGTTTCACTAGTTTATCAGTTGCATTAACTAATGCTGTGGAACAATTTCACACCCAAGTTATGGTCATAGATGACCTGAGGTATATGCTAGTATGTCTTCAAGGAAAGGAGAATATTTAAGACTATGTGAAGACTTATTACTTTGATGGAAGGATATGTTGTGTGCAATAGTTCAGTTGATGATTTAAATTCTGCTGCATACAGTTCAATCAAACAAATACTTACAACACAAGAGCAAGGGAAAAAGTAAATAAGTATATTTCAAGAGGGAAAATGTTGGTAGGGAATTACTTGAGTGCATTAAGATTTATCACTCCTTGTTAAATTTATTTGATCACAAGGATTTATCTTCATATTCTTACAAGAGTTTGTCATAGCATGACCTTGTACTTGCTGATCAGTACTCTTACTTGTCTGTTCTTTTCAGCGGTCAGATCTACTGAAATCATTGTCAGAGTATCAAGTTAGTGAAAAAGAGTTATCATTGTACCAATCATCATCAACATTAGGACAATCAACCTTGAAAGGAAAGCACAAAGAGTGTAAAGTTATCCCTGACATTATTGCTGATGCAGTACCATATGGGAAAAAGAGGAGGAAAAGAATAAAAAATCTTCAAAAAGTACAGCAACCATCACATGGCAAAAAAAGTAAAGAAGACAATATTTTAGATAGTGCTGATAAAATTAAAGAGAGTACTTCAGAAGACTCCACAAGTTCAGATGAAGATGATACCATTGGTAGCATGCACAGCACTTTTCTTGAAACAGAGGAGGAGCTGAACAAAGGTTCAAAAGAGAATTTTTGCATCTGTAAGTTTATGTGGATATTATGAAAAGTATTTAAAAAGTCTAGTTAAGGCCCAGCCTCTGTTCCACACCCAGACATTACCATTTTATGATCAAGTGAATGGTCAGAACTGTGTGACTGTACTGAAGTGAATATGCACATGTCTTCTTGTGAACATAAACAGAGGCACATTTTGTAATTAGCCAATTGAAAGGAATTCTCAACAACCAATCAGAACCCTGGATGGTCATATCACTTTGTTTACATTCTGCCTGCCACCCCCTCTTTGCAATGGGGAAACCAAAGTTGTGGAAAAAAGGCCATCTTCAATGCATACTTGCTTGAAACTTTTCCAGGTTTTAGTAGCATTTTTCTAGGGAAATAAGTTATGAATTCCTTGCAGCCCTTTGCAATATCTGCATGGAAATTTTCTACAGTGACATTCAAAGTTCATCCTTCCTAAATTGGTCTAGGTACCCAGGGAAATTGGCTCTCAGCCCCAAAAGAGCTGTTCTTAATTCACCATCAATGCCACATAATTCCTCAAGGGAGCCCTATCTCAATAGCCTCTTTTTTCCTTTTATATCTCATAAGAATATTAAAACTACAACATACTTTGGTTACACTGTGACCAAGTACAGCTAGAAAGGATGCTAGGTATTCTGGCTCCAACAGAATATGTTGCTTACAATTCAAGATATGTATAACAAGATAAGCAAAGTTCATGTCAAATTAGATGCCAAGTTTTTGTACAGGAAATAGATAAGGTAAGCATTGGACAGTTTTTAAGTGTACCAAATAGTCATAAATCTATTGTATGAACACATGCACATGACCAAATGTTCTTTACAGCTAATGTTAGATGAAGTTTCTAAAACTATTAGTCAAATAGAGCAATAAAAGGAAAGAATAAAATAGATGGTACACTGCTAGTAGTTTAATAAGCTTGCCCCACCAGTTGAGTGAACAAAATAAACTGACATTGTTACCTCCAGTATTATTCTATTAGTTATAAAGCCTAATCAATTTGAAGTTTATTTCTTATTTCAATTTCAACTTTGTCTCTCCCACCTCTGACAATTAGATAATGATTTGCAAATTACTGTGAAACAGTCAAAAAATATGTTTCATCGAGGATAATGAGACTTCATCAGAAAGCCATTGCAAATAATTCTAATTCACTGAATGGCAACTTTACAACTCCGTTTCACTCAGCAATAAGTTTGTAGCAAAAGATGCTGCCATGATGAAACAACTGTATGTTACAGAGGAATTTTAATTTTCTTTGTCCTCCTTCTCTTGTCGGTTTTTGTCATGGTTAATGTGCAAATCATTACCTAGTTTTTTGGGATGGGAAGAGACAAAGTTGCAGTTACAATAAGAAATTAATTTCAGTTCAACAATGCTATTAAGAAAGGGCTCCCTTGAGGAATTTTGTGGTATTCATGGTGAATTATGAGCAGTTATTTTAGGGGTTGAGAGCCACTTTCCCTGGGTATCTGGACCTATCTGACATACAATTTAGGAAGGATGAAATTTGAATGCCACTGTAGAAAAATGTCATAAAGCTATTGCTTAGGACTGTGAGTAACTCATATCTTATTGCCTTAGAAAAATGCTACCAAAAACTAGGAGAGTTTCAAGCAAGTATGTATTGATGATGGCCTCTTTTGTGCAGCTATGTTTTACTATTGTTAGAGGGGGTGAGAGGCAAAATGTAAACAAGTAACATCACTGTTCAGGTTCCTGATTGGTTGTTGAGGATCGCTTTTGATTGGATATTGCAAAATTTTCCTCTGCTGTGAACATACTGCTTCAACATACTCATCAGCAGATCTCTAAATCATATATGAATGAATCATTCCTTTTTCTAGCTGTTGGTAATGGTTGTAATAGTTTGAGAATAGCACACATGTCGTTTTGCCAATAGCTCCTAAAAATGTCAACTTGTTCACTCCCACAACAGGTGGCATCCTGATAATTGCATGTTTGGTTTGACACTACCATTGAATTATTCGATGCTATCAATTGGCATGTACATTAAAGAACTACATGAGGATGTTTTGGGATGAACTTGTCCCGTCCTCAGCTAAATCAATGGATATAAAAAGGGTCTGTTTACTTCATGTAACATGTAGGTATTGTCTGTGAATTCATCTCAGTCAATTTCCATTTTTAGCAAAATCTGCAGTTGTTGAGGTACCAAAGGAGGATCTCACAAGAAAAATTGATAATGATGTCCCAGAAAGAGATATGCCAGAACAGAAGGAAATTACTAAGGATCCAGCCATCTTTGTGGAAGTAACTCGAACCCAGGAAATACAGGTATCACTCCCTGTTCAATTTGCAATGGATCTTTGACTAGTATTCCCTTGCTCTGAAACAGAATCTTAATTTTAGGATAAAATTTTCGACAGGTACAACTGTAGTGCATAGTATTGTTCTGTTTACCTCAGAATACCTTGGATTAGTAGTGCGACCCTATGGTTTGAGAGCAAGAAAAATAAGCCGTAGAAACTTTCAAACAAAGTGAACCACGATGCTGTGAGAACCTTTTCATGCTTTCAACAGGATTGCATTTCATAACATCAAAAAAGCTCTTGTTGCTTACCCATTTCATGCCGTTATAAATCTGGTTGCATAGTGTACAGAACACTTAGAGAATTAAAAAACATTTCTTTCCATCATTCACCAAAACTCTATTTACCGTAGAAAGAAAGGTCTCTGCTGTAAAAGCAAAATTTCAAGGGCGTGCCACTTTCATCGAGCATCACCCACTTATAACTGCACATTGTGCCAAAAACTAACGCAATGAAATGTTACTAGTAATTACCGTAGCCACTTTTATTTGGTTTTGAAATTTTTACGTATTAAAGCAAGAAAGCAGTGGCCATAGTAGTTCATTTTGACATTCAGGATCCTCCAGCTAGCCAATTTATTCGTAAATTTATACATTTTGCAACCTTTGCGGGTCGATACAAATGTCTAGCAGGGCGTCTGCCAAATCAGGGAATTCAGGGAAATCGGGGAAAAATTTGGGAAGCTCGTCAGGCTTTAAAATTCCAGGGAATTCGACCAACTCTGGAGACAATAAGGGAAATTGCTTGTCTCTGCTTCTTCAATAAATCAATTTCCTTATGTGCTGAAAAACTACCAAGAAACAATTCTGCATATAATGAACCATTTAAATCATTCAGAAATGAATCCTTGTTGCTGCATTCTGAAAGAGAGTGTCCTTGAAATTAGTTTCAAAACATGTAATTCAACTGACGTAAAAGGATTCTTGGAGAATTGACCTCATACTTGCCGTCTTTTCTTCTTATTCTTATCGAAGCATTCTCATTAATGCCTGAGAACTGTAAAAACCCTTCAACTTTTGATATACAACTTTGAAATTATACTATTGCTGCAAATTCAGAACGACTATGAAGCAGACTATGAATCCAAAAAGTTGCCGCTTTCACTTCAAGCCAACAAACAGAAATGAAGTATGGGCGATTCTAAGAAAGATCAAAAGAAAGAAGGCCCCTGGCCACGATGATATCCCAACATGTATGCTTATAGATGGGGCAGATAAAATATCTGCACCCCTTTCAGAAATGATAAACCATTGTTTAGATACGTCAGTTTTTCCTTCCGATGAAAAAATCGCCAAAGTAACTCCAATTTATAAGTCTGGTGAAAGATCTTTAATGGATAATTACAGACCTATATCAGTGCTTCCAGTCCTGTCAAAAGTCATTGAGCGTGTAGTACACCAACAACTTTACGACTATTTGGAAAAAAATAAACTGCTTTCTAGACGATAATTTGGTTTCAGAAATAGGTCGTCGACCCAGCATGCAGTTACGCTTTTCTCAGATTCAATCAGGAAAAATATGGACAAGAGCCTCATGACTGGTGCAGTATTCATTGATTTAAGCAAGGCATTCGATACTGTGGATCATGCACGGCTTCTGTCTAAACTATTGATTTATGGCATCAAAGACAGAGAAATGTCATGGTTTAGTAATTATTTGTTTAACAGAAAGCAATATGTTGCAATCGATGGGCAAAGTTCTGAAATGCAAGCAATTTCTTGTGGAGTACCGCACGGATCTATCCTTGGTCCATTGATGTTTATATTGATAATAAATGACATCGAATCAAATCTAAAATTGTGTAATATAATTCTCTATGCTGCTGATACCGTCTTGTTCTATGCTGGAAAGACAAGGACTGAAATTGAGAATATCTTGGGCAGTGAATTACAGCAGATTGCTCATTGGCTCAATGAAAATAACCTTGTTATAAATAACCTTGAATCAGGGAAAACAGGGTGGAAATCAGGGAAATATCAGAGAAAATGACTTCCTTGATTTGCTGATACCCTGTCCAAGTCGCAGTATGATCAAAAAGAATACTGATGATTTAGCAAGTATCAGCTATTCCAATGTTTGCCGTTATTTATTGTAAGCTAGAATTTATGTTGTAGATTGAAATCGCAGCTTTTTGATGAAGATTAAGACGAGAGTGGCGACAAAAAGAGACCACATTTAGATTATTTGACGACTATTCCATGATATTTTACTTAAAATGACTATTCCAAGAACTAATCCGGTGTAACAATAAACGTTTCGACTCGTGCTCGAGTCATCTTCAGTATGAGGATGCTGGATGGATACTTACTGAGATGGATTAGGATGAGGATACTCACTTTATATTTCGGTCTCATCCAGTATCCTCATACTGAAGATGACTGGAGCACGAGTCGAAACGTTTATGGTTACACCGGATTAGTTCTTGGAATAGTCATTTTAAGTAAAATATCATGGAATAGTCGTCAAATAATCTAAATGTGGTCTCTTTTTGTCGTCACTCTCGTCTTAAGCTAGAATTTCTTGTCGTTCTATAAGCTGCTAGGGAAAAATAGTAAAGGGAATTCAAAGCAACCTTGTTCTAAGCATTTTATGAATATATCTTAACTGAAGCCACCTTTCTCTGTGAAACGCGTGAGATCGTACATGAACGCGATTGCACTTGCTATTCATTTCATTCATTTTATAATATTTACACAGTGGGGCCCTTCTGATCATTACGAAGCCTGATGCACAGGGAGCCATGTTTTAAAGAAAAAGTAAGATAGAAAAGTTTTATAATAGCTAATTCAATCCTAAGGATAACAATAAAACGAGTGTATATTTACGATAGATAAAGTAACTAGATAAAGACAACTAAATGGGTATCAAGCTCTAATTTTGGCTATCAAATTCATTTTTGATTTTTAGCTTTCTCCTGAATGTGTCGTTTGATTATGCAGCTTTTATATCATTACTCTTGAGTCACGAATAGGCGTCTCTCCCCTGCTTATTAATTTTTTGAAAACAATCCACCGAGGACATCCTTATTCCAGGCCCCCAGTTTATTATCTTTGTGTCAGTAATCCGATTGAGTAGTAAGTAACGTGAGAAAATCGTGTTTTCCACATTGTTTACAATTGAAATATGTTGTAAAACCCATCCATAGCTATTTTAATTAGAGAAATTTTCCACCCACTCCGGGTGACTGATAGATAGATATTCAGGTGCTTAATTTTTGTCTTGTGCCTGTATCACATGACCTCCAAACTGAACAAAGGAATCTAAAGTGTGCCTTAATGAACGCTACATATAACGTTTTCAAGGTTTCTTGAGGTAAGAATTTTCTTGCGTTCTTGATAGTTCACGTGTGATGTATCGCACGCCATGTCACAAGGACTTCTGAGTGCAGAATAGCGTGCGATGGGTAGCATTGGAATTTCGAAAAAACATATACTCTTGAAGTCCCGTGTGGACTTCTTACATTTCTTTTTCATGCCTCGCGGTCCAGCACATATTCTATGTTAAATAAACACTATTGAATTCTGAACTTTAAGGTTAAAACCAGGCCATGTGCTTGATTTTTGGTGAGAGGCTTTCACTGGCAAATGTTTGAAGGCTATTTTTTCATATAGTTTAGCGTACCCTACTTTGAATTAATTTATTTTAGAGAATTCGATATTCAGAAAAATTACCCCATGTTAAGAACTTTGAAGCATAAAACTGTGAGAACTCCTAAAACTTATTGCCAATTATCCCTAAAGAGTTCCGTTTGTGTTTCTAACGACCAGATCTACTGTCTCATTCCAAGGCATATCAGTGCAAGTACTTTAGGCAGTAAGATTATCGTTTTCATATTCATTCCAACTTATCCATAAGACTAACATTTTGTATGAAGTAGTGCCAACTAATCACACCAACGGTTTTAGCTCGTGAATTATTTCATTTAGTGATATGCAGCTTTGAGAATTATTCAAAACTAATATTAGCTGCTAGGTACCACATGCAACCCATTGGGAGGTTTTTTACATATAACGATGCGCAAGTATTTTTCAACGATAGGGATACACCCTCCCATTATGATAGTTCATGTGAGTAGGACTGGAAACTTGAAGAGAGTTTTCGAGTAAGAGCAATTAAAGTACAGAACAGCTTTCAAATGCTGTATTACACCTCAGTGGTTGAAATTTTGTTATGTGTTGATTTCAGTCAACCTTTTTTCTCTCTTATACTTTACTACTGCCTTTAAATTTTGCCAATTATGTTATTGCCTTTAGTCTTGAACCAAAATGATTATTAATTTGGCGATACTAGACTTGCCTAGTTTGAGTATTTATTCAAGATTTCGTTTTCTGCAGGCAGTACGGGTTCTCTTGCCAATTTTGGCAGAAGAGCAGTTAATTATGGAAACTATAAAAGAAAATGATGTTGTTGTACTATCTGGTGAAACTGGTAGCGGTAAGACAACACAAGTGCCACAATTCCTTTATGAAGCAGGATATTCGTCTCATAGGTATGAGTTTGTATTTGATTTATGACTTGATTTCACATAGAACATTAACCTTACTTGTAGTAGTGCATTGGCCAGTATTAAGCTTCCTGTAAAATAAGTGTATATTGTCATATGTATGATGTACATTTTCCAGAATAATTTTGTTTCTGTTTATGGGTGCATCTTTACACAGTAATGTTACTCTTACTTTTTATTTCTCTGTGTTGCAATGCATTATTCTGTGGCAGAGACCCTGATCTCAATGGAATGTCATCACAATCAAATAACATTTCCTATCACAACAAGTGTCTAAATTGCCCACTTTGTTTCGAAAGGTCTAAATCAATTTCCTCGAATTCAAATAACTTCGCTGTTTTATTAAATTTGATATGACAAGGTACATATTTTGAGGTCAGTAAAAAGACCCGAAGGATTTTGCTTAATCTAAAGTGGAAGAGGATGCTACACCTCTCGTGTCTAGTCCAATTCTTATCCCCCCCCCCCCTATGTAAATTCTGGGGATCTGTCATTACTGTGAATGTCTTAAGTAAAGCAAATAGCATTCAATAAGGAATGGAAAATGTACAGAAAGTACGCACCAACCATGAGCCATCCCTCATTGTCATTTGAGAAATAAGTTTCATTTACAGAGTTACAGAAAGTGTTGAATAACAATTGCGCTTGATGGTACATAGAATGTTGTGTCAAGCAGAAATAAAGACAATCATCATGGCATAATTGACTGATAAATAACGGCAGAGAGGATATGAATGCATGAATAAGGAATTTGATTATCATCTGAATTCTCTAGGCACTGATGGGCAGCATTTTTTGATTCTATTATCTGTAGCATACTGTCTGGTGGCACAGTTTTCTAAGATATTTCATATTAACTTAAGATAGCACATTGCACAAAGAAGCTCCTTGCTCATTGCGAAATATGATGTATTTAGATCTAGGAATAAATGTTTGTGGGACTAAGGTGGATTCATAATAGTATACTCTATGCCGCATAAATTAGCTGGACTGTAAAAGTATTATGGCCTCCTGTCTTCCATAGTAACGTATATCTAGGAGCTTATGTTTTACTGTTGCCCTTCATTGTTGTATTAGGATTTCTTGTATAAGTAGGTGATTTGTCAATTTTAGTAACCATTCAGGAATGATTGGTGTAACTGAACCAAGAAGAGTAGCAGCAGTGAACATGTCAAAAAGAGTTGCAACTGAAATGGACGTTGATTCAAGGTATTCAAAAGTTTTGTATGTTACAAACTGTCTTTTATTTATTCCGTTTTTGAAATTTTGTTGCAAGTTCAAATTAGTTGTCATACAGTTGTATATTTTGCAGATTTATTTGTTGTTTGTTTCTTTAATTTATCAATCATGATTTCATTATTTTGAAAACCACTGACTGGCTGTTGTATGAAAAGTTATTTTTCTTTGATGACAGAATGAACTTTAGTTATCATAGATAAAAAGCATTGCTTTATTGGTTCTTATTAGATTTGTTGTTATCGAATAATAAATGAAAGATTTGCTTTTTGACTCTGTTGGAAAATGTGTCCTATATTTATTGCGGGGAATGATCTGCAGATAATACCCGGATTTATTGATATGCCACATACCCTCATGAGTTCCATTATGAGCTTTTGGTCCTTTTCCTCTCAGTTTTATTTTGTTTCGCAACATTCAGAATTATAGGGCAAACAATATCATTTTCAATGACTTGTTCTTTGGATCTGTGCTCCATCCTCAGGCTCTGCCTTCATTGGTTCCTTAACTAGTGAGTTGTTTGCAAGTTATGAAAGTCATCTGATGTGAGAATGGAAGTTGATTCTTTTGTCTTTATATTTTTCTTATTCAAATATGAAAATATTTGATAATTAGAACCACAACGAATAATAATGTGAGAACCAAAGCGAAAAGAACAACCTTTTTATAAATGTTTCTTCAATTAATTGACATATTCATGACAACGGCAAATAATGATTTTTTTCTAGTGTTGTATCCTATCAGATAAGATATGAAGGCAATGTCAAAGGTATACACGAGTGGAGTAAATGTGTAGATGCTTGTTTGTGGGTGTATAGTCTCTCTTCTCATTTCATCTGTTATTGTATTGTGGCGATTAGAATCGTGAAAACTGTGTTGCGAATGCTAAAATGCAGCCAGCTCAACTTGCCGTCCTCGTTTAGATATTCTGCAGCCACTTTACCGGAAGGAATCTATTAAAGTGTTACAATAAGAAGAAAACAGTAGGAACACATGGTGTCCACACCAATGATACAAATAGCAAGAATAGTAGATATTCAACTTTTTATAAATGACATTAGATATAGATGGATACTTACTAGAAGATTGAAAAACTGGATTGAGCCAAGCAGAATGCTGGAACTATTCAGTTCTCCATTATTAGAGGCCGCCTCTTTTGATTTATAGACTATATTTCAAAACTTTTTAGCCATTATTTTTCAAATATGGACATTTGTTTGTTAGAAATTTATTTGACAAACCGGAACTGTGACCCTCAACCAATTAATTCTTTGTAGATACAACAAAAATCAAGTTCATGACTGATGGTGTCTTACTGAAAGAAATGGAAACGGTATCATTATTTACATCAATAACTTCATTATCGAGTTTCTTATAGGATTTTGTTTCCAACGTTTATTCGTTTACTCGAGTGTAATTCAGATTTTCACTGAAGGTTTCAACACTGTTTCGTATGGTATGATGTTGTTTCATGTAACAGGAACAGTTGAAAACTTCGTTGACAGTTGAAAGTGAATCAAGAATAGTAATTTGTGCATTTTGCGCAGAATTGCTTTCAATCTAATGTTTTATTTCATTTTGCAATGAAAAATAGGCACAATAGAAAACTGTTAATTACCGCCACAAAGATTGCCCTTGCGCCAGTAGTGTAAATTTGTTAGAATATTACCAATGCAACGCTACCGATCAAAAACACCAAGCCATTTGTGTATGACAGAGGTTCAAAGCATATTGCTATTTAACCAGCAGCACATTTTTCGGTTGGACTAGTTTACAAAGGATTGAATGAATCAAGTAGTGTCTACGTAATGCCTACGTCTAGCTCACGGATGCAACAGGCACGCTGATTGATTTGATCTTTACCTCCTAGTTGTCCTCCAAATGTCTCCTCTAGGAACAAGAAACTGTACTGGAACAGGAATCGGAAGTTATGTAACAAGATCAGGTCACAATCCAAAACATTCCAAGCGGCATAGTCTATTGCATGATCATAACTGTATATATTTGATGCTTGGATATAGTTACCAACTCTCATACCAGCTGCTAGACTATAGTTCTTCTTGGAAATCAAACAGAATGGCTCTTAAATCTTAGCTCTAGATTGCGAATCAGGTGATTGGATGCATTTGGAAAATAGCTTTACACCTTGATATGCAGATATGTATTGAATACACGGAAGGTCTTGTACTTGATGGTTTGAAATGCCAATAATAAAAAATGCAAGAAATGAGTAAATCTTTGCCTTAGCTTTGTATGGGCTAGCATAGCAAGGGACAGCGTAAAACAGGCGGATGCTAATTTAGGGACGGTATAAAAAGGCCCGATAAAATAACAGTATTTTTACAAATGCTGATAAAGTAAATTTTTACATATAGCAGCCTTCTTCTTTGATCTTTGCAAGGTGGTTGATGCCATGATGATGAAACAGACCATTATATATTACCAAAATCAATTCATATCACAATAAGTACTGTTTGTATTGCCTGACATCTTTTCTTCTCAATAGGGCAGAATTAATAGATCTCAACGGCAAGCGCTCTAGGTCGGCAACTTTTCAGCTGGATTTTGCCTAGGCTTCATCCAAGGACAGCTGTTTTGTTACGATTGAGAAGGGCTCACTCGTCGAAGATTGGCGTTTCTTAAGGGACTGGGAGAGTTTTAAGTGTATTAGTAATTAAACCTTCTGCAAGTGTTACGATATTTATTGATGGATTGAAAACAGTATATTTTATTCCCCTATTTAATAAATCTTTGTTGCATCATGCGACCCTGCTTTCTATGATTCATGCTTTAACTAATAGAAACGATGCAATTTAAATTCTACTTTGGATGAGAAAGGAGATTGTTGCTCTACATAAACTGGATTTGTTTTTTTGACAGACGCATCATCATTTTGATACTAAGGAGATCATTTCCATTTTCCGGTTATAGGACTTTTTATTAAAGAAATATTCAGTTATAATAATCGACGAAGCCCATGAAAGGAGTGTTTTCACTGACATCTTAATTGGGCTCTTGTCAAGAGTTGTACCCCTGAGAAAAAAGGTGAATCATTCTATTTATTGTTCAGTATTTCTGTAGTGTTGAACAAAATTCTTTATCATTATTTCTAGATCTCTTGTTTGATGAACATGGAAGATGAAATCTTTGTGAATTTAGTTAGATTTATTACTAAACTGAAGTTGAAAATAATGCACAATATGATATTCCTTATTAGCTGCTTGAGGTTAATGACTTCCATCTAGTGCCGTTATGGAAATGAATGTTAACTGCTATTAAGTGGATCTCATACGATCATAATTGTGTTTTATTTTTACCAAGTAACGCTATTTTTAGCAACATAATTGAATATACCCTTGGGTTTTGTTCTGTAGTGTTATCTGAAAAGTTATTGAGTCAAATATTGCTTTTGTGCTAGACGGTGGTTTGTGTCATGTTTCAACAAGTTCTTGTTTTCATTATTATGTAGAGATATAGTATTTACAGTTCTATATCTTTGACTTATTTATTTACCAATGCGATCGATCAATATGCAAGCAAAAGCCTTCTCTCAAGTAGAACTGCTTTTTCAGTAACTGACTTTCATTTTCTCTTGTGTTGATTTCAATAGTTCCGTAACTTACATGTTAATCTGTTTTATTTTACGCTTTTAAAAGGTATCTCAGATTTGCACGTTAAATGAACTGAATTCCAAGTATATGACATAATCGTGCATACAACAAAAAGAATCTATTTATACATCTTAATTTGAATGCTGTTTATAGTATCAATCCACATATGTTCCTTTTTCTCCTCTTTCCATCAAAATCCCGTTATTGTTATTGCATGCAGTTGCACTTATTTTTCTTACTATTGCTGTATCCTTTTCACAGAAAGGAATCACACTCAAACTCATAATTATGTCAGCTACACTAAGAGTAGAAGATTTTGTTGAGAGCAAAAGGTTGTTTGCAAAGCCTCCACCAGTGCTAAAAGTTAGTTTGTTGAATCAATTCTATTTCGCGCGTTATCAAATTTTTATATAACTAGTTTCGTTCTTTCTAGTTTTATTTTCCGACTTACCTAAGCCCTTTCACTTTGTAGCTTTGAGTTTTTGAAGAGCTTTTAATTCTGTTTTATTAAAACACCGATTTGCTTTAGTATGCAATATTTTTTATTTCTGGTGTATTCTACAGCTAGCGAGCCATGTGTTATACTTAAGTCCTTAGTAAGAAGGAAAATTGCAGTTACTACGATGTGGGTGGTGATTGATGCCGTAGCTCTGCAAGTAATGGTATTGTCATCTGAAATAAATCGTACGTACCCGTTGTCTTTACAGTCCCTTACCTAGCTTGTTTGATGGGAGTGATACTTTGAATTCTTCTGGTTTGCAGCATAGTTTCAATTTGAAAGTTGGTGATTGATGTCTGAATTTTTTGTGAAAGTTTATTTGTTACTGTGCATTCTTGTTTTTAAAAAATATCTGATGAACCGTCAAGGCATCCAAATTTACCAGTTTCCGTATTTTACAGATTGACTCTAGACAATACCCTGTTACAGTTCATTTCAACAAAAGGACGCCTGATGACTATGTTACAGAAGCTTATAAAAAGGTGTGTATTAATAAATTTCATCATGGTCATAGAGCTATTAGCTTCCAAATGTGAAAGTGTATTATCATATTAATTTGAATAAGCGCCTCTACTTTTAAGAGCCCATTGTGGTCGTACAGAAGGTACGGATCCTTTGAGGGTCGGTGGGTAGGTGTGGTCAAAGCATACACACGCGTACAGGGTGGGTGGGTTGGTAAAAGTCAAAACGTCGTGCAACAGTAATTACTTCAGAAAAAGTGAGAACTTTATGCATTTTGTATTCATTATGTATAAAGCTGATGCTAAAACTGGGCAAAATTTTTCAAGGAATATCAAAGGTGGGTTGGTTAAATATCAAACAAAAATTCGTGCGCTCATACAGGGATGGGTGGGTTGATTGAGTCAAAAGCGTACTCGCACGTACAGGGTCGGTTGGTTGGTTGATTGAATACTTGATGATTTTGGACGTACGTACTTTCTGGATGATTCCATTTAGAATATATGCCAAAGTTGAAATAACTATGAAGCTCTCAGGACCGTAGAGACCAATCTTGGAGAACATGAAATACATTTAGCTCTGTGGTCAACTAAAATGAACAGAAATACCTCAGTAGCCATTCAAATACCTTTGCATATAAGAAGGAATGGCAACTGCTAATCTCAAGAGTATCAAATGCAAATGATTGCCAGCAGGAGTGGAATGGTTTTAGACGGGAAATGAGTTGTTTTTTCCTTAGAATCTGCTTTGGTGATCCCCAAATGCTCCATGTCACATATGTTTATGCTAGGGGTACAGAACGTAGAAGCTGTATATTTATAGTTGTACGCTACAGAGGAACAGGAGGAAGAGGCTTGGCGAAGATCGAACGCCTTGCAAATTTAAACTTATATGTATTACATTCTGTCATAAGCCTTTTTGCTTTGATATGAATTGCAAACGAAATGAATCTAGAAGGGGAACACATGAAGTCAGAAGGAATTTCTCATCAACATCTGATATCAGGATTTTTCCCAGAGAAAGTGATTATATTAGAATGTATTATTTCTTGTAATGATGTGTAATTCTATGTTCTCGTTCATTCTGCGGATCTTTCATTAAAATATGGAATGATCTTCATGTTGAAAATCGGCACTTAAATTACATATTAAGAAAAATTACAGCCATCATCATTCGATTCACCTACTATATTTTCTGCATGAGAAACAAATCATGGACTAACCCTGATCTTCTAACGTACTAAGAATTATAGTTAACGTCTAACCTCACTGCTTATTGACTTGTATTGCTTAATGGTTCTTTATGCTTGATTCTTGTTGACTATATTTGTAACCTTTTCTGCCAGATACAAATTACTTATAATTAGATAGATTTGTATTTGTTTTAGTAATTTTAATATTCACATGAGAAGTTTCAAGCAAAATTCTTAAACCGCTCGAACAGAACATACTAGGCGCCTTGAACATGAGCTAACTTCACAGAGTAACACTTTGTCTTGATGACTCCCTCAAACTGAAGCGCCTTGGTATAAATAAATCATTTGCAATCCGAATCCTGCTGGATGGCATCTTAGCCAAACTTCCGATTGTTCCTTCTGCTTTTGTCCTGAAAGTTTGTTAAGTGTTGTTGTAGGCTTCAAAACGTTCCTTGGTGAAGGACATTTAAATGACGTCATAATCCAGAATTGCAGTTTATTTCCAACTCTTTACAGTCAATTGTTGGTTCTACCTTATATGTTGACCTACCAGGCTTTCTCTCTCCCACCATCAGATTTTATTTTGCCGCAGAAATAAACCTTGGACCTATACTGATTTGATTTGGTTCTAGTCGATTATAGCTTCTTGGTTTTTTCCGTTTGCTTGTTTGTTTGTTTATTTGTCACCTGTAACTAGGCTAGTCAATTCAAACTGCCTGTAATATTGAGGCTTGATATTGTATGATAAAGTATGAAATATATGGATGAAATTTACAGCCTATCAATTTATTTAAAGTTGGCTAACAGAAGATACATTGCTATAATCAACTAAATAATCTGCGATATATAAATATTCAGGCTAAAAATAGTAATTGAAATAGTGAATTCATTGAATAAAAATGTGAATACGCAGAACACAAAGTTAAAAGTTAAGAGTTTAACAGTAGTTTGTATTGTGAATATGTTTTGTGGAGCTTGATCACTGCTAGCGAGTTTTGATTAATTTTGATGTAAGAACTTGAGGATATTTTCTTAGTCATTACATAATGGTAATCCTTTTACTTGTTCTTTATATTATTGCAAGTAGCGCATTAATCAGTCGGCTTTGCGTTGAATAGGTGTGCAAAATCCATCGAACGTTGAAAGCTGGTGGCATCCTAGTGTTCTTAACTGGTCAAAATGAAGTTCATGCTTTGTGTTACAAACTAAGGAGAACGTTCAACAATGAATTAGGAAAGAAATGTAGTAAACAGGGAAATATGGCGAATAATAATTTTTGCAAGAAGAAAAAAGCAACAAAGTTCAGCTTAGACAAGTATGTATTTTTTCTTTATATGCTAGATTAATGCATACTGTATCTTGCTTATATGTTACGATTTTACATGAGTTGAGCTGTAAATTTAGTTGGGGATTTACTGGAATAGTTATAAAATACTTGAAAAGTCTGTCGGTACTACAGAACTTCACTATAGCACAAAAAAGCGGGAACATTCTTTTTGTATACTGAAAGCTTTTTTCGTCCGCCGCTCACCAGAGTATGAAACGTCGGATAACGACCGAAAGGTGAACCGAAATATATAGCCAGATGCGGGTGCACGTGATATGATGAATAATGTGTCTATTTGGCCCTATGATTGGCCAATTAGCACCTATTCACCATTGTTTACTTGAAGGGTCCAAGTGCGAAAATGAACTCTTTGTTTATGCAAGACTGGGTTTTGGGGGTGGGGGTCAATGAATTAGCTCTGCTATAAGATCCCTTCCCAACCAGTTAGGAAAAATTTGGTTAAGTTGTTCTAATTTCATTTTTTTTTATCTCGTTCGATTAGTCAATTGTATATTCCTTTGTTCATGTTCTATCCTATAATTCCTTGTTGGTTTAAAATAAATATTCTTATGCTGTTATGCTCTTATGCTCTTAAATAAAAGGACGGTCTTGCTTGCCCAATGATTCGATAATTATCGTTTGTATATGTTTTTGGCGCTTTCTGGATTTGTAATAAGATGTTGTCCTATGGCGGAATGACAAATCATTTTAGGATTATTGTTTTTGCAAATACGAGGTGGCTGTTCTCTTACTATATTGCTTTTCTTCCTGATGCTCATGGGAACATGTTGTTTTATTCTGTCCGCTAGCCGGCTATTGCCTCTGCGTAGCGTGTCCTACGTACCGAGCTTCAGTTCACCTTTCTGTCATTATCCGACGTTTCATACTCTGACGAGTGTCGGACGAAAAAAGCTTTTAGTATACTAAAAGAATGTTCCTGCTTTTTCATGCTATAGTATAGTTATAAAAGTGAATAACACAATATGTGTGCTCTTCTGTCATGATGAGAATACATAATCTGGGGTCTTTTTCAGCTACTTCGAAAACTTTAACTAATCTTCAAAGTGGTTGTTTAGCTATTGTATTTTGAATGCATTTATGATATATAGGACTTCTTTCAAACTTTTATAGAATCCTATTTCTATGTTAATTTTCCGTTTTCGAATTAATCTCAATTTGTTTATTGCTCCATTATTAAACCAAAATTTGCCTCAGAAGCTGACTAATGGCTACTTTCTCTAATGGCTACTTTCTCTAATGGCTACTTTCTCTAATGGCTACTTTCTCTAATGGCTACTTTCTCTAATGGCTACTTTCTCTAATGGCTACTTTCTCTAATGGCTACTTTCTCTAATGGCTACTTTCTCTAATGGCTACTTTCTAGTTACCCAGATGTACCAGCGAATAGTGGCTGTGATGAAGTAGATGATTACTATGATGAGAACGAGGATGCAGACGAAGAAGTTTGTATTTGTTTGCTATTTCTGTCTCTTACATAAGCAGCCTTTGTTTTACCATTCAGATAGATATAATGTGCATATATTATAAATCGAATTTAAATAGTTCTTGAAAACTCCTGCTTGATTAAGAGCTGAGATGAGAAAACCACTATGAGAATGGCAATAGAAGCTAGAAGTAATGCCTCGTGTGTGTAAACCATTTCATTCAACAAATCAGAGTACACAAAAGTATTCAAAGCAAATGGATATGAACCATATTAGAACGTTTCCAGATGAACTCTCCCCATTTTTAGCTATATGAGTATAGGAAAATGGTGGTCTAAATGTTTTCTATACTCATGCAGTTGAAGTTGGGAAAAGTTCATCCAGAAACTCTCAGATTTAATTTATATCGTTACTTTGTTCCTAGTTGTTTTTCTCAGACTCAGAATCAGATTTAATTTTCACTTCATTGGGGTCAGAAAAGCTAAATTAGCGATCGGAAGATGAAATGCAATTCTCAAAACACAAGAATAAATGTCAAGAAGCTTCAATAGAGATACGAGAAGCTTTCTGGTATTGAAGGAGAATTTTTAAAGCTAGTTGTAAATGGAACTTGTAGCTTGCTGCTAGCGAACCTTGTGTAGTAGAAAAAAATCGAATTTTGATGTAGTGGAAATACCTGTCTGTGGCTCAACTCATATCATAATTGCAAGGCAATCACAAAGATTTTAATCTCTTAGAAGATTTCGATAGCATACAGAAGGAAGACTGAGAGCGGGTGGAACAGGGTCGAAGGACAGTAAATGAATTTGCATCAGCAAGGGGGTTTGACCCAACTTCTGGTTAATAGTTTTCGGACAATGAAGCGGGTGAATTTTCCAGCCAATATAGCAATCTACCTAGTCGGTATGGTTTGCTTTTCTGTAAGCGTTTCACAGCATTTGAGCGATAAATAATATAGGCCTTTAAAGAACGTCTTCTTCATACTTTGCTTTTCGCATGTATGTGTGTTTGAGTCAAAACTCATTTTATAAGAGTCTCAATTTGCATACGGCTGCTTTATTCGCTTAGAAACATTGCCAAAAACAGTAGGGATCCGTTAAGTTTGTACATCTCATCAAAGTCAAAGCGCATTTTTCTTTTATCTATATTTTCTGCAGTTAGCAAGTATGTTTTGGCTTGATTAGCGATGGAGCTGTTTGATCTTTAATCGCCCTGCAATCATTAAGAAACGTTTTACAATATGTCGATGTGATGCTTTCCAGTGTGTGCAACTTCCTCCAAGGAACTCTTCTGAGACTTAAAACTAATCTTTTCTTGGAAATTTGTTCTTCAACTGTAAGTGATATGAGTTGAGATGCAATAGCTGTATACAGAACTCTCCATTGGCCTCTGCTTGGTATATCATATTGTTTCTCTGCACTTGTGACTAACTTGGAACCAATGTTAAGGCTTTTATTCTTATCCTACTACTACTTTTTACAGATTGATGAATATGATGACAATGCTGATTGCGGTGTGTTAGATGATTGTATAGAAAATGAAGCACCTCTTCATGTTCTTCCGCTGTATTCTCTTTTGCCGAGCGAAAAACAGGCTAATGTAAGATAAGCCATTTACTCATTTGCTGTCTAGACCTGTATATATATAGAAGGAATAATATATTTATATACAGAAGGAATAAACCAAAAATACACTTGTCTGTCGGGTATACGTTTCGGGTAAAATCTTCATCAGTACTGACAAAGATTTTAGTCGACACGTATACTCGAAAGACAAGTGCATTTTTGGTTTATTCGTTCTATGCAATTTGTATACTGCTTGTATGTGGCTGAGAATTTGTTTGTTTATATATATAATATATATATATATATATATATATATATATATATATATATATATATATATATATAAATATAAATATATAAATATATATATATATATATATATATATATATATATATACATATATAGATTTAGCTTAACTTCTCCTTGTTTGTATAGAATACACAATTGTGCTGAAATTTCCTGTAATATACTGGTCATTAAGTTTAAGCCACACTTCAATTAGTTGATAAGCAAATATAGTCCGACCCCAGCATTCAAAGTCATCTTCCTACCTGAAAGTTCTCCCATTAAACTGCCAGCAAGTTGGATGGCTATTTGTGTTTGTGTGCATAGTTAACCCTTACCAATTAAAAGTATATAGTAGTGCTACATGCATTTGAAACTGTTGTTCTTTACATTTGTACTGTAAAAGCTAAATTGTTTGAAACTTCTAATTTAAGCAGATTTAAACTTTTCTGTGATTTTTGGTAATAACTCCAGTTGCTTATTTGCCTGTTTGTAGTTTATTTTTCGTATCTTATAGCTGTGTTTTATTACTTGTGGCTCTATCGAATCTCTGACTTATTTGTGAGCACTCATATTGTTTATATAATTCAGGAATTTGATTGCAACATCTAGGATACGTATGCTTTTCAAGTGTCATGATATATCAATGTATCATTCGTTCAATAGGTATTTCGACCATGTCCAGAAGGAACTAGGCTATGTGTTGTATCAACAAATGTTGCCGAAACCTCACTAACAATACCTGGGGTTAAGTATGTTGTCGATTGCGGAAAGGTAGATATTTGTCGTAATATTTGCCTTTGCAGCCACTCAGTTGATAGATATTCTAAGTGAAATTAGCAGCTGATTTGGCAATGTTGCATTCTATATTTTTCGTTTCTACTCATTTTTCTATTTCAAAGGCGACACTTTGTCGTGTTACCTGATCTTCCATGTGCTTGTCTGCGTTTAAGGATATTAGGCCCCCTTTACAAAGTACTTTATTTAATTATCCTGTTGGTGTTGATGGAACAAGCAATGTGCTCTAAACATGCTCTGTCTGATTGTGTATTTTGACTGATTGTTAGTTGCACGACTATCTTAGGGTGTAAATCGATTTTTGAGCATTCATACGGCATGCTTTAATTGCTGATATTTATTTCACTGTCTGTTAACTGTCTGTTTGACATTTTTCAGGTAAAAACAAAATATTACGACAAACTAACTGGAGTCTCATCATTTAGGTATATTTTTTTACATATATATAAATATGATTATCCACCAGGCATGAGTTTCTACAAGTTAGAGGTTCCTATCTGAAAATTTCAGGTAGAAATAGATTGAATTAGAATGTACCGTAGTTTGAAAAGTTGCTTGGGTTTTCCTCAGGTATTTTCGAAGAAAGCTGCAAAAATAATTCACCTTTGATTAGTAGATGAACTCGATAACATTGTAACATTACGATGAGTAAAGTAGTTTGTTCAGCTTAAATGTCTTCACCAGAAAGTTAGGTTTTTTACTATCACAATCCAGCTGTCCATTACAAATGGTCACACTTTACCCCAAATATTTTTGCCTTCTTATGTTTAGAATTTCTTGGACATCAAAAGCTTCAGCAAACCAAAGAGCCGGACGGGCAGGTCGTTTGGAACCAGGACATTGCTACCGGTATGTGTTTATTTATACATGTGTAATTTTTCAGATTTCGCAGTGTACCTGGAGAACTTGCAAAACATTCAGGGATTTAGTAATTATTTGAAAATTAAGGGAATGTGAGAGAATTCTAACTTTTGATTTTTGATCTTAAATTGTCCGCAGCTATCCTGCCCCCAAAGAAGTACGAGTGACACTAAAGGGAAAGTGTGATATGATGTCGGTTGTATTATTTTGCATAATTATGAAAGTTATGAAAGTTCGTGTAATTGTAAGAATGCATTGTCTCTTTGTTTACTCTTTTTAATGAATTTTCTGGATTTGATGTCAAGTATAAGCATTTCAATGCCATCAAACTGACTTGGAAATATTTTGCGAAAAGCACCCGATTTGCAGCATGAAATATCAGGGAGAAGTTAGGGAATATGACTTTGAGCATATTGTAAGAGTCTTGTGGTTTTGATTTTCATATTGATTTAGCACAGAGTAGATTCCCTCGTGCACTTCTGTAGCCAGTGTTTTGTATACGTTTGACTACACTAGTTTTTCAGCAAATCTCTCAATAGTAGATTTCCATATGCTGAGAATCATATCAGGATTTGCCATGTCTCTCCATTGTCAGTACCGGAGTGTTTATGCTACAAGCCTCTCTTTTGGAAATTTAGCAGCTTTTGGAAGTTTCCTTCAACTGTCATCTTTGTCATTCCTATTGTAATGGATCACTATTAACCAAACGAGAATCCTCAAATAGAATATCAGAAAGCATGCACACAGAGCGGCTAATTAATCACCGAGATACTAATATCGAGGTTGAATGTAATTTATGCGTATATGGTGTCATTGTTGTTCACAATGGTCAACACTGGAAAGTTAACGTAGAATGCTACCATCACCATCACAGTCTAAGAAAAGTGTGTGTTTGCGATTGCCATCAGTTTTGTATTCTTGCATTTGTCCTTCGAGCACAGTAGATATTCTCAGTCTTAAAATTCGGCTCTTTTACATCTTTATGCAACTGTGTTATCAATTAGCATCAGTTCAATATATTTGCAGGTTTTCATTTCTTCCCGGTGTCTTTTTTGATTGCAGGTGATTCTCTCACATTTTCTTAGTACTGAATAGTCCCATTGTATATCTGATATCTGATGAAAGGAGCTTTTAGTCTGATTGCAGTGCCCACACAAGTAGTGACATTGAGTCTGCTAAATTTTACCTTTTTGCTGGTGAACTTCAGAATTTAGTTTTCACTTTTTAAGGATTCCGTTCTCCCATGATAGCCTTTAAAACATGTTAGGTTTCTTCCAAGTCTTTTTTGGTAGCGATATCTGCATTAATTTATGATCGCAAGAACCCTCATGAGATTGTGCTGGAGGATGCACATGTTATGTGCTTTCTAGAAAAAACAACTTGTGGACTGATGCTGAACGGACAGATCGGGTGCCAGAATATGTAGAATTGTGGGACAATGGAATATTGAAATCTGCTTGAGATTTGGTAGTCATTCGATTTGAATGATCATCTTCAACAAAGATTCGTTGTCATAGATCTAGAATATAATAACTTAAGTGGCATTGTTGATGACTCTGCTAGATTACTTGTGCTGATATAGGATCTCTGGATACTATACCGCTTTCCTCTCTGGCTTTTCTGCGTATTGGTCTCTATCTAAATGGCAATTACAAATTTGAGTTGTATCTATTCCTTTTACAAACGATCACTACCCTATGTAGATTGTTGCTACTTAAACGAGATGTAAGACGCGGGATACATTTTCAGGATATGAAACATGCGGAATTATTAGAGACGCAGGAAATTAGAGGAGGCTAGAGCTGAAGAGAGAATACGATCTACCTGGAAAGTCTCTTCACGATATTGATTAGTTCTTTAGAATTTTTGACAGGCACTATAGAATACCATATCTACATGTTTGAAACTCTTGATCTTTCCAAGGATTTAGTGAATGAGAGAGTAGATGCTTCTGGTCATCTGCAAAATCTAATCGCTATTTGACGATTTTTTGTTTCTAATCTTTCCTGTTCTCTTACAGTTTATAAAAAGTCCGCAAAAATTTGGCTTGTCCCCTCTTCCATTTGAAAAGTACCTTACTATTGTGATCTTAGCATTGTTTTAGTAAAGTTTCCATATTCTAAAATCTGAACAATACTGAAGACGGAAGGCAGTGGCTCCATCTACCGAACTGTTTACTCAATTTCAGATGTCCGATAAACTTTTATCATAAACCTTCTCCTAATTCCAATATAACTCTTCAATCTATACTTACCATTAAAGCAGCTATAGTGCTCACAATGATCAACTTAAGAATAATAAGCAAGCTCTAGCTGCCGTTCAAAAATATCAGAAAGATTGCGTTAGTGACAGAATAATATCATTGCATTAGTGACAGATTAATATCAAATGACTGCATCATGTCTTCCATTCTTATATTCTTAAATCGTAAAACTCATGATCTTTGTCAGCTTGGCTATAGAGTGTGCTCAAAAGTTAAGTCCATGGTTAATAGCTTCGCAATATTTTGCCAGGCGATGGGAACCTCTTTTGAATGGTTTCCTTTGGATTTACTACCATGCTCGTTTTGCCTCCATCCTGTGGCATTTCAGCACATTATTACATGTGTATGTTGTTTTTCTCTCGATCGAATTTTAATACAGGAGGTTAAATAATAATATCAGCACTTTATAAATGCTAACATTTTGCTCAGCATTCCCAAAATCATCAGATTTATATTCAAATTAATATGGAACAATTTGCTCCCTCAACTATGTAGAAGATTGCAAGCAGTCTCGTGGATTCATTGCCCTATAACTTATTAAATATATTCGAATGGATTAGTTTTTGGGTGCTACAGAGTTCATTCTTTTTGATCAAATATCTTGTGCAAATAGTTGAGTCAAGGATATTTGGGTGGCAAGATTTTTAAGAAAATGTTCATTTGTAGTAGGTATTTTATTTCAGAATGATTATACTTGGTAGAAATTGGGAAAACTGTGATGTGATGGTGTTATCCTTACAAAGTATATGATGATCTATTATGTAGCTTAGGCTTTATTCAATACATTTTCTATTCCATATTGAACGAAACCTGTTACATGTTTTGATGTTTCAATTTGAAAGCAGAAACGTTGAGACATGATTTTTTTAACATTTCGGCGATGTCTTGTACAGAAACGTCATTTGTGAATGTCATCTTGTGCAATGCTATAATCTTCCTGAAAACTTGGTAGGATTTGATTGGTTGTCAATTCTTTTTAAAGTTTTTCGGTATTAATATATTTTTCATTTTACTTGTCAGCCTCTTCTCATCAGCTGTTTTCCAATATGAGTTTGAAGATTACTCAGTTCCAGAAATTTTACGTCGCCCTGCTGATGAGCTTCTTCTTTTGATGAAGGTAAACGAAGTCAGTACTCTACACAAATACAATAGTGCAATTGATATTAATCTGCCTTGGAATCTTTCTGTTTTCTTATAACTGATTATGCATATCTTCACAACTATTTTTTATACGGCAGGTACAAGTTCTGCTTTTAATTGCATCAAAATTCTTCTATCTTGCTTGATAGCTTTATCTTTATGATATGTGGATAATTTGTAGTTGAACTCCAGTTGCCAAAATGTAATTTCAGCATGGCATGGTTTCAGTTATCTTATTGGTTAGTTTGAAGAAAGAGGAAACTGGTAGGTAACAATTTAGATATGATTGCGTAATTTCTGAATTATTTCGATTTATTCAACAGAATATGGGCATTGATAAAGTGAAAAATTTCCCGTTTCCAACTTCACCAAGTACAGATATCTTGCAGGTATTTATCCACTTTACTATTGGGTATCATGCAGTGACAGAAATTATATTTCATTCTAGTTTTGACCTTCTGCATTCTCTCTACCTTAGCAGAGCAGTAAATATCGTACCGCAAAATACATAGCGAGATAACATACTTTGACACAGGTAATATAACATTTGCAAAATCCTGGAGTTTTATTCATTCATAAACAACCAGAGCTATTTTCTATTAGAGAGCCTTTGATAAGAAGAACCAAACAACCAAACTAATGAAATTCACAGTCGTGTTTTTGCTGAACTGTTAATTTTGATATCTAGTGGTTAGGACATTTTCAAAAAGTTAATAACTTTTGCATATTTTTGTATGTAAAGAACAGGAGTCACTGTGATATGCATTTAGGATTAAAGTGTGTTTCTAAACTTACTCTATTTCGCATGCTTTTTACAGAAATTTCACTGTAATACAATGATGGAAAATGTTTCCGTTTGTGTTTAAGGTTGCTGAAAATCACCTATTAGATCTCAAAGCTTTAGAAGAAAAGAAAATCCGAAAAGGTACGTCTATTAGTTTGCTTATAGCTACTTATAATCTTAATGTGTTTTTGTTAGTATTAGAACGGTACCAGATTTGGACCTTTGATGATTTCTGCTTTGGGTTGCAATCTACTAATGTAATTATCATTTGCTGTCTATATATGATAGTTAACACTATCACTGATAAGTGCCGTTGCGGATTCTTTCTGTATTCTTTCATCTTCCAGTTGCATCTGAACAAGAGATGT
This sequence comes from Mastigias papua, assembly GCA_964019165.1. Taxonomy (NCBI): domain Eukaryota; kingdom Metazoa; phylum Cnidaria; class Scyphozoa; order Rhizostomeae; family Mastigiidae; genus Mastigias; species Mastigias papua. Next base: position 10,120,926 of record OZ025274.1, read on the forward strand.
GTATTCAAGAAGGCAATGACTTTTCATATTTTGTAATCTGAAAATAGCATCGAGCAATCCATTATAGTCAAAACTTCTATTCATAAATGGATAGGAAAATTTAAGAGGCACTGACTTACGTATAATATGTGAAAATTCCAATAGGATGAATGTAGATAGATTTACCTTTTGAGTCATGTTTTATCATTACTCGTTCGTCACGCCTTGAATCTTGATCGTCACAAACTGCCACGGTGGTTAGAAGTCAAGTAGAATGACAATACTGCGATTAGCACAAATTATCAGCTAATGAAGTGCATATATTAATGGGCAGTAGCTCTAGAATAATAAGCAAAATATCTTGTTTAGAGTTTTGATGTATTTGGTGCACTTAACAAGTGACAAATAGTACGGTTCTATGCAGTGACTGTCCCATTGCCCGTCTCGTGTACACAACCAGTGGACTCAGACTGTCCGTAGGTAGGATTTTCATACATCCATAATATGATTGTCGCATTGAATAAACCCTCAATCATTTCCATGGAAAAATTTGATAAATTGATGGCTGATTTTATAAAGGCAGTGGAATCAAAGTATAGGAGGTATGATGAGAGTTTTAGAAGTAGTCATTGTAATAAACAGTTCGTGATAGAACAGCAAGGCCTTTAATGGATGGGGCGCGATAGCTCACACCTGCTCAGGCACGCGCCCAAGAGTTCATTTGGAAGTGATTAATCACGCGCCCAGTGATATTAATATCCTCTGTTGAGAATGATACACAGAATGCGTCAAACGTTTCGATCCAAAATTTAGCAATAAACCAAACCACTTGAGAAACTCTTTTTCGAATGGAAACTTTTGAACTTAAGAATCTTTAAGTTGAACGATGACTCGGCAAATATAAGACCCCGTTTACACGGTATCGGATTCATTTGAATCCGATATGTTTTCATACCGTACTTGCCTTCTGTTTATACGAAGACGATGATGAATACGGTAGGATTTCAATACGCTTCTGAATACGCATGACGTGAATACAGTTTCGTGTAAATACACCAATCTGCAACAGCAATCGGATACGATTTCATATAGGATCGATTATGAGGCCAGCAGAAAGAATAGAAGGAACAGCCTCAGTATCGATCAGGTATGAAATCATATCGGATTGGGATGTTTTCATAATACCGTATACACTTCATACTGTATTTATGAGCGTATTCAAATCATACAGTATTCATTCGTGTAAACGGAGGAACAATATGCTATGAAAACTTATAAACTTTAACAGCATGTTTATCGAAGCTAAACTCATAGTTCTTGTTGAGTGATGCAAAGGGAAAGCTCGTTCTGCTGTGTTATCAAATCCTTTCTAATCGCGCGCCCCACTCTGCGCGACTACGTTGTTGAACGCGCGCCCATAATTTCTGAACGTGAAAGCCCTGAAACAGTGTTTGATAGAAGGTTTGCTTCATTCTTCTTTTGTCCTCAATCAAGTTAAGATTCGGATATTTCGTGAGCTAATGAAAGTGCATTTAATAGTTATCAATTGTTGGGAACCAATCAGATTGAGCGCTACATGACGGCTGGCCTAGCTCCTCTACGATATGAGCTGTATGTAATAAGATTCAGTTGATTGAGAGCTTCAGAAGATTGATATTCATTAATTGTTCTTATATCTTTCAATATAGAAATGAATCATCAGAATGACTACGAAAAATATGTGAATTTATATTTAAGTAGACTACCTTGTTCTCTCTGATATTCCCACCCTGTCTATTATACCGCCTTTCTTATGGTGCTGCTTTTGGTATATACTTTGAAAAAGTAATCTCGCCTGGTTGATAATCCTGCATACGGGTTTGATGAAGGAAAGCACCCAATTCATTTTAGCATAGCGTTCACATCTTTGATTGGTTAATAAATCTGTTTATAGGTAATTTCGTCCAAATTGATATATGCCAGAATAGTTAAAGATATCATCACAAATAATTAGCTGGTGTTTATGAGCATATAGATATTTTGTGTGTTACTAGGGAACTTTATAAAGTTAATGGTTCAGTTATTTACAGGCTTTATTGATAGAGTTTGATGTTTTTAGTTGAATAATGATAGATAAATCGATTTCATCCACAGCAATACGAATAAATCGTGTACTAATAACCTTACGTAATTCTTGAATTTTGTTTTCCTTGTACGCCATTTCCTTCCACAGGAAGTTCCAACACAATTGTAACAAATCTGGGTAGAACTATGGGGAAACTTCCTGTTGCTCCAAAATACGCTAAAATGATACTACTAGCTCATCAAGAGAACTGTTTACAATATGTGGTAACTATTGTAGCAGCATTGACTGTCAAGGTTTGTATGCACTGTAGATATTCTGTTGCACATTCTATTATCGCTTTATCATCAATTCATGCAGTTTTGCAATGAAATTTGGTTGCAAAATAAAAAATTAGTACCCTCGGAATCCCGTAATTTCAGTACAATTCGTTTTGTCAAAGTCAAAATGGTTTATTTTACATTGTTCATTGATCGCATTGATTAAATGATAGAGCCTTGAATATGTTCGTACGCACGATGCGTACGTTTGCTATATCTACAGTATAATCTCGTTAAAAAGTACTTTCGGATATAGTGTACCATTTGTGATATTTCTTATGTGCACCACCTTCAGTAGTACTAAAAAGGCCAACAAATGGATAGTCATCTCCCTTTCTATTTCAATTATTTCAAGCTCAAGAAGCGGTAGAAGCAACTCAAAGGCACACACATTATCCTATACTTTCTTACTTCTGGCCTATATCCACCTACACCGGCAATAGCGTACTTCGCATGTAGCGTAATAAATCAACCCCTTACCTTGAAGTACGTTATAACCGGGTTATACTGTACACCATATTAAGTTTTAGTAAATATTCCACGATTCACACCTAGAACCAAACATATATGCAGAACCTGCAAATGTTCCTTAGAACAATCGATTGGCAGATGCTAGTTATCGGCCCAAAACAATACCAATTTATTAGTTTGATAATACTCTGATGACCAGTTACGTTAGTTCACTTATATGTGCTACTGCATTATCTCAGCTTGACGTTCATCTCGACATTTGTCTTTATGTGCATAGGAGCTATTTACAGATGTGGTTAAACTTGATGAAGACAATATCAAAACTCATGTGAGTACTAGAAGTTCTTTACTATTGGCATGTGACACTTTGGACTACATTAATAATATTTGTGCGTCTGTTCTATAGTGCTTAATGTTATTAAACAGAGCCTGTTAGATTGTAATTGTGAAACAAGACAGCTTGAGTTTCACGCTAAATGCGATCATCAGGCAGCTGATTTCTTCCAGCCGATTGTGCACCTTAGGTAAAATATTGGCTTCAAGAAATTTGTTAACGTTTAGCAATTATATATCTTTGCATATTTACTGGTAGTACTAGACCGGTAGTCAAATCAAAATTGTCCCAAGATTTTATAGATGTCAATTGGCGCGGGAAGAGTAGGCTTCACAGGGATTCTAGGGGATGAATAAGCCATCGTGATGATTGCACCAGCCACAGCCTACAAATTTGTTGACTATTGAAAGTTTTTCCGCTGTTTACATCATGTTTTGCATCAGTTTCTTGCCTTGATATCGAAAATGCTATCAGTTTCATGTATCACACAAGGGTAATTTTCTATAGAGGCTTTATGAGTGAGAGGAATTGAATGGTTTTGTTAAATTTCCGGACACTTTTGATTTTACAAGTATGACGTTGTCAAAAAGATTGAATAAACTTCTGTTTCGTAGATCTTCTGGAATGATTTAACTTAAGAGCATTCTTCTTCAGGCTCAAGTTGTAGTCACACATCATGTGTATGTCCCGACGCCCTTAGTATCGTTCTTCCATAGCCTTTGTGTCCTGATGGAAGATTTTCTCTTGCTCATCGCTTATATCGCCAAGGTTTGCAGCAAACTGCTCGATATGACAGAATAAGAAATGAACTGTTATGATCATGTTACTGCCAAGCGATTAATTCTCAGATCTTTTGTTTCTAAGAAACTTTTCGACGACTTAGACGTGGCCAACCAGACTCATCTCGTCCGTGGCCATTGAACGAGTAAACTCATTGTATCTAGCCATTTTAGTGATCTGGAGACCTATTGAAAGACTCCAGTATGTTCTATTTGCTAAGTTCAGGAAGCTTACCATAGAGATATCTGAAGGAGTCACCTTCTTTGTCCAGAATTTGGCTCTGCCTTGTCATCTTCTTTTGATGTGGAAAATTCTGAATAATAAAAACCTTGAAACTCAGCAAATACGGGAAGTCACTAATCTGGACCAAGGAGCCTTAGTTCTTGACTTAATGTGCCCTAAATTTTGTTACGCCATGGCTTACCACAAGCACATATCTTGTCAGCAAGGCAATCTGAGGAACAAATAGATCATGTGATTATCCATTTGAATTAACCAATACTGCCAATAATTGTCATTCAATGAAATAATGATGACTCCTTGTTCACCCGAAACGCTTTGCAGTGTCTTTCAGATTTTTACAGGGACATTTTTTGATATTTGTAGTAATATACATCCCTTGAAGTTGAAGAGTTTGCTCATGTAACTAAAAGAATAACTTCAATGTAGAATGGTACCCTGAAGTGATACGAGAGAAGTCAACGCAAAGAACTTGTGTAGAATGATGTTGAATACAGAGTAACTTTCAATGCACTCATTATTTGTAAGAAACAAAGGTCGATGTTAAATGCTCCAGCTTCTTAATGTTGTGGAAATTTCAATACTCATTGTTTCTTCAGAGTTTCATGATTATGATGTCATTAATTTATATTAGGGGTTCCTTATATTTAATTTTTCATGCTAGGAAGAAATTTTAGTTAATGTTGGGAACTATTACAGAAGATGAGAGACATTGAATCTATTTTTAATTTTTCCGCAAACAGAACTAAGACAGTAACACCTTTATAGAACAAAACAGAACAACAACAGCAGCAAAAAGCAACTATCTATTCTAACTAAAGTAAAGCTACTTCAACCCCATTAATGTCTTCTAACGAAATATAATCGTCTGAGTTGTCTTCTTCATATTATACCCGAAACGCCTGCAATTCTCTATTGTTCCATGATATTGCTCCAACAAAGAAACCATTTTCTTAAAGAACTTTAAATTTGTTCTGCCATCAAGCTCATGAGTGTAGTCACGATCAGCTTCATAATCGACATTTTCTGTCTCGTAATCAAGCTGCTGTTCAAACCTCTCTGTGATTTCATCGTTGTTAACTTCTTTATGACTTGTTATTTCTGGCAACTCACAGGCTACTACCTCTGCTGGCTCGGTCATTGGCAAAGGAGGTGGAACAACATAGTTTTTAAGACCTTCTGGGTTTACTTTATCTTCAGCAGATCCATCAACCGTTATCAAATATCCGGTTTTCTCGAAGCATCTGTACCTAATTTTGTCAGAATCTTGAGCAGACAACTTTTCTGTAACATTTCTAACCCAGTGCGTCAAGAATATTGATCTTTTCTTTGCATCGAGAGAATTTTCAGAGTTGCCTAACCACAAATCTATGTTATTTTGCTTCTCTAATCAGTCATCTTGCTCTGCCTGTATAAGGGATTTTAGTAATCTACCATACCCACAATCAACTGGCTGCCATATGCCTGTTGCACCTGCGGAGCCATACCACACTATTCCACCAAGACCTTCAGCCTCCAAATTATCACAGAAAAGAACAAATTCCTCGAGTTTGCTTACTGCTGGGGCAAATGTACGTTTGATCCAGTTGATACAGAAAGCCGAATCAGCCCATGCACTGTTTTGCCAGTAGACTTCAACCCCTTGGTGATAGGCTGCTATTTCACCCTTACTAATTCGCTTCCCAGAACCACAAAAGTTATTGATGTTTTTATATCCCTGTTTTTCTGTCCAAAAGCCACCTGTAGAGTGTACTGGTGCTTATCCAGGCCACTCCCAAGTTGACTCACCAATGCCCTATGGTGCAATCCTTCTTCCCTTGCAACAGGAGTTTCATATACTTTTACGATCGACCGCGGATTGGGATTGGACTTGATCTAGGTTAAATCTCTTCTCAAGTGGAAGCCTTCTCCATTTTGGGTCAAAATTAGCTCTTCCACTGCCCGACTTTATACGTGTTTCGCGTAAGGTGCTGTGCCACTTCATCATCGCTGGCAAATAATACAACTTTTCTGCGTGTTCTTTTCTCTGTACTCTTCCAAGTTTGATCTTTCACCTTCGAATGAACTCACTGATTGCGCTGAAGGGAAGTTTATATGACGGTTGTGGATTTAAAGACTGGTTTATCTTATTTGCATGTGTGTGGAACCATTCAAAGGACACTTTCATGCCTTTTGAACGGGCTTCGACAAACTTCTGGTAAAGCCGGACATAAATCTTGTGTTGTTGGCAGGTAGTTCTTGAGTTCTAATGCTGTAGGATCGACTATGCAGACTTCTTGTTGCTTCCATTTTGATACTTGTGACTTGCTAATGTTAGACTTCTTGCAATGTTCGTGACACATTCCATTTCCTCATTCATATTGTTTAATACTTCCATCTTGAATTGAATTATGTACGATTTTCTCACCTCTCCTTCCTTTCCCTTTTTTGTGAGAAGTTGTCATTCTGTCGTTGTCGTTCAGCTGGTCATTCTCACTATCGCTGCTCCTGGTGTGTTCACGTGGCACAATTTTTTCTCTCGGCCTCTCTTCTTCAGTTTTCTTACGTGATTTGCTTTCGAAGTTACTTCATTGTTCTTGTCCCAAGGTCATGCCTTCTTCTTCTGTAAAAATGCTTTTCGGTTTATCAAAATCATGGTAGTGCCATGCGGACATGCATGCTAAGTCCTTGTTGACTTTTAAGACATTTTTCGCAGAAGTTATATTTGATTTTAGAGCCGTTGTCGTCTTCTGTTTTACTCGACGACACTCCTAACCATTATCTTAAGTGAAGAACGTGTTTTGAGAAACCAAGCGAAATTAGCGTCTTTTGTTTCTTTTCTGCCATACTTTCACTTCATGAAAGCATATTAAGAAACGTATTAGTGTTAACATTTCCAACAAAAAGTTGTTTTGGAGGGGTTTTCACAACAAATTAGACTGGTCAATGTTTCTACTATTGTGAAATTATGCAATGTTATGAAATGTTCGTCACCTTTTGTATCACGTGTCAAGAGATTCGCTTCCGTTCTGATGCTGTATTTAGATGTGGGAAGTATATTTTTATGCCATGTGTCTTAAGTTTTAGACCAACAGGGCAATCATGCTCTTGGATTTTAAAAGATTTCGTTGCTCTCAGTTTTGTCACGATTTGATAGTTTGTTGATTTTTTGCTTCGAGTACTGTCCAGTATTCATTTCTTATAGCCGGTTTCTTATAAAAAAATGAGCGTAGCCGAACTGTTGTAGACCTATGTTATGCAATAGGAATTTCCCTTGAAGAAAACAAGAGATGCTTTTTATAATGAGTTATGGAAGTGCCATTTTAGTGTCCGCATTTCTAGAGATTGAAGGTAGGGCCTAGTTCATACAACGCATTTAGAGCGCAGCGAATTAAATTCAATTTGAATGGCTGATAATGCGCTGTTAGACAGCTTCGAATTCAAGTGTGGATTGAGGCAGCGAATTTAAACGAATTTAATTCGCATCAACTCACCACGCGATATTTGAAAGTCAGAAGGTTGGGAATATATTCCCGAAAACGAAGTTCTGATTTAATTTTAAAGTTTTTCATTAAAGAGAAGCAGTCTACGACCATATGAGCGTGTCATCGTCATCTAAGAATTCTCGACTGGTGGAATATTTTTAAAAAATTATTGCCATTTATTGTGAAAAATAATAAAAGGGTAAAAGATTTAAGCTCCCCCCCCTCCTTCATATGCTACATCAGCAACTTCACCCCAGCATTCAATTGAACAGTAAGTTCGCCTTCCTTTCCCCTTCCTTTCTCGAGGTAAGGGAGCAGTAATTATTTATGGCCTGGGTGGAGACTGAAGAGAAAGTATTATGTGCCCTCAAAAAATTTTACCCCACCATTTGCTTAGGTCAAATTTTCTTTACCCCACCGAGGGAAAACAGTAAAGCAAGGCTGTCTTTATGCTTATATATGGGATATGTTTTTACACTGCCCCTGTGTTCAAACATCACCCTGCTAACCCACCTAGCACAGATTATTTTTTCAGCTACCCCACCATTTTCTCTTCAGTCCCCATCCAGTCATAAATAATGACTGTTCCCTAATAGAGACTGTCGAATGTATAACCTATAACCGAATCACAGCTATTGTCATCCTCCTCAAAATCGAAGTTACTTCTGCTTTGACCACTCACTTTTGAGCACACGTGATACACGTAATACACGTGATCAAGAAAATCAAAGTGATTGGCAGCGATAAGCAATGATTCCAACTAACACCAATTTAATTTGCTGCGTTTGTAATTGTAATGGGATGATTTGAAAATGAGAGAAGGAAAAATACACCGACTTATTAGATTAGAACGATTTGTAGAAGAGGGTAGATTACAATGTTAACAGTATGAGATCATCATAGTTTAACTCATGTCTTGTTTCTTATCTATGGCTAGGTGCAATCTGGTCAGGAACCAAAAATTTCAACAAACAAAGCTCTTATTACACAGGCCAGAAGGAAATGGGCAGGAACGGTTCGTATTATTATGCATTTTGTTTCTTCGATCGATCACCTCTAATTGTTAGATATAGAGATAACTGTATAGCCACATTTTTATCTTCTTTTTCGAAGATGAATTCCAAGTTATGACCCGCACTAATTTCGTTTCATTGACTGTTTATTTAAAGGCGCGATTCTGATTAACAAGTTAACTTCTGTGTGATCGCTGGTATTTTATCATAGAATCGTGTAATTTTTTTGACTTAAAGTGAAACGTGCTATTTGTTAGCACCAGTTTCAGTTTGCAGACTTTTATTGGGACATCTAGGTTTAAGTGTGCTTGACTCAATATCCACTATAGAACAAGATATTGTTCACAAGTTTTAAGACCACGTTGGCTGAAGTTTCTTGTCAGTAATTTGACGATATTGAACTTTCACAAAAAGCGAGCAGATACGATATCCGTTGCAGACATCACTAACGATTTCATTTATAATGACAACGTGCACTGGAACTCTGGAAAACAGCATTATCTATTTGAGTTGGGCATTTTCCGACTGTCTTCTTGGTAGTCAGGGGCTTTTCAAAGGAGGGTCATGACGGGCCCTAGCAATGCTGGCAATTTTTCTGTTCCTCCCGTTTGCCCCTCCCTCAACTATTCCAAGACGATGTCTTGAAATATTGATTGCTCATCCCAGCCATAAGATGGTGTAATTCTCTTCATGCATAATTTTTCTTTCTTGTACTTAATACTGAAGTTGTCTGTTTCAGTCCTCAAGGAATCATCTAGCTATTACACTTCACTCATGTCTTGCTAGATAAGATTTTGCATTTGGATCATGTGCTGACTTTTCAGAGTTGATGCGGAGAGTGATTTCTTTTAAACCTTTTCTAGGACATACTAAATTGGATATATTCATTATCTCGAGATAATCATTCTAAAATACAAAGGTTAGGTTCAGAACAATGCAATTTCCAGCTCTCTGGAACATAGACACATTTTGTTCTCGACCAATCATCGGATTTGTTTACATGCAATTATTAACCTATAAAGTGATTCCATTTTTTGCATCTTTCATTGTGGCGCCATTTGAGACTGAGTTGCTGTGGAAAAATCATTACTCACAACTTTCGTCTCGGAAAAAAGTTTATGTTCAGTTACAGAGGTGAGCTTTCATTTGCAAATTCGTGAGCACATTTTTCATTGATATCTCGGAGCCCTAAGCTGGCAAATGAATGGTTTCCAAGATGTTCGACATTTCGAGCGGTGCCCAATAATATGCTTTATATACAATAGGCCCTTGTTGAACCACCCTTTACTGCTAAATTGGCAAGAACGTATATATTCATGCACAAAATGTAAAAGAGGGCGGATCTTAAGAGAACGGACCCCACCAAATGTTTATAAATTATATATCAATCGATAGGTCTCGCCCTCCCAAGTAAGAATCTGCAATAATATTTGCGGAATACTGCAGCATTTAGAAGTTATGACGTTTTTCATAGTAGGGCCTAGCACACGTTTCCGCGAATATTTACAACATTGCAAGTCTAATTTCCACATAATTTATAAACCATATGAAAGCAATCATTATGTACATCAAGAATATGCAATAAAGTCATCCACTTTTAGAGAGGGATGGGAAATATAGAACAATAATCACTCACCCAAGTCACTGCCTCCGCCATTTCACTACAATCATGTTTACGCTGTCTTGTACACAAACCACAGAGAAGTAAACTAGCATTCGTCCTTCCCATTGCCAACAATACGAAGTAAAGAACAAGTGTTTCACAATTTGTAAACATCAGCTCTATCAAAATCGTGGAATATGTCCTTTCTCCGCAGACTTGAATTCCTTCGCTGCCCTTGCAGAAGTTTACCTTTGGCGCCAACGTTTTGAAAAATCACTGCAGGCATCTTTCGGCATTTTGTATTTACCCCCTAAATCTAGTTGTATCACTTTACGCCTGATTCCTTTTAGTCAAGATGCAAGTGTTAAGTGATACAACTAGATTTAGGGGGTAAATACAAATGCCGAAAGATGCCTGCAGTGATTTTTCAAAACGTTGGCGCCAAAGGTAAACTTCTGCAAGGGCAGCGAAGGAATTCAAGTCTGCGGAGAAAGGACATATTCCACGATTTTGATAGAGCTGATGTTTACAAATTGTGAAACACTTGTTCTTTACTTCGTATTGTTGGCAATGGGAAGGACGAATGCTAGTTTACTTCTCTGTGGTTTGTGTACAAGACAGCGTAAACATGATTGTAGTGAAATGGCGGAGGCAGTGACTTGGGTGAGTGATTATTGTTCTATATTTCCCATCCCTCTCTAAAAGTGGATGACTTTATTGCATATTCTTGATGTACATAATGATTGCTTTCATATGGTTTATAAATTATGTGGAAATTAGACTTGCAATGTTGTAAATATTCGCGGAAACGTGTGCTAGGCCCTACTATGAAAAACGTCATAACTTCTAAATGCTGCAGTATTCCGCAAATATTATTGCAGATTCTTACTTGGGAGGGCGAGACCTATCGATTGATATATAATTTATAAACATTTGGTGGGGTCCGTTCTCTTAAGATCCGCCTACAAATCATTAGTGACTTGATGAAGAATGGCCAAGATGATATTGCCTACATTTTGTCAAGTAAAAATAATCTTGAAAAATAATATGTCAGTAATGCTCTAAGCCTATACTGGATCGGAAGATTAAAACAAATGATTTTCTGGCATGATAAAATGGACGCCAAAAGGTATATCTAAGTCAGTTATTGATATGACAGCTAATCCTGACTATTCGGTAAATTAGGACTTTCTGTGCCGCAAAAAGATAAATTTATGTATGGAACCTTAAGTTTGTTTTACATTTTTTGCATGAATATGTACATTTTTACCAGCTATGGGTTGCTCAGCAAGGGAACAGAAGGGTCTCTTGTATGTAAAGTAAACAATTGGCACCGCTCGAAATGTCGCATACCTTGGAAATCATTCACTTGCCAGCTTAGGACTCCGAGATATCAATGAAAAATGTACTCACGAGTTTGCAATTGAAAGCTCGCCTTTGTAAGTGAACATAAATTTTTTCCGGGACAAAAGTTGTGAGTAATGGTTTTTCCACAACAACTTGGTCTCAAGATGGCGCCAAAATGAAAGATGTAAAGAAAGGAAGTGCCTTATTGGTTGATAATTTTATGTAAACAAATCCGCTGAGGGTCGAGGATAAAATTGTGCCTATCTTGCTCTCTGGTAGATCAATAGTTCTAAATTTCCCTCCTCATCGCCAGCCCTGGTGGCGCCTTTCGGAGAGAGCCCCAAACAAGTAACAACGCTCACCATCATTGAACTTAAGAGGCCTGCTGAACCGTAGCTTTCATTGAAGCATTGGACTGAGATCAGCTATGAAGCAAACTGCTATTGCTAAAGCAAGGTGAGCATATAGGCCCATCCTGCTGATTCCTTTTCTTGGCTCGTTCCTAAATTCCCCTAGGTTACAGTCGCCTGTCTTAGGCAGTGCTGTGTTAGTGTAGTGGACATACAAACCTTGGGTGAAACTGTGTTTGTTTTCTTCTACGCATGCTCAGTGACGGGAGTGGAGCGCAAATTTCATAAAGAAAGCAAATAATTCAATTTTTTGACCCTTTCGTTTTATTTAGGTATATATGACTTACGTAGTGACTCTACTCCAATTTTTAAATCCATATGCATTTATACTAAGTAGGCCTAGGTTCGCCCCAGGTTTCGTTTACTCTGCAAAATTGAATTGTACTTGCTGGACTTTGAGTTAGGTCTTAACCTAGGATGAGTAGTGACGTGACCGAGGCAGGTTGGGGTTAGGGCAAATCCTACGGACCCCAATCCATTCAGGCCCAAATTGGACCCCTCAGAAGTGTTCAGGAGACAGATTGTTTGCATTGTTTGATTTTGAAAGTGATCACATGACTGAAAATCCTGGTGAACAGGTTGCAAAATGGTTCACTTTCCCTGTCTTATAAATACAATAGTTGTATCCGCTGCCTTAATATTTCTCTTTTTGCTGGAATGTGATTTTTCTGCGGATGATCATGGAGCTTTTGAAGATTTGCTTATTCAAGTTTACTGCTTGAGGCCTTATGGTTTATAGTACTGTTATCAAGTCTTGCCATCTGCATTGCAAAGACTTTGCAAAAGATTTTGAATCGAAGTTACTGGCCATTTGGCAATAAATTTTCCGAGGAGGAAAAAGGGAAAATCGCAACTGTGAACTTGTATGATTTTATCTTGGAAAGTCGAGCCAACTGTTCATTTTCTCAGATCTACCAAGGGTCCTTTTTATTCTGCCAAAATTCCTTCTTTTGTAGCAGCTCCTAAGAGATCTGTTTCTACACTCGAATGGATTAAAATTTACTAAACATCTACATATTTAATTCATTCAAGTCATTTATTTCTTCTATTAACTTGTATTTTTGTACAGTTTCGAGAAAAAGTTAAGTGTGAAAGAGCCCATTAAGCAACTTATTCCCAAGGGTCCCGAACCTTTTCATTACCCCACTGGGGACGAGCCAAGGTTGCTTTTAGTAATATAGTCAACACATGGCTAGGTTTTTTGGCTAGGATTTTATATATGCAATTTCATCTCATTTCCAGAAAGAGCCGATAGCATGTTGGAGTACAGTTCATTGTTGAAAGATATTGATTATTATTGATTTGATAGCTGGGGTTTTTTATCAATGATTTTGACACTAAGTGATTGGATTTATTTTCTGTCGTATCTTATTTTATATCTTTTAATTCCTGCAAACGAAATTGGGAAATGATCTTATCCTTAGACAGAGATAATGAATATGGTATCGTCTTTTTTAATTTCATAGATCTACATATAATCATTTGTTTCTATATCTGCAAAAAATGCGGTCTTTTTAGGATATACGGAAATTCATTTCTTTGTTTTGCAGGGTGAATGCTCTTTACTTGGTGATATGATGGTCATACTGCGTGCTGTGGGGGCGTGCGAATTCGCTGGTTGTACCGAAAATTTTTGCAAAGAGAATGGATTGCGATATAAAGCAATGGTAGAAATAAGGAAATTGAGGAATCAGTTAACCAAAGCAGGTATGTTGGCTCGTTTTCCCTAGGGGTCTAGCTTAGGCCCTCTTTCTGTTCAAAGTCTATCTGGTTGCCTTCGAAATGCCTAAGAGCATCAAAAGCCAGGATGTATTCTGACGATACGCATGTGCCGTTGGCATCTAAAAGTATTTATGAGCTAATTCGGAGATCCCAAAAGGAACTAGATAATATCTCTGAATGGATTTTGGCTGCAGATCCGTCAAGAACAGAATATATGTTTGTAGGCCATCCAAAAGTAGAAACCCTCAAACTAAACGGCTCCGAAACAAAGCGTGTAGAAAGAACAGAATCATTAGGTGCACTTGTAGGTCACGGGCTTAACTGGGAAAGCCAGTTTAAGGCGGTCAAAACGAAGGTGCGTGGGGCCTTGGTGCGTTAAGAAATCTGAAGAACATGGCCTCACAATCCCAATTACTTAACGCTTTTAACATCCTTGTTGAAAGTCATTTGAAATGCGCTGACGTTATCTGGAGAAGTCTATCTAGCTGGAAAATTGAATCACTACAGGGCTAAAATTTTATTTGTTGGGCTGAGAACCATTGCTATCACAGCACCCTGGAAGATCACGAATATTTGTTTTTCTATAACTATTCGTTCATTATATCTACCATTGTAATATAGGGAAATATTTTTTATTTTTATGTATGTATGTGACTGAAGGGTATTTTCGTGTAAAAACAAATTATATCAGTTATATCAAGAGCGTTGTCATAGTTATATCAAATTATTAAGTCATGTTTATCCCAACATGATAACCAGTTTCATCGTGGCTCAATATAAATAGATTGCTGTTGGCAAAACAAGCATGTGTGAAATATTAGGAAAGTTTTCCGTTGACACTTTTCACAGTGAAAATGTACAGCATAATGATCGAAATCAAACTACCAATCGATATTATATGCAATATATTTTGTAGGTTCAATTCGATTGTTGCATTGACATTTACTACACTGAGGAATATCCGCTGAAAAGCTTTTTCACGCCTTATTGTCGTACGATTGCAGAGTATTACGTTACTTTGTAGTAAAATGTCACCTAGTTTTCAAATTGCCCTTTGATTAAAACGGTTCTTCTCGCATGATATTCTATCGCTAGCTTTCATTGTGCATTTTTTTGGCACTCCTTCTTCTTTAAAGACCCTTTTTGCAGTTTGTGAAATAATCAAAGAGAAATCCGTCCATTTTTTCAAAGTGTGATTTTTGAATGGTTTTGTAACGAACTTACAGTGATTATTTACTTGGATTTTTTATCCTGGCTTTGCTCTTTTATTTTGTGTATCTACTGTAGTATACCTTGATTCACTAACATTAGTACATGAGTATAGAGATTAAAGGGACATTTTATTTTTCAGTAAACGATCTCAACCAAGATACTGAAATCTTGATTAACCTCAAATTTCCTCCGCCATCACCAGCACAGGTAATTCAGAAGAATGCAAGTTTTATTTTACTATGTTAAAGTGTTTTGAATTTCATTGTTTCATTTCGTGCGAGTATTACTTTATATATAATAGATACAACGGAGACTTAACACCAGAATTCGTGTGTTTTCTTCCTTGAATAATTTTATAATGATATACTGTTTTGAATTTTATTTTCTTATATTCGAGAAATTTATCCTCTTAAGCTGTACTTTCGTCAGAGAATTTTTATAGATACTATGCACTGATTTTTCATTGTAGACTAAAAGCATTCGTCAAATACTCCTGTCTTGCTTGGGAGACCAGGTTGCAAGGTTGGTGTAAAAACCGAGGAATGTTTTTTTTCATGGAGAATGTTATAGTATGCTGAATAAGTTGTAAGGCCCATTCCATGTGATTACTCATTCAAGTCTTTGCTCTCAATTATATCAAAAATTTAATACAAATAAGGACCTACTTGTCAAAATTCGTGTTTTATTGTTGTATGATAATGAGTCAGCCTTTTCTGTATCTGAAGGAGTATTTGCATTGTTGCCATAAAATATTGCTTCTTCTTCTGTTTTTCCTTGTAGAAAATTACCACAGTCAGATGTAAAAGAGATTTCTCTAAAAAATGCTTATCAGGTGATTGCAAAACTTTCTGCTAATAACTTTTATTAGAATTTATGTCTTTAACTCCCTGTGGTAGAGGAAGTTGGATAATCAGCAACTATTATTCCAATTGAATTGAATTGCAATGCCAGATACCATGACTGACTAAATTGTCTTCGATTGCTCATTGATTTGCCTTTTCAACTAGTAGCATTTTAAGTCATATCGATTAACAATTCCCCGTGTGTTAACTAAGTGAAACCCTGAACTGAGTCTATGGAGAATTTTAGACTTTGGAGCACCAGATGTAAGCATTATGTATTTTTCAGACCATTAGAGATGGCCAGAAACGATTGCCAGGACAGACAGTGGCGGACACTTGGGGAACAAGGGGGGATCGCTTCCCAATAAGCTCAAAGAACAATATAATATTTAGAGTGTGGTTGCGAGAAGTTTTCCTTAGAAGTTTTCGATATATATGTGTTAGCAAGTGTAGTCACTATATTCAAATATTGAACTCCTTTCCTATTGCTGCATTGTTGACTTATGAATTGAATGTAACATAATGAACATCATTATAAAACGAATTCAAAGCTGCAGGATACTTGGAAAGAATTACGTACACTGAATTCGTTATGTTGTGTGATGTATGCTTTTATTGTTTGCTTTCCTACAATAGAAATTTGATTCTAATGACTGCAAGGTTGATGAATAGATACTTAATCCTATATCTTAAAAATATTGGAAAATTATACATTCTATATTTGAGTCGCATAGTTAGGTCATATTTATACGACACAAAAACAGTAATGGCCTCGATTGCCATGTTGCTCGATATATCTCCGTGACCATACTTCTGGCACACAGGTCACAATTAATATAGTCAGTTCTGTCAACTTAGACTAATAGGCTACTTGGAATATTTCCTACAGAGTTGCTCAACAGATGGTCCAACGTTCATCCACCCAGCTTCTGCAATGTTCGATAAACTCCCAGAATATGTGGTTTATCAGGAGATTGTGGAGACGTCAAAATTGTACATGAAAGGGATCACAGCTATTGATGAAGACTGGTTACCTCTGTTTGCACCTTATAGGTGTACTTTTTCAAAACCATTGGAATCTCCTAAACCATTTTATGACGTAGCAACTGGCAAAATGAAGTGCTATATGACAAGTAATTATGGTGAGTGTCATCCCTTTCCCTTAGGAATACCCCTTTGGAGTAATTAGATATCATTAATGAGAAAGTGGCTAATATTGACCTAAATACTGTTTGAACGGATAGTCAAATCAAAAGATAAATTCAAAGAAGCCGATTCAAGGTTTGCTTATCTAGTACCTAATATCGTTGCTCCTTCCTGTGTAGTGGTCGACACTTGGGGACGGGGGTGGTTGCCCCCAATAATTTTATGGAACAATGATATTTCACTACAGCCCAAAATGCGGCAGCATTTTCTAAACATACTGAAGAGCTTTTCTCGTCCCACACTCGTCAGAGTATGAAACGTCGGACAAGGACTGAAAGGTGAACCGAAATATATGCGCCAGATACGGACCACGAAAAATGTTACCGCTTTTTCGTGCTGTAGTGAAGTTCTGTAGTACCAATGATATTCTAGGGCGTAGATGCTAAAATGAACTCCACTTATCCATTCCAATAGTAGTTTGGATCAAAGGTAATACTTTGGTAATTATAGTATCAATGGAAAGGCAATGTTCAAGGACTATAGGACAAAGGAAATCTAACAATGCGAATTAGTTTGAGTTCTTTCCTGTGCCATATTATCTTTGCAAAGAAATTTCAAAATCTTAGCATCAATCAATGTCAATGTAGGTATGGATAGGGATTTTGTATAATCATCTTTGATGCCCTTTGAAAATTCATTCCGTGTGGTTGATTGAGCATATTACTATTTACTTAGCCGAATTTGAACTAAAGGTCTTTTATCTTATAGGTCACGTTGAAATAAGCTCATAATATTTAAGTCTGTCACGCCGTTCTTATTACTTTTAGCACAGGATATTTTTAGAGAGCATTTTTCGTTCTGTTCTAAATTTGCTTGAGCTTATGCTTTGCATCATGTTTTATTCAAAGTTAATGGCTTCCAGTTTTTTGAACTGCAATCAAAACAGAATAAGTCAAGTTTTGAGTTGTATCTTTTATATTTTTTTTGTTTCATCATTGGGAATTAGAATGTGCCCAACTTGCTTCTATTTACAATTTTCTGTATGATGCTTCCATTATACTGTATAAATACTTGTGAAACAAATGAAAGTTGTTGTTCTGCAATCATTATGGCAGCTGAGGGGGGTGAATGGAGGCGGCGCCCCCTAAATCCGTTTCACCTGTCAATTCCGCCCGCTCCCCACAGTTTCCTTGAGCTAGGTAGTCAAGCAGGAAGGTAGCAACTGGAGACGTAAAGGAATGCAACCTCATTTCGAGTTATCAAACCTATCACAGATAACTAAGCTAAGTCAAATATTATGACGGTGCAAGTTTCATGAGCGTACGCAGCTGAGGGCTTCAGCAATTGTTATCAGTTACCTGTGAGCGAGCTATTGTGTACATTCATTGCTTCTGCCACATATTCCAACTCGTGGTTATGGATATTATTGAAAACATTCCAGATATCTTCAACCATTACTCCCTGATGAAAAGTTTATATGGTTGTCTGAAGCTTGCAGATGTAAAGGAAAGATACAAGGGGCCTCAAGTTAGAAGCGCCTCTTGGAAACCAGATGGTCTGATCATCGTGATTGTGCACATGCAATCAATGGCGAAATAAAGGTGATAGTCAACTGCCTAACTGTTTGTTCTTCATCGTCAAATGTGAAAAGTAAATATAGAATACTTGTTCGGAGGTTGTTGACTCAGATCTCAACCCCCGCCTTCATTCTGCTTAATAAATTTGTTTCGGAATTTTTAGATGTAATCAACCAATGTAAATTAAGTTTGTCAATCAAAAAACTCCAACCTCGCCAATGTTTTTAACGCCACTTTTCACAAAAAGTTGCACATGACTTAAGATGTCTTGGACAGTCAATATGGCCTACGTGCACAACCAGTGACAGAACAGTCAGAGTCCAAGATGTTGGAAACTTTGTCATTAAGACTCCAATTCCTGATATATCTAATGAGGAAGTGTAGAACTTGAGTTGCAATGTGTTATTGTAGAATTTGGGACTGTTTTCAGAAGGAAATGGAAAATAGATTTGCAATTACCAACACTTCCTTGTGGTCATCGATGGGGGCACTTTCATCTGCTCACCCACAATTTTGTGATCCTCTCTTTCTCCGGCCCTTATTGAATACATGCTTACTACACCAGTCATTAAAAACAATTGAACAATTTACATGCGTACGATCCAACAGCCTTCAAATCTGAATGGAGCGTTTTCAAAAATGTGATTCTACGAAGATTTGAATCAAGCAATGCCGATGTTGGGGAAATCACTTTTTTCTGTATCAAAATTACACAGAATCAGTACTTATCCTTACCGAATCATATAAACTTTGTATGACATATGGATATGCTTCAGCGAGAGTTGAATGTCTCTTCTTGACCCTGAGGTATGTTGATTCACCAGGAAGATGCAACAGCAGTCCATGTCAAGAGAGTGCTCTCACTCACCTTTTATTTGAGAAGAATATAATGAGAGGGATTACATTCGAAGAATTTGCACAGGCGTGGTTGAAGAAACCAAGAAGTTTGCTTTTTAAAACATGAATCTAGATTCTATTATCTTTATAGTTTATTTTTGTTTATTACGTCGATTGTTTCTGAATTAGTTGTTTTTGCGTTTATGTGATGACAGTGTGGATACGTTGAATTCCCTGCCATACTCCCCATGTGCACTTCCAGATTCAAGTAATCATGTTTTCGCTGCCGTTTGAAACAATATGGTAACAGATCAAGGTACCTTCCCTCCCTGTTAGAAGCATTGCGTAATGGGTGAATGGCCCCCGAATATGTTAGGCTGTATGTCCCCTTTGGGACCCATAATTACTCCTCCGGTTAAGCAGAACCAGCTACGTGACTGCTCTCAATACTGTTGAATTGATCGTAGATGACTGTATGTTTGTTGTCTGTTTGTCTATTTGCATTTCAGCACTCTGCATATTAACAGAAAGTTTTCATCTATTTTGATTTTATTTGATGAAGTATTCCCATTGGATGGGATCATTTGATGCAAGCGTCATTGTACTGTTACATTGCAGCTTTTACCTTAGCTCTTTAAGTGCTTCCTTTTGGAAGTCACTTTCAAAACTACAATTTACAGATAGTATTTTTGTCTGTGAAAGTAGTCACCTTGAGCTGAATGCGGGGATGTTGAACTAGCTGGGATAATGAATCACTTTTTCATACCTTGATTTTGCATGAAAACTCTATTTCAGGACCACATTCATGGAATTTACCCATGCAAAAACTTGATTACCCTGAGTGCATGGATAGACTGAAGTGGTTCGCCGCAGCATTCCTAGGAGGCGAGGTTTGAACATTATATTTATTTTCATGTTGTGGTTAAAGTGGACGCAGTATTCAACCTAGTTATCAAGATTTGTTAAGGAATATATTTTGTATTTCCCTTCAATTCTCTTGTTCGGTATTATACCAAGTCTTCATAAGTCTAACCTAATTTCACTTGGGATTCAAAAAGTATTTCACCGGCTGATCCAGTATTATGTCCAATGAAGGAACCATTTCACAGGTTGACCATAACCACAGCCTCTATCTGAAACCAGAGATCCCTGTGGTCAATGTTTCTGCGGGAAAGTATTTGTTGGAATGCTTACGCGATATTTGAAGCATAAATAGCTTTCATTTTTGCTTTTCAAATTGTTCTTAAAGAAATGTACCTAAATCAAATGATTGCCAAATAAAGAACAACCTACTGTTAAATTATCGAGGAAAAATAGTATTTAGTGTCAATGAATTGCGAAAATTCCTGGATTCCAGTATACTAATTTATTACAGAAAAACTGGCTTTATTGTTGTCAAGCAAAGAGATGGTCGCTCAAAACATCAATCAAAACAAAAGAGAGATATTTCTGCAAAGTTTCCAAGAAATTCAGGTTTATAAAATGGAAGACATTATCGAGAGAATAATCAGCATCATTTCGACCCAAATATTTGTTGGCTTCCTTAGGAAGGGCTACCTTTCACTATTATTAATGCTATTTATAGTATTATTTATGTAATAATAGTATTATTGCGTAAAGTCTTACAACATGCAAAGAATTGATTTGTTTACTTATTCATGGTAGTTACTGCTTGTTTTGGGTTTAGGTACTTGGTCACTGGAAGGTTGACCAAAGGAAAAAGGTTTTCCTTTTCAGATGAATGTTGTTTGGGGCTGAAAAGGCATAGTACACTCCCCTTACAAAAGTATTGCACAGGTTGACCAAATTCATTATGGCGGATGAGGTGTCGACATAAATGAGATTCAACTTAAAATTCGCCCTATCCGACTATTGTCCATTGCTTGTTGATGAAATAACAACAGTTCAAAACAAAATTCATTCAACTTTCAGACAGTTGAACAAAAACAGTCCCATCTTGCCATTAAACTGAGATTTAGCGACTTTTCATGCGACAACCATTTGTGTTTGAGCTTTGTTTGAAACTATTTGGACTCGACCAGTGAAATTTGACAATAAAAATCTGAGAAATACTTCTCTATTTCTGGAATAAAAGATCATTATTCTCATCCTTGATTGCTGGTGAACCATGAGAATGCTCTTTTTTCTTGCATATCACGAACAATTTCAGATTTTGAAAACCGTTTATGTAGAGACTTCTTTCTAGCCAGAGAAACACAGCAAAGACATCGACATTACATAAATTTTTGTCTTTCTAGTTCACTATGAAGGTTTATTGTCATAACTAATGATAGCTGGCCTTCCCTATTCCTGTTTGACTTCATATTTGAATTCTGAAAGAGCTTACTTTCGAGAATCAAAAGTAATATAAATGCATTAGTTTTTGACCAGATTCTGCCAAATGGCTTAAACCAGTAGGCCTAGTATACCTCCAAAACTTAAAACACACTGAATAGCCAAAACAGAACTGAAAATATTGTTTTATTGGCTTCTTCCATCCTACATCAAATAACGAGCATTTTATCATCCCCTGTCAGCTACAAATAACACCCTTCCGTAAAAGAAACCTCTATCCTTTGATTTATCTTCCAGTGACCAAATACCCAAACCCAATACAGGTGGTAACTACCAAATGTTAAAAAAACAAGCTATTTCTTTGTATTTTTGTAAGACTTAATGCAATGATTTTGAAAAATAGGCCTTTCTAAGGTAGTCTATGACATTTTTGCTGGAAACAGTGCTGATTACTTTTATATTATTGTTGTCAACTTTACAAACCTCAGCTTCTTGGTAAATTTGTGTACAACTCTTTCCTGTGTTTTGATTAATGATTTTAAGCGACCACCTCTAGGTGTGGACAGGATAAATCCAGCTCTTCTGAAGTTCTTGTACATCCATAATAAACTGCCATACTGAAAACCAGCAACTGCTGCTATTTATAAACGGCAAATACTGCTTCTTCCTCAAAATTTTGACAGCAAGTTGCACTTTACCTGACATTTTTATGATTTAGGTACACTTCTTTAAGAGCCATTTAAAAAGCAAACCAAATGAAAGCACACACTTTTTATACATGAAATATCACGAGAGCATTACAACAAATACTTTCCCGCTGAAACAGTGGTCACAGGACTCATTGATGTTCAGATAGAGCTGTGGGTTTGGTCAACCTGTGAAAAACTTGTTTTATTGGACGCCATTTTGGGTCGGCCTGTGCAATACTTTTGTAAGGGGAGTGTAAAATGCACATTATTTAACGTGCAATAGAAAGAGCCATTAAAACAGCACTTTCAACTCAGTGTTAGTAACTCAGTATCTGTTATATTTCAGACGAACAACACTAGGCCTAATGGTTTAGATCATTTGGTAGAATGTACTAAACTACTAACACATACATGTAGAATGTACTTCTTGAAAATAAACCCTTTCAGAAGCTAATAATCAAATCGACCAAGAATAGAGAGGGCCTGATCTTTAATCATGACAATAAATCTCTAAATCGAACTGTATTTTACATGCTGTTGTTCTGTTTTACAAGGTATCAGAGACATTGAAGCCATACGTTCCGTATTTATTAGCACCAGCCACGATAATGACAAAGACCTGGGCAAAGTACGTAATGTTTTAATTTAATGTTATCCTGTTGGTGTTTAGTAGTGAATTATCTTAAATAGCTTAACCCATCAATTATCAGCTACGATTTTGCATTAGTGTGTTGGTTTAGTATTTCTTTATTGCAATCTGCATAGTGAATGGATAATTTTGCAAATTCGATAGTGAGTTGCCTCTGCCTAAGTTGATCAAGACTTTTGTGCTCTGCTATTTTTACGCCCCCTGACTCATGGTCCGTGCAGTGCTCAAAAAGTGAGAGGGGATGAGCAGTGAACGAGGCTAGACGGCTTGCCTTGGGAACAATACATGATACTTTGCCTATGGATGAATCTAGCTTGGGAAATTTGGGGATGAGCCAATCTGGGACATCTTTGGGATCAGTGTATAGACTCAACTTGTTTTGCAGTAAGAGTGCGCAACTGATTTCAATCTAATGCTTGCATGACAAATAGTGAACCGTACATTTGCAGTTGTCTCCACCAAGCATATTCTAGGGGCTATGACCCAGCAGTCTTAATAAGTTGAATGACTGTGGCCGTTTTTACTTGCTTCGAGTTGCCTCCGAAAAGTGCCACCATTGTTGGCCCGAAGAGAAAAACTTTGAATTTTCTGTTCGCCAGGTAACTGAGCAATGCATTTCCCACGGTTAATTTTCAACAGATACTTTAGTTTTAGAATTATTGTCTAGAGAATATGAGTATTTGCAATCGAGTATGTCCTAACTCAAGTTTGAAAGAAATCATTTTCGACATTAGCTCAAGAAAGGTTAGCATATGATCTAAATAGAAGATGTTATCTAGCAATACTTGATTGTTGATTGAAGTAAAATGGTTACTTGACAGAAATGCCTTCCTTCGAGGACTAAAGCAAACAACTACAACAACAAAAAACATATCATGCACGAAGATAATGTCGCCAATTTATGGTCGTGAAGAACAATCAATATTCCAACTAAACCTAATTCCTGCACAACCTCTTGGAATAGTGGGTGTACGGCAAACGAATGAAACAGACAAGTTCCTGGCAGTGCCATGGCCCTTCATAGCCCTGCTTCGAAGCACCCCTGACTACCCCCAAAACGGTCAGAAAACACCCCTTTCAAATATATATTGCTACTTTCCATAGTTCCAATGGAGCTTTCATCCGAGCTTTCATTATGACCGAAATCGTTAGTGCAGTCTACGAAGGGCATCATATCTGCTGGCTTATTGTGAAAGTTCAATGTCGACAAATTATCGAATCTTCCTTTCTTTTGTTTGAGCTAAGCCACGATGTGCATCGTTCGGTGGAAATACTGTCTATGATTGTATATCAGTTGTTTTACGAAGAATGGGGATGGGGTATAGCCCCTCCTAACCCTGACTGCGCGAAATAAGGTACTGGGCGGAGATTTTGATGCGGAAAATGGGGACACATGCTCATTGGTAAAAGCAACTATTCTCATAATTCAAATGAGGAGCACTATACGCTGTGCTCTCTGAAAGATGAACAAGCATTTTTATAACTGTATTGTCATTATCATTTGAATCTTGGTTGTTGAAGTGAACTTGATCAATGTATAATATAAGTGTACCTTCTCTTTCATAATGTCGAAATTCCTGTCTGGTGCCTCAGATTTATAACTTTAAAAGACAATCGATATTATCAGACCGCTCTGTTGTTTTTGCAACCATCTAAACTTTTGAAATGAGAATAAAGTAGAAATATTATCAACACAGTGCACAATAAGCTCCAAGAGCTTGGAAAAATTTCAGAAGTTAATAGCCTTTTGTTAGAAACCAGAGAGTAGTTCTCTGAGCAGAAGAGCATTTGTATGAAGATCAATTCTTAGAAAGAAGTTATTTTCTGTGAAGAAATGTTACGAAATTTAATTTCTGTAGAACTGAAAAAAATTGGTGAAAATCATTGAAATATCGTGGATATATATATTCTTCTTACTGGAAGTGCTGATTTTTTTCATTTTGTTGTAGATTACATTCTCGAACAGAGATTATCCTACGAGAGCTCTTGAGTGAAGGAGTTTCCGATAGAGGCACTTTATTTCGAATTTGGAAAGACAAGAAACACTGTAAGTACTTAAGTCTATGCTTGCTCCTTCAAAGTTGAATCTACAGTACAGTATGTATAATTGACCTCTTATGGATTCTTGGAGTGACGGAAGTAATAATGTGTTCTCGTTCAAGACTCATTTCATAGATTTCGAAGTATATTATGGTACTGATAAAGATTATACCAGAAAGACTATACCCGAATGACTTAATTTACATGTCCGTGGCAGCATTATCCTTCCTGAAATTATTGTTTCCAGTCATCGACTTAGGCTAATTTGTTTGCTAGTTCGCAGAGTTTGAAAGAATTGATTATCATGCCTCGTGAAATACTGTCGCACACATTTGAAACCCAATCAACAATTTGCTGTAATATTGCAGACGTGGGATTTCCTGCTATCTTAAATCCTTCTTTTTCAGGCTCAAATCAGTCATTTTATAGGCAAGAAGTGATAGCTTTGAACGAATCATTCCAGCATATATCTGGTGTTTGAATGAGCCCCTTGCACCCAACTGGATATCATCTTGATCAACTTTCAGTTCTCTAATAGAATCTTCTATCTATTTACTAGTATGAAACTTAGAGCTGTATTACACAAGAATCTTATGTTCCGGCCACTGTACATCTTCATCAACTCTGGCAGTGATCACTTTCCTCGAAACAGAATTTATGCTTTCAATTTGGTGCCGGCACTCTTTGCACCGTCAGTTGATCCTTTGATGCCCCAGTCAATGACCGATTATTTTGCGGCACCGTTTTCTTCCATGGTTGATTTTGAAATCTCACTGTACCTTCTGATAATATGAGCCCATTTCTCGATGCATAAAACTGTTTAGTACATAAATTTAGGAAAATAATCATTGCAGATTCCTCGATAGTTTCTTTCTGAACTGTCCATACTGATTCTGTTAAACAATGAATCTTGTCAGGCTTCTTTTGAACTGAATGAATGCTGCTTTCCATCTTCTTCCACTTTTATGGGTCCTAGCGATTACAGAGTGTTCTTCTGTATACTTTACAACTTCTTTAACTTTGATCGGATGATATTTCTGCTTTGAGAAAAGTTTTGGCTATTCATGATAATAACAAACTTTAGCGGCAGTCACCAATGTTTTTCGTCAAGCTTCTTTGATCTAAGTTCTCTTGGTCTAGGCCCTATCCATCACGGCACACACAGTTCTGTAGGGTCAATAGCATTTATTACACATTAGGGACATAAATTTTCCTGCCTTGGCCCTCTGCTATTCCTCATTTACTTCAATGATTTCGTGTTGGCTACCGAGGTTCCATTTTGTCCGTGTATTCTGATGATACCAGTTTGTGATGCCAATCTCAAGATTTGATTTAACTGAATTAGGCTATTAAGAGCAATCTGGCGAAATTAGATACTCGGCTACAAAACTGCAACGTTTTCTTGAACTCATTCCATGGCTATCTCAACCCAGCACAAAAGTAACATTCTCAATGATAAGCATGCAAAATTGACATTGAGGATACGTGATGATGGACTGGAGGTAGTCAATAAGACATAATACCTTGGTTTGCTAATTGGCTCCTCATTTGATTGGAAAAGCAGATTAAAGCAGTCTCCATCATAGTCTCCTGGACAGTGGGTTTTTTGAAATATGCCAAGTCTTTTCTACCGAGCGAAACTTTGCTAATGCTATGCAGAGGTATTGTTGAACCACATTTTCGATACATGCACCAGTTTGAAGGACATCAATCATTTGCGAAATTTCGAAATTGTACAACTAGCATTATTATGAATTTCAACTTTGAAGCCACTAACAGACCTCTAGTTAATGAATTGGTTTAGAAGGCTCTCGGCGAACTGGTTGCTGTCGAATCAAGGAAAATGGACTTCAAGTTCCTGAATGATCTCACTCCAGAATATCTCTGTGGTCTTTTCACACGCTATTCACAATGCTTAGCATATAACCTTTAAAATATACGGGCCGACATGAAACTACTGATGAAAAGGTTAGTAGCTGGCCAGAAATATTTTTAATATAGAGTTACAACGCTATGAATTGTACTCTCTGTCAAATCAATGTAGGCCTCTTCCTTGTATGGTTTTGAAGAAACAATTTAATATGGAGGTTCTTTCCTCTCCTTTACCCTGATCTTTTTATTTTCTACTTCCATTGTACATTTTTGGATTATTGTTAATAGGGCCTTTTTACTTTAGCTCAATTCATAAATTTTTTGTTTTATTCTTTGAAGTTGCAATCAATGTTTTTTATTGGACTACATGGTTGCCCTATCGCTTCACAACCAGATTTGGCTACAGGGTAGCCCTCTTTTTACAAGAATTGCGTGAAAAGTGAAGTGAAATGAAACCGTTTGAAAACGAATAGAATTACGCTGAATGTTTCAAAGACAATTGAAACCCCATCCATATTTGCAGTTCATTTGCTTCTTGCTTTCATCAAACCTGCATACGGCATTATCATAAATGCAGGATTGATTTTTTATAGTACAATGGCAGAATTATTAGAGAGAGCGGGAATATTTGAGAGAATACGTTATTTTCTCAAGGATTTTGGCTTAAATATGTAAATTTCACCTATATCCCAATGAAAAGGAATGTATGTGCTTCGTTTACTCACTCGATATGATGGATTTTCTTTGTTGATTATTTCATAATCGTTCGTCTTAACTTGCGAAAGTACCTTGTAAATAATTAATTAGTTTTTGTGCCACTTTTTAAAGAATTACTATTTAAGTCGCTGTTTGAGAGTTATGAGAATGGGCTGTTTCTTATGGAGAAAGAAAGCAACTTCAATCTATCTCTGAATGTTTATCCTCCACACTCAAAATTCTGATGTAAGCTAACATCAATAAGCTTGCGCCAGATAAGCAGTGCAGACGGAGAGTTCTGATAAGCAATCAGAATTCGCAATCAAATCATAACATTATTTTCTAGCATGGCTATTGACGTAGATAGATTCCTTTCATGTGTTTATTCTTCATTATGATGTTGGCACTAATGGAATTATATACTACTGAAAGTTGCAAGTCGCATAGCAAGGGGCATGGGTGCTACCGTAAAGGCAAGAATTCCAGTTAATGAGTCACAATCAATGGGTTGCAATCATTGAGCTGCAAACAGCGTGTTTTAGTCAATGAGTTTTAGCCATCAAAGTGTTGTAATCAACGAGTCATCATACGTGACCCCCAATGGCACGTGTAGGCTTTAACAAAAGCATTCATTTTCATGGGATTTATTTGCACATCTTTATATACAATGGACTAAACTCTTTTGCGTAGCTATTAGAATATTTCTAAACATTTTCATTTTCTTTTCTTTAAGTAATTAGTGACGTCAACTATTTTCAATGATAGACCAGCCGTATGGTCGAGACGTTCTGATTTGACAATCATATACCTATTAGCAATTCATTTTTTCGAGAATAGCCAAATGGCATATCAATATTTCTCAGTACTGATTGTGTACATATATTACGACTCTGGAGAAGAAGGCCTTATCAAACTTTTCACTATTCACTAATTGAGATTGGTAGTATAGAAGCCATCTGAAGACAATTCGAAAAGGAACTACAAAGCAACTAACACGTTTTGTGCATCTTTACACCTTATAAAAATGTATATGTCATTTATTGTGTTGTTTAAAATAATTAGCATAACATTGTTGGCAAGATAAATCACATATTGGGGATTTTTAGATTTTTTGTTTATTCTATATTGGTTGTAAATAAGGGAAAAGGTTTAAATGAACTCAACACAATATTTAAATCTGTTTGCTTAGTATCTAGCCTTGCGTCCTTTAAAATACAAATTTGTATTACTATACTACTCTTGTTCACTTTTCCAGTCTTACTCAATGCATACCTACAATGGATGCCAGAAAGCCTTCATACTGAAATCAGCAAATCTTGGCCGCCTTCCCGCTAGCTATTCAAACAAATGTCCACAGAAGCCTGAACAGCCATAGAATACGTTGTTTTATTGAGTATTTTGTTGAATCTTGTATTTTTATGTCTGTACATGAAAACCGATATTTGTGACCCGAGTGTTTCTGATATTTTTTATCACATACTTATTTAATTATTTTTGCTTATTTGATACCTAAAATCTGTTCGTAAACGTAATTCTTCGCAGTATCGATTATTGACGAATCCTGAAAGGACCATGTTTAGTCCTTTACCCAAACTAGAGCTATGCAAGCCAATTAACCTGAATCATTTTTGCGCTAGACTTCGTAAATTGCAAGGAAACATAAAGAGTTTGTCTTTTGCACACAACTCAGATTCCAGTTCTTTCGATTTTTGCGGTTTCTATTAGCTGTTCATATGGAAAGAAATTTTATTTTGAATTTGATAGTTAGCCAAACAGCTTGTCATTTCAATCCACGGATAGTCCCCAGAGGAGAGGATTGACCTTTTGCGGTTACTTTCATACTTTCGTCCCCTTATTGGAGACGGGGGGGGGGCTCACTTTAGCTTTCCTTTCTTTTACTGAAGTGAGAAAGAGTAAAATAAAAATGAAATATTTGATATATCGATATAGGAACATCATCTCTACCTGCTATAGAGTGCGTGGCCAACGGAAAGAAAGAGTTGTGCACATACTACCTATTTATAGAAGTCTTTGTTACAGATGGCAAAAAACATTGCATGCATGATAAAATAGCCACGGTGTTGCAATAAAAAATAGATATAAATTTATTGGCTTGACTGTACCAGACGAGGTCAGAGGCTAGAGGAAGTAGGAGAAAATGAAAAATCAGGGCACTCCCTGGATCTCGAATAGGCTGTGTGAAAGAGAAGGACCTTGGGATGCTCAAATAAAGTTTATACAAAAGACTAAATGCAAAGGTATAAGGCTGCTTATACTGTGTGCATATGTCACTTACAAATGATTAACAAGAACATGAAAAGGTGGGTCACAATTGCGACTAGAAATGTAATTGTATATAATCCAAAACTTTAGAAAGGTAATGGAAACACCTTTTGTTATTAGAGTGTACGGCACTGTTTCAGAGGGCTGTGGATCGATATTCAATAAATAGCTCAATTTCTTGTATCTAGTTCCAAGAGATTGAGCTGATTTGAATATCAATTGTTTTAAACTCCGTTCATCTAATTACACACTCAATCTAAAAATAAGAAGCAATTTAGTGGTACGTAGGTTGCATTTGAAAATTTTAATTTAGCAAAGTAAGATTGTGCATTATGTTAAATTTGAATGCAAGTTTTTACCACCGGGTAAGTTAAGAGTTAGCTTTTAGAATATTTATCAGATTGATCGGAGATGTTAGCTGTGATATTTTAATACAAAATATAAGTTAATGGACGATTCGTAAATTTTTTCCATGATCCAATGTTTGCAAATGTCAATTAAGTTCGCATGGTTAAACAAATTTACCTTGACATGGAACATTTTTCCGTGCTTCCTATCTGGATTTTTGTCTTTTTAAGTCAAACACTCTGCGCAGTTACTTAGAGGTTTGTGTATCCTTATGAATGATTAGAAGGAAATCGGGGATGCAGTTGGTGACCTGTTAATCTACAGGCAGTGGCGGTGCGTGGGCGATTTGGAGGGTTAGGCACATGGAACCATTGAAAGGTACTTGATACCAAACACCCTTTTCTAATGCGAAAAAATTGGAATTGTATTATTGCTGGGTAGCAAAGATCTATTTCATGTTTGAGTGGCATTTATGCAGCTTGAATTGTAGGCTAGACAATTCCCTGATGGAACAAGTCTGTGCCCACAAATGATTAGAAGCAAAATGACATTGGTAATTAGACATCGTTTTATTGAAGCTCATATCATTTACCACTCTAAATCATGAGAAAATCACATTTACTAATTCCTTATCTGACGATCAATTATATAGGTAGCATGAAATCAGTTTTTGTATAAGAAGTGCATCCTGCGATTTTTCAATCTTGCAGATTTATCAATTACTTTATCGTTGAATCTTTCAATTTCGGCGACAAGTTCCGCGTAAATTGGTAGCATGGCTAATGCATTTAATCGGTTATGCCACATGTTGTTTCTCAACCAGGTCTTGATTCGTTTTAACGTAGAAAAGCGTCTTTCTGCTTCAGCTCTGGAAACAGGTGTGGTAAGTGCAACTTGGAGTTACGTAAAAACATCTGAAAATGAATCTTTGAGGCCGTTATCAAGAAAAAAGGAATGCAGATTAGTAGCAGTTGATAGAAGTTCGTTAGCATACAAAATTTTCAATTCTGTTCGAAGCTTTCCTTTGCAATTATACGATACTTTGGGCATGCAATTGTTAAAGTTTCTTCCGGGAGTTTCTCATTGAAGAATCGAAATAGAGAAGGCTTGATTAATGTAAAAGCTTCTGTATATTCTGTATCTGAAAAACGATCTTGTAATTGAATGGTAAGAAGGTCACAGGCCTCTTGCTCCAGCAGGAGTGCTTTGAGCAATAAATAATGTTGAATTTGCACGATACGTCTCAGTAATCTCATCAACTTCACTTCTTACTGCACTAATTGCTAGAGTACATGCCTTCACTGCTTCTGCCACAAGCGCAATGCTTGACTTTCTTGCCTGAAATACTGAAAATAGCAAGTCAATATGAGGGAAAATTTGATGAAAGACATCAAGAAAGAAAAGGAATGTTAAATCCTCAAGCCATTTCTTTAACGAACTTGCATCAGAAATTGCTTTATCACAGTCACTTTCATCTGTTGTGGAAGAAAAGCATTTGATCAAATTTTCTCTCATTTCATATACACTATTTACAGTTCTACCATGAAAATTCTATCTTGTAGCTGACCCTCGTGCAATTCTTTGGCTTGATCCATCCTTTTAGGAGATGAGAAATAATTTGAAAAAGATGAAATGATTCCTTTACAGGAGATGTAATTGAGGTAGTTTTCTGCATAATAAGATTCTGTTGGTGAGCATAGCAGTGGGTGAATAAAGCATGGGGGTACTGCTCTCTCACTTTCACTTGCACTCCTCCAACCCTTCCACTCATTACAGGAGCTCCATCATATGTCTGGGCAATTAATTTCTCTCGAATATTGTATGGCTGAAGTTCTTTAAGAATCATATTGCTTAGCCCCTCTGCGGTGATCTCCTTTGGTTGCAGAAATCCATGAAATCGTTCAACAATTTTGTTGTTGGTTATGCTTATCTTAGAATTAAAACAGATTGCGTTGTGCAAGATACATCAGTGGTATCATCAGCTTGCACTGAAACAAACTAGGCTTCCTGGACTTCTTTTTATATTTGCTCTCTTTTCATATCAAACATGTAATCCAGGAGCTCATTCTGGATCTCATGACTTGTTCCTTTGTTCCTTTGAAGACAGTTGCATTCTTAAAGTGCAATGTACCTCAACAGCGAAGTTGAGATAAAAAGGGGTTCTTGACCTCCCAATTTCGGATACAACGCTAAAAATTTAATTTGTTGTTAACAAAACAAGGTAACGTGCCTCCGAAAAAGCACCCTTTTTCCACAATATTGCCGCCCGCGTGCAAAGAATGCGCAGGAGCTGTGACGTAGAAACCAGAACGATGATAGACCTTAGCTGCTGACTCCCTTCCTACTTCGTGTGCTTTGTTTTTGGCTATAGGTGCCTCATGACTTTTGGGTACAGAATGGAATCTGATGAGTCTGGATCATCAAAAGACTGCTCCCATAGCAGCTCTTCTTCCAATTATGAGGAGGAAAATGAAGAATTGTCTGCTTCTAATGACAGAGTTGATCAGCACGGGGATGGATGCGAATGGGTCGAACCATAGGCGGATGTTAACAAGACGTGACACCGAATTTCCTCATAATTTATACATCAAATGAAAGCACTCATCATGAACATTAAGAATATGCATTAAAATTTGCGGGATTGCGTATGTGAGAGAAATTATTAAGGAAAACATTCAACGCTTTGCGTACAAACCCCTTACAACTTGACAGTGCCTAAAACCGGAAGTGTGATCACGTACAGAGTAGAAATGACGATTCTTTCATATATTTCCTCGGTAGAGACACCATAGTATGTGAAACATACACAATCTAGGACTGACCCTAACCCTGTGCTCCGCGACCCTGTCCCACGAGAAAATAAACAACGTCGAGTTGGTTACAAGCAAATTCCATGTCACGGTTTGGTAACATCCGCTGAACCATACTCTAACGAGCCAGCCGAGTGCTGACACAAATTGGGTTGCCGATTATCGAGCAAAGAAGCAAAATCGAAACGAAGGAATATGTTCATGTTTTTGAAAATTTTATTCATCTCTATGATCATGTAGCTGTTCTTTTTAAATAGATACAAGTTCAGCATAGCAATGTGAAAATACTTTTCTTTAAGTGCCACAAATCAGAGTAATGCTTGGTCTGTTTTCCTTCCTCCCTCGTATGTTTTGATATCGACTTGTGTCTGTCAGAAACAAATGTTGAGATCTTGTGATCTTTTGATTTCAAAACTGCAAGGCTTCTTTTAAATCCCTCATATTCAAGGCCTATACTTTGTCAAAATTTATTTCTTTAAAAGTATAGTATACATCTCTAGTGAATATAAACATTGTACACTTAGGCCATTTCATACTCGATGCCAATTTTCTTCTCACAGTCTTGAATTACACACCTGGGACATCACCATACATCACTCCTGTCATTACATATCTGGCCATTCCTCTTCTGTTGTTCTCCACGGATTCATCGCAACACGACTCTATTCAGTAAACAGCTAACAAACACCTAACCCTTCCTCTACGTAATTCGTGTTCATAAATAATGATACGGGTTTGCAACTGATCAACGAAGGATGTCACTGAACGAATACTGCAGTCTATATGAAGCAACAACTCACTTTCCTATACATCAATTGCAAGTATGTATAGTCTATTTAGTGTATTATTTTCAATGAAGAAAAAGACATTGGCATGATAGGGTAACCATTCTGTACGCTTTCTGTTTACGAATTCAACCCATTTCCTTCTTCTACGTTTCACCTCTGGACGGTCATCATCGAAAAATGGAATGAGATCCAAAGAGATACCATTTGTCACATCTTTAATGTTAGAGCATCCAGCAACAACGCATCTTTCAGGCATGATTCCCTACTTCAAAGCGTTTCGCGATCGTTGACTACACTATTCATCGGTGTTTCCTTGGATGCAATTCTGGTTTCTACGTCACACCCGACTCGCTACCAGTCCTCAAACAAACGCTGATTTGTGCAGGAAAATATTGCAAAAAGTGGGTTTATGAAGCGCGCCAGTGCCAAAATAGCGATAAAAAACTCAGACTAACGATCAGTTTTGATTTCAACATAGCTTGTACAAGTTAAATATAAGTAGTTCTATTAAGAGGTAACTTGCACTTTAAAATACACAATTCCCCGTCAACCTAACTGTTGAAGATTTACGGTACAATGGTGATTGTCATAGGAGCGACGTATATCTTGTTTATAAATGTGAATTTAGTAGGGCACCTTGGAATGTGCCCCGAAAGAATTCGAAGGCTCTGCTTCTCTGTACTCACGAACCAGCGTGAGAGCAACTGACGAAATACAAATAGATTAAATGATTGGCCAGATCCTCTATATTGGGGCATGGCCTATCATAAAATAAAGCTCGATATGGGACATGACCTTAGATCGTTATTCATCGTGTAGGAAGTGCAAACCAGATGAAATACAGATGATGGGAAAGCAAATGCTGCTACATCTTTATGAGTCCTTTAAGAATAAATTGCTTAATGAATTCAAAAACGTTTCCTGCAGATCCTTGATGGGACACTGTCCCACCTGCCCCAATAGATGCGCCGCTACTGTCTACAAGAGAAGTGAAAACGATACAGTCCAACCTAAAGGATTGAATTTTTTATAAATACAGTATAGAACGTAGCGCTGAACTCTCCTATGACAGAAATATCCCTCATTTTGGAGCGGGCATCTTCACAGCATAATTTGCAACCATATGCAGAATGG
The DNA here is from genome assembly GCA_964019165.1 of Mastigias papua. Classification (NCBI taxonomy): domain Eukaryota; kingdom Metazoa; phylum Cnidaria; class Scyphozoa; order Rhizostomeae; family Mastigiidae; genus Mastigias; species Mastigias papua. Next base: position 10,155,889 of record OZ025274.1, read on the forward strand.
AAAAGAGATTCTTTGGTAGGCCAGAATAGAGTTCCCATTTGTTCAGATGCGACAAATGCTCCATTATGTTTTACAGTGGCACCCCGTTCGTAAATTTGCAAACTTTGTAAAATTGATTTGCCAACTGTGCTTATTTTAGCTCCTCTAATCCTCCCATTTTTGAGGCAGAATGCCGACTGATCTACTGAAGAGAGGCAGCTGCCCCTGGCATTTTTTTGGCTCTTGACTATGAGAAACGTTTAAGAAGTATGGTTTACATGCAAGTATGGTTTATTTTTCGCCAATTGCAGATGAAAACTTCATAATCACCAGAGTATTCAGAATGAGGAACTCCCACAAAGCTAACAACTGGCTCAATCAAAACAGAGTTCTGTATATTTGATTTCTATATGTCTATATTTGTAGCTGAAAGAAGACTTTAAAAATTCGTACCATTTTCAAGTTATTTGCTTACTTCTTGCAGTTGCCTGCGAAACAAAACAAACTAGCAAATTGGAATCTATATTCGGCAAAGTTTTTTAGCTACACATAAGCCTCTCCATAAACATATTTTTGATTTACCATTGATAGTTTCTTGACTCATCCATTATTTATAGTTCCATACGCCTCATAAAATGTTAGAATGCTATTAAAACTTTCCTACCCTGGGTACCAGGCTCTGGTTCCCGGGGTAAAACTTCAATGCACGAGGAAATTATGAAATAAACTGGTTCTTTTTCGAGCGTTTTTCTGTGGACAATAGCGAACAATTTCAAGTTTTAGGGTAGCATACAAACAAGGAATCAATATCTCGTTATCCTTGAGCAACTTCGGGTTTCTTCAGATCAAAAACAGTCGCAGACAGTCTTCACTACATTCTCACTCGATCAAAAGTCCATCAAAAAGCTCAACATATAAACAACATAAACATGGTCCTAACTAGCAGCCCCAGACAATAAACTGACTGTAGAATGTGAAAGGTTTTTAGCAAAAATGCGAAAGTGAAACTACAAGATGATACAAATTGTGGATCTTTGATAAATATAGTATACCTGCTTTTGTGCTGTGTATATTATCTCCCGATCATCTATTGAAGAGTCTTTGTTATTTTTTTGGGTGTGCAAGGAAGGAAAAACTTTTTTGGGTCAAGTTCTATGCTAGAAATTGTTTTTTGGAGCTGATGGTTTGTACCCCAGCCTGGACACCCTTATTCTAAATATATATGAGTACACCCTGGGCCGCTGTCTGTCTAAACGAGGTGTCCGTCTTATAGAATACGAACATAAAGCATTTCCTGTTGGCTCTGGCAGAGACTTCCAGTAAGTGTCCGTCTTAATGAGGTGTTGGCTTTATAGAAGCGTCCGCTGTGAGAGAGTTGACAGCATTTCTATGTTCTTCAGATACTATACAGGATGGTTATAGCTCAATCTTTGGCCCATTTTTACAGTTCATGATTCCTGTAATAATAACAAGTAAGCAATTAAAAAGTATATTTCAGTAACATACCAGAATGCTTTGTTACTAGAAATTTTCAGCAACAACTATATGGTATACTAGTTAATGTACACTTTTAAGCCACACCTCCCCCCGCCTAAACGTTTGAATCTGCTGGTTGCCTCACTATATTCAAAGTTCACAAAATTTAATGTATAACGGAGAAACCCAAAATCCAGAATTAAGGTTTTTCATGTTCAGAAAGATCTTGCCTGTACAGTGTTCAAAAGATAGTTTTATTTACAAAGGATGCTTCGCTAGTAGCATGCGCATGAAAATTACATGAGCGTACGTACGTTCTTTGAAAAGACCCTCTTCCCCTTGTACGTTTTCGTACGCTTTGTTGGGTACTCCCTCCCCTCTTCAGAGCGTACGTACTTTTTGAATGACCCCTTATTGAAGTGATGCCAATGATTTTTGTATTTGAGCTCCTCCGCACTCATAAACGGCAATTTTCTATAAAGCGGACAACTCGTTAAAGCGGACGCTTCTTCAAAGTCCCGTGGGTGTCCACTTTAGAGAGAGTTGACTGTATATTTGGACTTCGGAATCAATAAAATTTCAAAATAATGTATCGGTAATCTTATATTTCTATACCGGGCCTACCTGCATTGATGGATGGGCCATTGGTGATTAAAGGATGAATCCCAAGTTATTCCTCACTCCTCAAAAACCCTGCGGACAGCAAAGATGCCATTTATTTTTGTATAGGGTGACTGTACTAAATCTATCGGGGCATTACTTCATCCCTTAATGCCTGAGTACCAAGAAATTTCTTCTGTCGGCTTGGTTGATGTCCTTCCTTGGCCTACTTAAAATCCTAATTTTATTATTACTGAAATTGACTGTTGTTGATGATCTGCACAATCTGATAAATGCATCATTTCATTTTATTTCCATTTCACAATTTTATTTGATGTAGGTAAAATATATAAATAGTTATAAAAATTAATTAAGGCTGACAAATTAAAAGAAAATACTAAAATAAATCAACTGCTTACTTTAAAAATAAAGTACATTAATAGTTGACATTTGCAAACGTTGCACGTGTGTTGAGTACCATTCCAGGATTGGTCAAAGCTCCAGATCGTCCTCATTTTTATAAACTATTTTAAATGAAAGTTTGGTAGTTCAATGTTTCAAATTATCTGCTGTTCTACTACACATCAACTACATTAAAGGACAATATTGGATATTTGAGATCATGACCGTATTCAATAATAGCTTTGCTTTTTTTGCTGATGTAATCTCGCAATCTAGCAAAAGCGCTAGTTTTCTGAATTACTTTGCCGCAAATCTCTTTGATGTGTGAATTGCATGTAAGATTACTTTATCGATAATAACGCCAAGAAATTTCACCTGCTTCCTTTCTTGGACTTTTTTCCATTCACAATTAGATAAAAATCAGTATATACTTTTTTCCAAGCAACAGCATTTGAAATTTGTGCGGGGTTGACAGTCATCGCGTTCTGGTCAAATCAAGTAAGGATTGACGTTAATGTATTTTCCACTTCTGTAATCACAAGATCTATCAATTAATGGAATAAAAAGACTGTGGTGTCGTCTGGAAAATTACAGATGTTGCAATCGAAGCTCATGTAAAATATATTATTGATGGAAATATTAGAAAGCAAGGTTCCAAACACAAATCCCTGGGGGAGTGCCATACGATTCCATCATCCAATTTTGACTCTTTGAATACGGCTATATATATAATTTAACATTAATCTAAAAAATACTTCTGTCAAGTCTTTAAGCTTCGGTTCCAAACTTTGCAATCAACAGGTCAAGTGGAGTTGAGTCGTATTCCGTAGACAGATCTGTTGCAACAACACCTCTAAAATCTAAGCGAAACTTCAAAGCAGTGCTGCTTCCAAGTTTCAAAGACCCGAAATAAGGCACTTGTATAATAAAATGCGACGTTCAATAGAGGACGGGATTCATTGCAAGTCTTTGGCTAGAAATTCGGGCTAGAAATATTTAATCCGGCCTCCTGAACATCAGGCTGCTTCACCCTTCCGTTCTGTAAACTGGTATGTTGGTTCAGTAATGAAGATTCAAACACTCAGCAAGACTGAAAGCTCCCAACTCTTTTATCCAGAATTTTCAACATACACTTGTAGAAATATATAGAGAAGACTTATACTGGATCCACAGAGTGTATGGGAAGGATAACCCCTCCAACCTCCCCCCCCCTCACTTCCTGAAGCTGTGGTAAACCAGATTTAACCTAAAAAGGGAATAAGGACTATTAAAGTTTCTTGCATGAAAATCAATGATTTCATCCACAGTTTCACTTAAAGTTTTCTTTGCAGAATGGGCATATATTTATATTCAGAGAGGGCGTGTTCAACCCTTATGTCCATTCTTCCTCCCTTTCATAATCACCTGTGCTGCCACTGGATGAGACTCGTGCTTTAGCCTTTGATATTGAGAGGCATCAAGACTTTGTTGCTTAATGGTGTAAAAAGACCTCTTTGTTTATAGGGCTTGGCATGTGCACTAGGAAAGGATATGGCCAAAGATATTTCCTTATACACCCCCCAAACAAATAGCCCTAAATCCGCCTCTTCATCCTTTCACCATCTATGCAACATAGATTTCACACTCTGTAGTCTTTGATCTGACAAGATGTAAGAGCTGCCATCACATAAGCAGATTTTTTCCACTTCAGTTTAATTAGCTTTTACTTGACTTGTTTTAATGGATTATTCCTTATTTAGATTCGGTTTCATTTTATCATTTTATACGGTGGATTGATTCCACAGCTTCCTTTCCCACATTCCACCCGATCTTGCGCTCTTCTCAACAACTCTTCTATTTCATCTCGCCATCTTCTTTTTGATCTCCTTTTCCTCTCTTTTTTCTCTTGGGATGCGTTCTGTTGTTATTGTGCAATATTGAAAATGAACGGTTTCGGCCTGACAAACTTTTGAACAAAACTTAATCTAAAGCATGATTCACACGAAATTGAGATATGTTCGAACGTTTGTCACTCTGAAACTCTTCGTTCAGTACCTTTACCCATTTTCTAAGAACTCGGCCTAGTAAGGATAGGTAGCGAGGCGTTTGAGATTAAAGTTTCTTCTCAGAAGCGTTCTAGATGCTTTGTGCTTGAGGTAAAGGGATAGTTGATTAAATGCTACCTTTTAGACTTTGAAGGTTTAAACTTTAGTTCCAAAGTACTATGAAGTAAAAACTGAGTACAAATGGCTTTTTTGAAACCAACCTCTCGTCCCGATTTAATCCCTTGAAATCGGCTGCATGTTGTAGGATAGATGAAGTGGTTTTAGAAAGTTATATTTAGGATACAATACATTTTCGAATGTCCTAAAGTTTTTCATAGGAAAGCTTCTGCACTGAAGTATGTTCGCCGAAATTTTAATCGACGAAACTTTTTGATCTGAATGCATCCAGCAATTGCCCTTCAAGATATTACGTGTTACGTTATTCATAAAATGGGTTGCTTTTCGACTAGTGACTGCTTTTGATAAACTGATAATAAGACTTATGGTACTTACGCACCGTATTTTCTCAAATATACGCCCAGGGCATTTATAGCATTTATTGAATTTTGCAGGGAGGATTTGTTGACGAGAAGCGGTTAATAAAGTGCGGCGTTTATTAAAAAATCACTCAGAAATTATATTCCAAACATCTTTTCAATATTCACAAGATCATCCCGATAATCATTGGGACTTGGGAAATTATTCTCATTATTAGCTTCTTCCACGTTTGAATTGGTTGGCTCAGTTTTAAATGAATATCTGCATTCATTTGCACATGTAGTTGTTCAGGTAGCATATCCGAGCCTGCTGAGCAGGGTTGGCCTTTCACGACAAGTGAATTAAATGGTCTTCACTACCTTCAATATTCATATTTAACGTGCAGCTTATTATTTTATCGAATGTTTCCAGTGCACACTTCTTGAAGTAAATACCTGCACATAATTACAATTCGCCTAATCTTTACTATTATTATTATTTCAAGGTTGTTTGCGTTGAAATGCATCGTATTAGGAAATATACTTCAGAGAATACTCCAATTAGCTCTCTCTTGGATGCGATTTTAGAGGGAACGTTTATTGAGACAGGGGCGTTTGAGAGAGAAAGGCATTCGTAGTATAGTTTCGGACGTTCAAGGAGTGTATAATAGAGAGGGGTGTTAGAAAGATTTGTGGGCATAAATTGGAAATAATACAGTATAGTACTTATTACGGTAAGAGTATTATTTCCATAACAATTGTGTTAATCACTATTTTTAAAGCTTTATTTCACTGTTCCAAATATATAGCCTGTTTTGCATTGGATACAAAATGAAAGTATGCTCAAATGAGAATTCATTTTGGAATAAATACCTGCAAATAAATCCATTTTATCCAGCTTGCATGAAGTAGGAATTAATTTTTATTTTGGGCACCTAAACTACGATTAATTTCGTTCACATGTCACATGGTTATTTCCATCCCCTCGAAAGTGCCAAATGGTAATTATGACTATGAAAATACTATCATCATAAGATTGTTCTATGGGGACTTTTCTTCTGAAAATCCCATGAAATATTGGGCCCCCTTCTGTTTTCGAGAAATACATAGCATGTAGTCCTTCAGATACTTTTCGATTGGAAGTCTAGAATTGATACAGATCAAGCTGAAGGCACAGTCCTAATGAATCTCTCAAAGACATTTGACAGCATTCCCCACAACTTGCGTTCCCCATGACAAGCGCGGTGAGCAGTGTAACAGACTTAACATTACTTATAGTTCATTTCGGACCATTCTATCAGGTATTCCTCAAGGCTCTGTAGTATGTTCAATACTTTTTATCTTTATACAAACGACCTGCTTCTATTTATAAAACAAGCAGCCATTTACAACTATGCTAATGATAATGCCATGGACTTTTGCTCCAGAATATAACCGAGCCAGTGCAAATTTTGGATGAACAATCCATATATTAGCTAGAATAATTATGAAATGGTTGCAAATTCTGATAAATTTGATACCTTAGGAAAAACAGAATCCACCGTAAAGCTTCTTGATCTTATACTTGATACAGTGGCTCAATGGAAGGGCTTTTTGCAGGTAGGGGGGCTAAATTTAACATTTTTGCAACGGTTTCCATTGATTAACACTTCTCGAATATGACAATTGTGGTCAGAGGCATTGGCAAGCCAGAAGACAGCAGGTAACTCAAAAGGGGCTCTCATACTACTAAATGAAAGTGGCACCCCCTTAATACCTTACACTTCATTCCCATAACTAATCATCTGGCAGGATGGAAATCAAACCATAGCTCCAACTGAGTTAAAGAAGCTATTTCTTTGATAAGACCTCTAACCACGTATAGAAAGGGGCACAGCTGAATCACAGGCCTGAGCTTAATATCCTAGGATCATGGAGCTGCTAACTAGGATGAATGGAAGAGTCGAGGGGGTCTGGAGGCTATGCCTCCTGGAAAATTATTAGAGTCACGCCCATTACTTTGACTTAGGGTGCATCTAAGAATATCATGCTGATTGCCACTATCAAAGAGGAGCTAGGACAAATTTGTGACTATTATTCAATAAGAGATTGTGCTAGACAGAAAATATTTCGAAGCGAAATCCTTTAATTCAACTTTGAAGGAATCCCATAACAGCATGCCACCAAAGGTTGGAAGCGACTGCTTCCCTTGGATACATGTCCATACCCAAGCCACTGTTTACTAATAATTGATACTAGGTGTCTAAAGAGCTCGGGTAATGACGTAGGAGGACTCAGCATGGTTGGGTCCGACGTAGGAGAAAGTTGTTGAATTAGACACAAAAATCTGACAAAGTAGCAAAAATTGCCGACAGGTTTCCTGTTTGGGAAGCTTTATTCCCCTACCCCTAGCCACTCACTAGATAATAAGCTGAATTTCTACCTGTGCAAAAAAGCTGCGAATCGCCTGATTGTTTTGAAATACCAAATAGAACTTTTAGTCTAGAGATTTCACGTTTTCAAATCTCAACTACTGTCCATTTTATGCCGTTTTTCGTCAACTAGGTCTCTGCACAAGATCGATAGGAAACAAGAGCGTGCATTACGATTTCAATGTGCTCGTTACGACCAGTTCGTATCAAGAACTAGTAAAAGGTCTGGTAGGTCTTTCATGCATGTTTTTCGCTTATGTGACATAAGTAAGAGCATGGAGGATTTAAGTCTCTCCTTCGTTTAGCAATTAATTCAATTCAATATTTCTATGGACATTAATCAAGTAACCTTCAAATCTGATAGTCGTGGGTCTTTGGGGCGAAAGGTATGGAACAGCCTCTGTGATGAGATAAAATGGGATGAAAATTTACCAAGCATGTAAAGCAATCATGAAACAATGATGGGAGGACATACAATGAAAAACTTTGAATAAACCTTACAGGAATGAAATCTATAAAGCCTAAGCTTTACATCGAGATAAGATAACGTTTTTACGCCATTGATATTATATTTATGGCGTAACAAACATTATCTTATTTTGATGTTAAGTCTAGTTTTATAGATTTCATTCTTTTTAGTAATTGTTAAAGTGTTTATCCTGTATAAATATTATTTTTATTATAATGCAAATGCAATTGATGCCAGTATAATGTTTTAGGGAGGTTGGATTTTGTTTGTGATGATACCAAAGCAGTCCTCTAGACATGTATATGCCATTGTTTAATCTATTTGCGATTTAAATTTTTGTAGATATTCCAATTAAAGCTGTTTCTTCTAACTTTGTTTTGCAGAGGCCAGGTACAAATTTTCAAATTAAATTGACTTGACCGTCACTCACAAGGGAGACACGCTGAATATTGTACTACATCAGACATGTTGAAACTCCTTCAAGTAATCAATACTGATCTAGTCAATATTTCGAAGTGGATACGGGTGAATAAACTCAGTTTAAATGCTAGTAAAAGTGAGCGTATGGCCATATGTAGTGCCAGGCCACTTTAATGGTTGGTGATAATATAAAAATGTGAGATAAACGGGGAGCGAGAAAACTGCACTTGTGCATAAGTGTATCTAAAACATGGTACCGCTTTTTCGTGCTGTAGTGAAGTTCAGTAGTACCAACAGACTTGTCACTTTTGTATAAAACCAAATTTTTAGGAATAAAGATTAATGAATGAATTGAGATTCGCAACGCAAAGTAATTAAAAGGGAGGTTAATGCAGGACTTTTATCATTTAGCAAACTAAAAGATATTTTGCCGCAATCTAATCTGGCACAAGTCTATAAAGAACTTTCTGTGAGTCACGGTACGCTAATGTGATTTGGGGCAACTTATCAAGCACAAAACTTACACATTTGCAACCTGTACAGAACCGCACATTTGGGTTTATTCAATCCGCAAGATATAAGGATAGTTGGATCAGCAACTGGATTGACGATTATTTTACAATTAGATGTGACAAACTAGCGATGATGTATACAATTTTAAATAGAGGATAGCCTGAACACGATTTAAGTTAGACAAACTTAAACCTAAAATCTCTAAGTATTAAACTAGGAATTCTAACGCGCTGTAGGTGTTATGTGGCCTCGCCTTGAGCTCATAAAAAAGAGCTTCTGTTATAATGCTAGGGAGCGCTGGAACAACATACGAAAGAACATCAAATGAATTAATCCTATTCCCAAGTTTACAAATACTTAAAAAGGCACAGCTAAGGATATAAATCCCAAGGACCAACCTTTGGAAGATCAGCTGAGATGTTATACTGTATATTATAGATTTATTTGCTATAGATGTTATGCATACTATATGTCTTTATTTGCACATATACTGCAAGAGTATGAGCAAATAAAGACAGATAATATAGTACATAACATGTCTTTAACTATCAATAAATGAAAATAATGTTAAAGATTATTGCCTCACATTGCCAATCCATCGAATTCGCAGATTGAAAATTGATTTTGCCTAAGAGCGTATAAGTAAATGAAAAAGCTTGATGCAATACAAACAGGGGCACCTGCGAGGAAGGCAAGGGCGAGAGTGCGCGGCCGCAGAGCGTAATAGGGGCCTAAAAAAGCTATGAAGTGATTGACTGCAATAAGCTTCAAACCTCTGCTTCTGCGGGCTTCATGACAAGCATTGGCAGAGAAAAAATTAATGATTGTTTCTAGGTTTCTTGTTTATTTTACAATCTGATTCATATTTAACATTGGCATTTACAATAGTAATTAAAAGCTAATTTGAAAAACCTATTTACAAAAGAAGAAATCTTTACTGTACGCAAAACTTAGTGTCATTTTCGCTGTGGTTGATCTCCTCTTTGATAGGTAACAGTGTTAGATCATTTTTGACAATGTCGTCCGGGGTACTGCAGAGGAAGCCAATGATCTTTACCCAAAGGTTTCTGTCTTTATTCAAAGGTTGTCTTACCAATAAATAACAATTTGCATGGTTCTTTTCATGAAATCCCCACACAATTGATGGACTAAGATGATTTCAGATTTCTATTACTAATTTCTGCAAGTTTCTAGCATGTATACAAAAAATACCACTCCGATTAAGTAGCTTTTCAACGGGGCATTTGTGTTCTTCACCGAGGATTGAAAGAGCACGTTTATGTGTGTGGATTTATCTCTCGTTTGCAGTTATATCATAAACTAGCCAGATAAATTTGTAATGTTCTATAAAATTCACTGACTTCTTGTTTACTTTTGACGATAGTGTTTTAACATGCTTGTTAAACTCTACTTTGTTTTCAATTTTAATCCAAAGCATTTGAACATAATAGCTTGCAGGTACTTCAGGAATTTAGATCTCTCATTCATAAGTATGCCAAATTACAAGCCTCTATTTAGTCTTGTGGGAAATCGATCATTGATGAATATGCTAAAAGTAAAAAGTAAAGGATCCGAGACTGATCTGTGTTCGATCCTAATTTTTAATCATTTTGTAGAAATTCTATGTAAACCATTCCTTACCCTTTGATGGTGGCTAATCCAGATAGCTATTCGTTAAAACAAAAGCCATTGAAATCAAATCCATACTTCTCAAGTTTATGCGATAAGGAGACTATGAGGCAGTCAGTCGTGCGATTTAAATAAATTCATTCAACTTGTTTCCACTATGCATGATATATAGAGATATTTCCTCCATTTTTCTACAAATCTCATCAAGTATGTTTAGTGATAAATCCCTCTCTGAAGTCAGGCAAGATTTTAGAGAATTTATCTTGACAGTATGGCATATTTGGTCTCTTAGAAGTCTTTCATAGACTTAAGAGCAGGTAACACACTTACTCGCCTAAAATTTCCTTTACTTGGTTGGGACTGGGTTCATATTTAACATATCTATCTGCGTCATAACCTTATTTACCTTTGCATGAGAGAATTTAAAAACATTACCATTTGTTTTAACATAGTGATCAATCGCTTATACAAATGCACGATCTATATAGTCACTTATTGCTCTCAAAACCATTTGTTCTACAAACATTTGCTCTTGGACCCCCTTAAGAGGGTGAAAAGGTGCTCAATTAAGCACTCGACAACTTCCACCTCATTTGATAGGATTTTACTTTCTTCATTAAATATGATCTTCTCACATATAGGATACTTGTTGGAAAAGATCGGTTTAACACTTTTCCCTCCTCTCACTTGCCTTTGTTTGCAATTTTTCAAACAAATCGATCAAAGTCCATATTTTCTTTGCCTTTCGTAGATTTTCCACGCATTTTGTCAGTAGTCTTGATAAACTATGTTTTGGAAGCGGCATTTGCTTTAAGCGTATTTACAACCAGCCATATCATATGATGATCGCAAAAGCCAGCTTCGAATGATTTATAATTTATAAGAGCGTGCCTACTGTCTGTAAATATCAAGTCTATGTAAGGGCCTTTGGACGATTTGAAACATTTTGACTGTTCGATCACGTATAAACTGCGTTCATGGATTAACCATGACAGTGCTTTATCACTTGAATTTAGACCTAGTTTTCCATAAAATCTTACATCATCATTTCAGTGGCTGTCTTTTGGTATGTTTGTACTCTCGGGTACTTTATAGAAGGGGGAATTTAAAAATTTATTGCCATGGGACTTTCGTTCGGCTTCGCCTCCCCTCCACCTATTCAGCGCTGGCTCCAACGTGTCTTTTCCCTCATTCTTTTCAAGTCACTGTAATTTGGCACGTTATACAAGCTTTCATCTTCCTCCTGAGTAAAAGTAACGTTACCTCTGTAGAAGTCTCACTGCACTCGAGATTTACTTTCAGTTCCGTCGAAATTAAAACTGGAGCTAAAGCGAAACAAAATGCGTTTGGATACGATTAAATCGCATGCCAACAAGATGAGAATATATGAACTCAAATTATAATAATGGACCGTGAAGCCATTGGGCTCAGAGGGGCTATAGTCCCTCCCCGCCCCCCCCCCACTATTTCAAAAATAGGTCTAGAATCTATTACAGTATGTTCTAATAACTTTTGCCAAAACAACTGATATATAAACAGAGGGCATTTCCATCAAACGAAACACAAGGTCGTTTCATTCAAGCAAAAGAAAGCGGAATTCAATAATATGGCAATAATGAACTATCAAGAAAAGCGAGCAGGTACTATCAACTTTGGAAAGTGGTAGAACTTATTTGAATGGATGATTTCCGACTATCATAGGGGTAGTTAGGCGCCTTTCAAAGGAGGGGCCATAGCACTACCAGAAATCTTCCTGGTACATTCGTTTACCCATAGTTCCCACTATTCCAAGAGGATATTCTTTAGAAAATCATTCTAAAATGAAAGTGTCTGTTGAAAATTAACCCTGGAAAGTGCATATTCTAGCTATAAGGTGAATTCAAAATTAAAAAATGTCCTACCTTGCCGCCAACCATGGTGGCGCCTTTCAGAGACAACACGAAGCAAGTAAAAACGGCCACTATCATTAAACATAAAAGGCCTGCTTGATCATAGCTTTAAAATAGGCTTGGTGGGCAACTGCAAATTTACTGCGAAGTGTTCTTCTTGACAGCATTAGATTGAGATCTGATATGAAGTAAAAAGCAAATTGGCCTCATCAGGTTCCTAAGCTAAGAGGTGCCTTTAGGCAAAATATCAAAAATTGTTCCAAAGGCAAGTCATCTACCATCGTTCGTCGTTCAATCCTCTCCCATGTTTAGAACACTGCGTGGTCCTTGATTACGACCAGTTACATTTTGCTCCTCTTCTAAAATTTATGCACTTCTATCATCTATAAAGTACCTCAATGCATAAACTAATGAAAAGGCAGCCACTAATATATTTGCTACTCGTGGTTTTCTTCAATCAAAGTTTTCGATTTTTCTTCCTAGTCAGACAAAACCATGCGAGCAGTGCCTCCAATGCTTTACTTTCTTTCATGCTTGGTGTAATGATAATAGAAATTGCTACGAATTAAGTCATTTATATATCTAAATACACCCAAGTAATGGTGTTCATAGTGAAATATGCATAATATAATATATTAAATAATCCTTTTTACTGACAAGTAAATTAATGTTAGTGCTGTGGTGCCCAAACTTTTAAACTTATTTTACAAGACAGTCCCCTACAACATACTTTTCCAAATTAGGGGTTCCCTGGAGGAATAATATGTGTTTTGATAGATATACTTTCACTGAAAACAGATATCAACATTGGTACAGGTTAATAAAGCAATAGCACCCTTCATAGTTCCCAAAGGGACCGCAGACCCAGTTTGGGAGCCTCTGTGTTAGAGCGTTATTACATAAATTGACTCAACCCAGGCCACTGCCATACATTATAATTGTAACTCATCTACCCTGTTGATACTATCTTCTTTTCCCATTTATCTCTGCCAAGCAAGCTGACTAAGGGACTGACTATATAAATGAGAGTTTTCAGCCCAGGCTGGAATCTCAGCCCGGCTAATTCAGGCCCGTCGGAACGAAATTGATATTGGGGGGGCTGTGAATAAAGCAAACTGCACTGGACTCCCGGAGACTTTTTGTTCCACCACGCCCTTTAGATTGCTGGAAAGCAACCTGGCTATACAAATTGCCATTTTTAATGGCTGAATTACTATTTACAGAATTAAGACAATTTTTGAAATGGAAGTTGTAAATTGGCTGGAATTTATGTATTTGCAGTCATCTACTAATATTACCTGTGGCTGAAAAAGCTAACGGAATAGTTTGCAGTCATTGACAGCAAAACTTTCCTGCTGTCTCCGTGCAATGCACGCCAGCAATCAACTTAAGAAATCATAAGCACTGCCAAAACAAAATTTAACGATCCTCTTAACACTCTTTTTCAACCACCTATGCTTGTGTACTTTTGTGTGCTACATTAACTTTAATACATAAATCTCTGTTCGAAAATTGTCCAAAAATCTGCTTACCAAATAACCAAATTACCAAACAATACTATCGATAATGAAGTGTCTTAAGGTTGATGGAACATAAAAGTCAGACCCTGACGCCCTCAAGCACCTTCGCATAACATTCAGTTATCAAGATTTCACTTTCTTCGCTCATGCTGTTTAACGTTCCTGATCAAGTATACATTGGTTCTTTGAACACGCAATAAATGATTGAAAGGGATAACTTGTAACTGAACTGGTTAATATTTTTGCGAATTTATGGTATGGCCTTGCAATATTTTCTCGAAAATTTAAAGAGCAAATAGTTGCAAAATATTGGGGGAGCTGAAGCCCCCCCCAGCCCCCCGGTTCCGACGGTCCTGTAATTGGGCTGAAAACTCAGTTCCCTTCTCCAGTCATCTCTTTGTAAACCTGAGTTTTGTAATTACATGAGAAAATTCTAGCCCGGGTTAGAATTTCAGCCCTCCTTCATCTAGACGGGGTGGGATTTCCAACCGGGTTGAAGGTGATGAAATTTGTCATGCACACGGGCATTTGGTGTGCAGTCCTGCCAGTAATAGATTAGCACGAATTTTGAAGCTTTAAAGAGCTCCTCTGTCATAGGATTGATTTCTGGGGGTCCAAAACTTGAGGGATTCTCCCCATAAACGATAGCCGCGATCGTAAGTTGTTTGCTTTGTCTGTGGTGAAACAGCTATTATTGGATTACAATACAGTAGCTTGCCAAACGTTCAATGAGATAAAGCAGTTATCCCCAGTTTTCCATTGGAGGATGGAACATTAGAGAGAAATCATTAGAAGTCTAGCCCGGGCTGAAAATTCTGGTATAATGCCGCGCAAATTTCATCTCCGCTAGGCGGGTTGAGATTCCACCCCGGGATGTAAACTCATCCCCGGTGACTTTGTATCATCAAACCACACAAGCTGTTCATTGAAAGGGCCACTCAGGGCATTTTTCTTGTAGTCTTGGACTAGAGACATTACCTACTTCCGAATCGGAAGGAAATACAAAGTTTAGATTTGGCGCGCTTATTTCTCTGGCCCAAGTTTGGTAGAGGTTTAGAAATATCCCATTTCCGCCAACCGAACGGCTTCTGATTGGAAGATTGGTGGATGAACGTTTAAAATCAGATGCTGATTGGATGAGCTAACAATTCACACAGCAGCTCTCGGGTTTCTCTCCGCACCATATACTTCACATCAAAACATAAGAGTTTCTTGACAAAAAAAGCTGGCAGCTATTGGGACGCGTGATTGTTGAACTTGTGACAGTTATTCAAGAGTTAGACCTTAGCATAACGCTCTACGCAAGGTTATATTAGCAGAGTAAAAATGGTGAAGACGTTTCGAGCTTATCTTCCCGCAAACTCGTATAGAAAATATAGCTGTGTTCATTGCCGTGCACACTTGGCCAGCCATGACGACCTCATCTCAAAGGTTTGAAAGTACCACAATTTATTGTAATCGATAAATGTGACTTTACTAATATAGACTCGTTTTATCTGTACTAATGGCTACTTTTTTGCTTGGTCTTTCTAGTCTTTCCAAGGCAGCCACGGACGAGCATATCTGTTCAATTCAGTGTAAGTAAAACTACTCTATAATCGTTGTTTTGTTGCTTAGGCCCACTGTTGTTTGTTTACTACATGCACAGAGATGACGACATATTTATGCTAAAATTTCCATGCTTCTAAATGATAGCAGCTTTTTTGAATTTGTTCATAGCATCTAGTATGTTGCAGTTACTTCTTTCAGTTACCAATGGCTACCTAAACAACGGTAGATACGCTTTACATTTGAGGATGTTCGTGAATGCCAGTAATAAAAATATCTCTTATAGTGTAAATATTGCATGTGGCCCAGCTGAAGATAGAGTTCTGTTGACGGGATTACATGCAGTTGCTGATATTTATTGTAAAAGCTGTAAAACCACGCTAGGATGGAAATACGTAGGTTTTCTTATTTCTTCTTTTGTCGTGGATTTTGGATTTAATACTACAAATTATTATTTTTTACGAGAAAGTAAACATCCCAAAGAGGATGGGTATTTAGCCATTTGAATTGTAGATGATAACCACGCGGTTGTCACTGGCGTTTCCTTTTGTTTTTCTTTTGCTATGAACCTGTTCACTACCTGCTATTGATTGATTCTCGTTCTAGCATACCATTTCATTACTTTTATTGATGTTAAGTTCCTACTCCTTAGTGATCCACGTTTTCACCCAGATTCCGTTTTGCATAGTCCAAGCAACTTAATAGCAGCGGCAAATTAGCCATAATCTTGTCTACTCGTTGTGGTTTTGTGGCAGTTTCTCGTTATCTATATAGAGCACTTTTGGATCAAGCCAACATTCTTTTTGTGCTTCTTTATCAAAAGCTCAGTTTTACAATTGCTATAATACTTACTGTTTCTTAGGAGCATGCATTCGAATCAAGTCAAAAGTATAAGGAAGGCAAGTTTATTATTGAGTTGGCTCATATGGTAAAAGAAAATGGATGGGAGTAAGTGGAGGCTTGTTTCTTTCATGTCATTTGAAAGCCATATTGTACAAATCCTATTACTGTGAACTGATTTGTGAAGCAAACTAAAGATGAAATATGTTGGAAAATGGAATTGACTGCTTATATTGCATCCTCTGATTTTGTTTGTATCAAACTTAAGTCAGATTTAGTATATGTGTATGCATTTATATATAAATAAATAAAGAACTATATATAAATATATATATATATATATATATATATATATATATATATATATATATATATATATATATATTTGCAGAATACTGGTCAGAAAAGACACAGCAGCTTAGTCAGTGACTAAGCTGCTGTGTCTTTTCTGACCAGTATTCTGCAAATATTTATGCTCTTCTCCTGGAATTGAGCACTGTATTCGGTATTTTGGAGATCCGACTGTATTTTATTATCATTATATATATATATATATATATATATATATATATATATATATATATATATATATATATATATATATATATATATATATATTATATATATATATATATATATATATATATATATATATATATAGAGAGAGAGAGAGAGAGAGAGAGAGATAAAGAAATGAGGAAAACAAAGGAAAAGCAGGAGTCGGATCTCTTCAATATCAGTTCTCACTGTATATGTAACTATATGTATGTGTGTGTGTGTATATATATATATATATATATATATATATATATATATATATATATATATATATATATATATATATATATATATATATATATATATATATATTTACCTACATAGATGTAATGTTGAGATATGATATGATATTAATATTGATTGAAAGCATGTCCTTTGAAAAAGTATGAGAGCAAAACAGGGTGGATGGTTTTCATGAATATATATTGTTTGAAATGAATTCAGAAAATATGATCAAATCATATTGCAAACAGCTACACTAGAGATGTTTATGTAATATTCATCTGGAAGAGAATGTTTTTCACTGGACATGAAGTGTCTTTGTAAATAAGAAACCAAAGGTTTTAAAAGTAGTGTAGTTGATGTATAGACCTTGTATATAGCTGGCATATTATGCTATGCCATGATAACTTATTAAATTTCATTTATAATTTAATTGTGCATTATATTTAACTTATCTTATTGAGACATTATCAGACAGCATTCTATCACACTATTCGTCAGAAGCGTGGGCAACATGCCAATATTGAATTTTCATCTGAATTGTCATCAACCTTTCCATGCTATTGGAAGATGTGACTTTTAAAAACTATCTGTTGTTGGCAGTTATATCATTTCAGACTGTCCTATGCTATGATTAACCATGGATATATATGGTTTTCTGCCATCTGAATCAATTCATGAAGAGTTTTACCTGCATTTAGACCCTTTACCAATCTGGACTAAGATCACCAAGTATATAATAGTCAAAAAGGTGGAATACTTGGTCGTGACACTAGATCATTAAAATATATTAACTGCAGCTTCTTTTTTGCATCATTGAGTTCAGATGGCACACATTGATAGGAGTACTATGTAGCAACAAGTGTGAGAAAGGAGTTTGTGCTTCTGCAATGCCTCATTGTTTTCAACTAATTGCTCAAAATATTATTGTTGTTTATTGTAAGTATAACTGTCATAAGCTTTTTTGACCTAAAGAATATTTACTTTTGTTTTTGTTATAGTTGTTTGTAAATCTATTGGATTTTGCATAGAAAATGGGTTGTGCTTCTCCTTCATGTAATTGCAGTAGCAAGAGGTTGATTTATTAGAAACATCTGCTATTTCTCAAGCAGAGAATGCTACGAGTATAGTTTGGGTTGATGAGTTGCGCTGGCACGTATACTCACCATGTCAATTTCCCAATCAAAGGATAGTTTTTTGATGTTACTCTATGAAAAATTGAAACAGTCCAAACAGTTCTAGGTAGATTTATTCATTGGGTAGTTAATAAAGATATTCCAGCTCAGTATGGAGCACAAGGATATATTAATTGTTCTAATGAGAAGTGGAATATTAATGCTGCTTATTGTCAATCAAAGTACTGTCTGGCTTTTGAAATCATCATCTTTATAAGTAGTACTATTTGAAGATAGTATGGCCCATATTCTAAGTTTCTTTGTTAATAGTTTCAAATTATCAAGTTAGTTTTGATTTAATTGTAAATACTATTAACAGTATTGAATTTTGTAGAACATGGGGTTATGTAGAAATTGTCTAGAGCTATTCTGTTTATATTTGCATCTAAAGCCATGTTGTTGTCTTTTCTATAAGTGCATACCTTCAATGATTCCATCCCCATATAAAAGAAAGATGTATTGAAATTGTGGATATATCTTGCTACTGAGAATTTTTATGAAGGGGAACTTCTTGATGCCCTTTGTACTGAAACTGTGGTAGGTTAGGGAATATACAGAAAAGATATATTACTACAAGAAAGTCCTTTTGGTGACTGTCATCATATTAGCATTATAAATAAGATGATGAGATGACAAAGCAAGGCCTGAATTGGAGTGGAAATAATGGGGGTATGGGGATGTCACACCCACACTAAACAGTTTCAGGCATATTTGATAGGCATAAAATTGGTCCTGACCTAGTTCTGAACTTGAGTTGTTGCTGATTTTGAATAACCCTAAGCAGGTTTGTAGTGTCATGCTGCTATAACTCACCTAAAGTTTTTCCTTATTCTGCTCTGATCTTACTGCACTACTTCACAGTATCTATCATGCAATGGTGGAGGCAAGGGGTTGTATGTAGGGGAACTAATGGTCCCCATTATTTTGTAACTGGCTAGACTCATTCTGAAATCTCATTATCACTATTAAAGTTTCTTGCACATACTGTATATCAATAAATTCATCTGCCATTTTCAATATAGAGTGCATGTATTTTTACTTACACATGCTGTGTATCCCTTTAATTGAAAGGGTATGATCTTAAAAAATGTTCCCA
Source organism: Mastigias papua (assembly GCA_964019165.1). Taxonomy (NCBI): domain Eukaryota; kingdom Metazoa; phylum Cnidaria; class Scyphozoa; order Rhizostomeae; family Mastigiidae; genus Mastigias; species Mastigias papua. Next base: position 10,175,136 of record OZ025274.1, read on the forward strand.
GGGGGCCAAGACTCAACACCCCCATTCCCTGCCTGCTGTTCCTCCTTCCCAACACTTAGTACTGTCATTTGGCTCTCAGTCCTTTTAACACAGCACTGCCAATAAGAGTTGGCATATGTCCCTAAAAGTAAGAGCTCCTGAAATCACAAGCTGGCATCAAATGATAAAGAATATTTTTATCATCATGAATTGTCCTATTAGTCTGTTCGTATATTTTCAAATATCATTAATCATAGAAGATGCTCAATGACATCTTTTTTCTAAGCATAACGCCATTTCATTTTGTAACCTGATTTGTGCTGGTTTACATGCCTAGTTCTGTTTGTTTAAAACAATATTACCGTAAATTCTCTTTTTAGTTCCCCCTCTCAAGTAAGCCCCCTTCTCCAATTAGCCCCCCTTTCTGGACTAGAAAATTTATTAAGCCCCCACTCTCTATTAAGCCCCCCTTATAAAATATTGAATAGTACCAAGTGTAACTAAGCTTCATAGGAGTACGCACACTACGCGTGATTAACTTTTTGCAGATAAAAACGTTCTATATCAACGTATTACCACATAATCTTTGAATTTTGCTTGCTCTGCTGGTAACTTATGATGTATAAACTAATCAATTTGAATATTTTTCTCTATTTTCAAGCAGCAAATATGCAGTATACTATTAAAAATTTTCAAAAAAATTATTTAGCCCCCCTCTCTTATAAGCCCCCCTCTCTTATAAGCCCCCCTCTCCAGTAAGCACTCCCTCTAGAGCGCTTGAAATCAATAAGCCCCCCGGGGGCTTAATAGAGAATTTACGGTAAATATAAAACAAGAAATAAAGGGTAATCTCAGCAGCGAATGGCAATGGGAATGAGGCCAATGAGTCACAGTGTATAGAAGAATATGAAGAATATGCTTCTCTCATGTACGTTTCCATTTTCTACATCCCTAATCCATATTATACACATCTCCATTCATATTCTTCTGTGCACCGTGACTCATTGGCCTCATCCCATTGCCATTCGTTGCTGGGATTACCAGGGACGCCTACGCTGGGGGGGGGGGGGGCAGGGGGGCAGCTGCCCCTCCTGCCCTTTCCAAGGACTTAATTATTTTAGTGCAAAAGTGTTTATAATGTGCCCTCAATAGGAACCTTGCCCCCCCTGCCCTCGGTGCGGGCAGGCGTGCCTGGGGATTACCCTTTATTTCTTGTTTTACATTTAATATTGTTTTAAACAAACATAACCCTTTATGTACGTAATTCATGTTTATTTTTGATTGTTCTTTGTTTATGCATATATTCATGTAAATTGTAATGTATAGTCAGTCAGAATAGAGTCGGAGTACTGTCAACAACATTGTCCTCTCTCTCTGCCTCCATGGTCTCTGCACGTAAAATAAATAATGATACGCGCCGACAATGGATCAACTAAGGATGTTACTGAACGAACATGGCAGTCTATAGGATCAACTAATACACGTTTGTATAATCACAAATTTACTTTTGGTATATTACACTTTTATTCATGCTTGCATGTGAAATTCTGAAAGCAATATAACATATACCATAATTCATCGAATTTTCGTGCGAATTTAAATTTCGCGCATTCAATTGTTGCGCACCTGGATTTCACGCACATCATGAAGGGGAAAATAATTAAGACACTTGATATGCAACTCTACCAATACTTCACATTTGTCATAAACTTTTAACTTTTTTACAGGTTCGGATCGTTTCCTATGACTGTTTTCCGTTCGTAATCGATTTTGGACTTACGTCAACCAGAAATAAATTCAGGGTGATATTGTGTGAATCATTTGGGATTCTGGAAGCTCGTGTGCGAGATATATAATCAAGAATCTCGCTGAATCCGAATAGCAAAGAAAGGTACCTCACAAGTTGAGATTTTCTTAAATAAGGACAATTTTAATTTTCGCAAAATCTACTTTTCGTGCAACTCCTGGGAGGAGATCCTACGCGTAAAGCACTTTCGCACAACCGTTTGTTTGCGTAGCAGCTGTGAGTGAAGATTAGATGTGCGCAAAACTTTTATGAGATAAGGTAGCTTGCAACATTGTGCAGCTTCTAACACAAAACCTATCTCAAGCACGCCACCCCCCTCATTTATTGCCAGTCAGTGATTTTTCTAGCTTTTATCAAGCAGTCTATTGTTTGCAGCACCCAAATTCTATGTGTAGCCACACCCACTTTCTATCTGGCAGGGCGGTGCCTGTATCTTTGTCGGTAGTACAACACCAACACTGACATCAGAATTCCACTGTGCAAAACCTCTAAAGGGCAGTGCAGCTTTTCCTATCGAGGAGTTGCTGTTTGAATTAGTAAAACCATGAGATAAAACCTGCTTCATCTTTGGTTGCTTTCAAAATGAAATTAAAAACGTTCTTGAAAGACCAGAGAGGCTGATAATCTAAATCAATGTTCGGTACAAAAGCTTAACTTACGAATCTTTTTCTTTTTACATCCTTTTGTATATTTTTAGTTTTCAGTTCTTGCTTTTCTAGTATATTGGTATTTAAAGTAACTTTTGAATGTAAACTAGGTCAGTTGTATTTTCGTTTACACAGGGTCCATTGTAAATCAGTTTATTACTATATGTATTACTTAACCTGTTGAAATAAAAAAAATTAAATGAAAAAAGAAATTACTTGTTTCCAAGAACTAAATCTTCTTGTTTCTCATATAAATATTTCTTATATGAAAAAACGTGTGGTATGGGAGTTCTAGGTCCTTATGTAGGTATAAAGCTCTTTAATTTTGTGTAATAAATTACTTTACTTAAAATATATGGAAATTGTAAGTAGACTCTCATTTACAAAAGGATAAACTAATAACGGTACTTGAAAGCAATGCACTAGGAATATTCTGAGCGACGATTACAAATGCTTAAGGCTTTGATATATATACGTAATACTTTAACATAAGAAATAATAAGTCAAAAATTACAGATATGGGCTTAATTTCTATTGATCCAGTTCATAACCAGCAGCAAAACTCATGCACTTCAGTGGAAGCTTTATAACAGCCATGACACATTTCCTGACTCTTGTGGTGACAGAGCTGCGTGGGCAGCATAACTGAACTGTAATCAAATTATAAAAAAATTACTTTTCAGCAAAATAAACCAGAATATGTAAATAAAACGTAACGAATTCACTACTTCACATGAACGTACTGAAAGATATGACAACATCCAACAGTTGAGAAGTGGTTAGTGTTACTGGATCGTCCCCTAGCTTTACGCAAGGGGATTTCATCCTGACAAAGCGC